>VZRF01010389.1:24580-128527 GCA_013396875.1 Vireo altiloquus | reverse complement strand
AGCAGAGGAAGGACCTGGAGCTGTTGGAGGGAGCGCAGAGGAGGCCCCGGAGATGCTGCGAGCGCTGGAGCTCCTCTGCTCTGAGGAAAGGCTGAGAGAGTTGGGGTTGCTCAGCCGGGAGGAGAGAAGGCCCTGGGGAGGCCTCACTGCAGCCGAGCGGGACTTGGAGGGGCCCTGGGGAAAGATGGGGACAGGGTGTTCAGCAGGGCCTGCGGCGAGAGGAGAAGGGGCATGGCTGGGAACTGGAGGAGCTCAGTTTGGCTTTGATCTGAGGAGGATGTTTTTATCTGCTGAGGGTGGTGAGGCCCTGGCACAAGGTGTGCAGAGATGCTGTGATACCCCACCACTGGGAACTGGATTGAAGACCAGGCTGAATGGGGCCCTGAGCATCCTGCTCTAGAGGAAGGTTCCTCGGATTGGATTGAGATGATCTTTAGGAAATCATCCAAGCCACATCATTCTAGGACTTGATCATTCTGTGACAGCAGCCCCCAGTGCAGAGTAGCCCTGGAACTCCTGTGACAGCACAGATCCCAGACTTGTGATGTCCCAGCCCATGTTGTCAAGCACAACACGACCATTCCCCTGTAGCCAGCAGACTCTTCAGTCTGCTCAGAGACCACCCCTCACCCTGCTCACACCAGGCTGTCCTCAGCTGCTGCCAGATGATGGACGTTGATATGGAGGAAGAGATGGAGGACATGGAGGTGGATGAGGAAGAGGAGGTGGAAGACATGGTCCTGGGATGAAGACTGACTGCAGCAGCAGGACAGGCAGGTGCTCCCCATGCCCTGCCCACAGGCAGAGTGGGTCCCGTGCTGCCAGGCCGGGGCTGGGCTGGGTGGCCCCGCTCAGGGTCATGGTGCCCCGGGAGGCCCTGGATTCTGGTGGCACAAGCACCAACCCCAGCCTGCCCTGTGCTGGCTTTGGGCCATGCCAGCCCCATCCCAGTGCCTGGGGCCCGGCTCCCAGCCCCGGTGGGCTCAGTGCTGGCAGCAGAGTCCTGCTCTGCCAGTGTGTGCCAGCCTGGGGGCACAGGGAACAGCCCTCAGGGCCGGGCTGGAGTGGCCCTGCTGCTTCCTTCTCTTCCAGGACTGACAGAGATGACAGACACTGACCATTCTGTATATATGTTTTAGAAATTGTTAGATTCTAGATTCCAGTTGTTCTATAGGTCCTCTATACTGTAAATAAGTTTGTTAGGTTGTTGTTTTTATATAGGCCTTTATACTGTAAATACATTCTGTAGATTGTTGTTAGTTTAAATATTCTTATAATGTAAATATGTTCTGTAGTTGTTGTTGTTATAACAATTCTTATATTGGAAATATGTCCTGTAATTCATTGTTGTTGCTGCTCTCCTGTAAATAAATTGTCCTTGTTTGTCACAGCCCAGCTCTCTTTGCAATTCCTTTGGTCACAGGCAGCACTTGCAGGGTTGTGGTTTCTGGGCTTGTGGTTTCCAGGGGCTGGGGGTCCCTGCGGGTGCTGGCACGGCCGCCCCAGAGCTGGGGGTCCCTGTGCCCGGGGGGTCCCACTGACGCCACTCACGGCACTGGGCACTGCTCATGCTCCTGGGCTGCTGCAGAGCCCCAAGAGCAAAGCTGTCCCCAGCAGTGAGGGGGCTCTGACAGTTCCTGCAGCGATGCCACCAAAGCAGGCAGGAAACCTTCTGCCACCATTCCTGCAGCGCCATCAGCAATGCCGGGCCCAGAGCTGGCATCAGGCCACAGGGATGCAAAATTCCCAGGCATGCTCCGAAGGCTGTGACAGCCTTGGGAATCACTGCAGCCAGGATCTGGAGAGAGCTTTTGCAGCTGCAGCGGCTGATGTTTAAGGCTTGGAGCCTCCAAAGGCTGCGGCCTTTGCTTTCCCCCCTGCATTGCATTGCCCTGTGCCCAGACTGTCCAAGAAACAAAAGCCAAGCGAGGGGACCCTCACCCTGCCTGGATTCCTGCTGCTGGCAGTGGCCACTGGCCCCTGTGTCCCACTCGGGGGATGCCAGGAGGGGCAGCGCGGGCTGTGCTGGGCAGGGGCTTTGGGCTGTGCTGGTGCTGGGGGCTGTGGGCCCCGCGGGTGCCGGTGCCTTCAGGTGGCTGCAGGGGCGGTGTGGGGAGCTCTGGGGGCTGGCACAGAGTCCCAGCACGATGCCATGCTGGCAGGGGCAGGACTGCAGCTCCCGGGGCAAGGGTATGATGCCAGGCACAAAGGTGTCCCCGGGGTCTCGTGCCTTTTTTTGCTTGAAGACACAGACCAGTCTTAACTCTCACCTTTCAGAGCTGCCTCTGCTGCTGCCTCAGCTCCGGAGAGAGCACCAGAGGTTGCCTGGGTTGGCTCCAGCTTTCCTCATTATCTGGGGATTTCTTTTCTGCAACAGCAAATCAGTTTGATGAACTCCCTCATGCTGGTGTTCTGACAAAAGACCTGGCAGGAAAACAATGTAAGCAGAGCAGTCAGATTCCCCTGTTTGTGCAAGGTGTCATCCCCATCACAGGGCACATGGACAATCTCTAGCTCTTGTGCTGCCACAATCTGTGCATAGGTTCTGGATCCCTGCTGCCTTCCCCCCTCCTCTGTGTTATTGAGAGTGGGTAAAGGTGATGAAGGCAGGGAGGACAATGGTGGAGGGGCAGAGGGAGCTGGCAGAGGCAGTAGCAGACTGAAGGGAGCCGGTGAGGGCGTGCAGGACAAGATTGTACACTAAAGATCTCAACAAGCACCTGACGTGCTGGAAGCAACTTAGCAGCCGAAAAATCACGGCGAGTGATCGCATCATAGAGCTTAACTCTGACTGAATCCCACAGAGACAAAGTAAAAGTGGACACAGGGTCTGCATCGGCAAAATTCTTCTGTACCCAGCAGAGAAGGTCTTTAAGCTCTGATTTGGGCACAGTATGAGAGCTTGACCATATCAGTGATTTTAAACGGTTATAGACATCTTTGTGTTCCAGCATAATTCTTGTCCCATGTTCCCCAGAGCTCACCTGTATTCTTCCAACAGATGATCCTTAACAGGCTCTCTCCTGGCTTGGCCAGCAGGCTCAGGTGTTCTGCTTCCTTTCAGCAGCAAGTAGAAGTCTGATCCACCTTCATTTCAAGCGCCTCTAGTCCACGGAATCCAGTTTCATCAAACCACACTTAAAATCGTCCTCTGGGGCATCCTGACAGTCGACAGAGTCTTCTTCCTCACACGGTGGGACCAATTGTCAGGATTTACAGAGACAGGGATGACTGAGAGACGTTATGAAGATGGTTTATTGCAGGATCAGTCTCAGTGAAGGGTGAGACAGGAGAGATGTTACAAGTAACACCATTATCAGAAGCCACGCTAGTTCTAGTTACAAGGCCTTATATACTTTTTTAAGCCAATAGGCAAATGCCACAAAACTTGCCAGCATACTTGTGCCAATCATTAGCTAATATACTTTATATGGTTCTTCTGTAATGTGTATCTTCTTAACCAATCTTCTTACTGCTACCTAGGCCTGCTGCACAGGCCTATATTGCTACATTTTAAGTTTCTAACGAGCTCTGTTATAAGGCTTATTGCTAAACGTAACAATTCTTCACATTCTTACCTATCATAGCTTTTAACTTGCACAAAACATGCTTCTACTCACTAAAAATATATTTCTGCCTTTATAAAGCATATTTCTTTAAAACGACAAAAATACATTCTTGCTTCAAACTGCAAAAGCTCGCTGTTCTAACTCAGGCAGCCTTCGCCAAGATCTCAGATCGAAAAATGTACCCATTTCTATCTCTTCAAACACAATGCTGCTTGTGCTCTCTGTCAGAGCCTGAGAGTTTTCTGTAATTCCATTTCCCACAGTGGCTCAGGGCACTGTTAGTTTTGCAGCTTCAGTACAAGCATGGAAGTATCTGGAACAGAGAAATGTTTGCAAGTATTTTCTGGCTATGTTGGAAAAACCTACCAACAGTATTGGGCAGTCCAAGGTAGTCTGTGTTCTAAGGGTGCTGCTGGAGCTCTGTGCCCTGCCTGGCTGCACAGGTAGCTGTAACTAGTGGGGTATGTGCTCTACAGTGTGAGCAGGGGATCTGGGGTCCTGCCAGCTCCACAGATCTCACTGGATGCATTACAGGCAGTGGAAAAACTTCTACAGCAAAGGATCTTTTTGCCAACAGTGGTGTTGGGTCATGCTCTCCTTTGGTATTCACATGTTCTTCCTCTTACCTTCACAACCACTTGTTTTATTAAATGAGGACAGATCAGCTCCACTTGGTGTGAAGGTGCTCCAGTGACAAAACATTCCAAGTGGTTTCTGGGTGCATAAGGAATGCTTAAGGAGAAGCCACTCTAGCTGCCTGGTTCACCCTGACCCTCTGATTTAAAAGATTAATACCTCACAGCACATAGTGTTTTACTACATTTTCATGTAAATATTTCATGCCTTGACTGCTCCTATACACCCTGGTCCTTTCATTGTTGCTGTCACTGGTGAATTTGGGCCACCAGGTGGCACAAGACAGTCATGAAAGGGAGCGACTAGGATGTAGTGAAAAAGAAGAAAGAACAGGAAAAAGAATAGTAAAAAACCCTATTACCCAAAAGAATCCATGGCACAATAACAGGATATTATTCATGTTATATATCCTGTGAGTGTTTCATTTACTGTAGGAGTTCAAGTAGGGAAGTTCTGGGATGTAAATACATGTATTTCATAGTCACTGAAAAGCTGTGGAACTCAAGGCGAAAAGCCCCACTGCTTAAAAATTAAGAATATGACATTTCTTCAGAAGTATATTTTAAAAAACAACTGGGTTTACTGGCATGGCTAGGAGATGCTGTAGATGTCAAGACCAAGAGGAAAACATCAGTCTGGACCTCTGTAATGCAGATTATATTGACACAGGTAACCCATACAAAGCCAGTTAGTGGCTTGATTGGGATAACTTATATGTTATAAACATTATGAGAAGGATTTTCTGCAATCTGAATTTTTTATTATAAAAAGAATGATTTGTTCAACAGGTTTTTCACTTGACAGGACACTGGGAGGATCTGTATGAGTGTGAATTAGAAACAGACAGAAAATGAGGCTGTTGTTCATGGGATTTCATTTGTCACAGCAGGTAGAAGACGGGCACCAAAGAGTGGCAAGGATGGTCTGACAAATAATGCGGTGCTGTGTGAGCATGGAGAACAGGGTTCTATACCCCCGCAGCACATCATCCCCTTGTGGTGCTGCCTCAGCCCTTAGGACAGGCTTTGCAGTGATCCTTAATTTCATACTCATTTTCTAGGTGTCCATGACAAGCGTCCTCTGCTCTTTCCTGTTTCTTGATCAATGTTCTGCCAGGCTGCAGGGACCAAAGTCCAGAGAACATCACCGACCTTAGTAAATGCAGCACAATGCCAAATACTCTGTCAAAGCACTCCCTGCACATCTCAAAGTGGTACCCACAGAGAAAAAAATCACTTAATGTTATATTCTGTACCTCAGGTTGCCCTTGCATGCAAACTGCAACGATTTCACCCTTCCACAAACTCAGATGCACATTTGCAAACACAAACTCAGTTCTGCCTTTTAGGCACTACAATATTTTGGTGGTGGCCTTCAGGAGACCCTGGTTAGGAAACCAGTGTTGTTCTACCCTGCATAGTGGTTTGGTGAGGAGTAAAGAAGAATCCCCATGGTGAATGATGCAAATGAAAGAGGAGGTGTACAACTCTTCCAGCCAGCACAGCCTTTCTGTGCAGAGGGACACATGGAGTGTTTGATGATCCAGTTAGATCACACCATGGTAAATGTCACAAGGTGCCTAATGAAGACACCCATGATGCCATCACAGGTGTCTTCTAAGCAAAGTGCTTTGTTCTGTAGTCTCACACTTGTGAGGGCCCCAGCCAGCAGTACAGAATGACTGGGATCCAGTTCAGTTAATATTGTCTTCATGCACAGAAATGTTTATATTACTGCAGCAAGCATTTGCATTATGATGATTATACCACTTGCCCCAATGATGTTGATTTCAACACATTTGTTTTACTGCCGCTGAATTTCTCCCACCCTGCCCTCAGTAAAGGCTTCTGGACCGTGCCAGGCCCTGATGCTATAATGGTACCATCTGTTCCCACCACAAACTGCCCGACAGAGGGCAGAGAGAGCCTTTGGCTTCCCTGGGAGTGAGGACAAACAACATTCAAGAGTTGGATATGATCAAGCTGGTGCCTTTTGGGAGGAGCACAGTTAGTCCAAGGGTTAAAAGGTGGCTGTGTTTTCGTTTCAACACTAGAAATTACTTACTCATGAACATACACACAGTGCAGGCAGAAACTGAAGTGAGACCCAGAAGATAACAAATGAACTGGTGTGAAGGGAAGCTTGGACTGATTTTATTACCTCTTGCCTCTTATTTTCCTTATACCCTCAACAAGAGGAAAAACAGAACATTTTGTTCCTTACAGGAACCCTGAGGCCAGCCTGTTACACAAGAGGCTGGTTCAGTCCCTGAGAGCCTCAGGCTCTGAGTTGGTGATAAGTCAAGTGCATCATCTTCTCCTCCCTCTGCAGTCGTAGCAAGCATGCGTAGAACATCCACTGAGGACCAAACCCTGGGCCTTGCAGAGCAAGTTTCACCAAGGAAATTCTTCCTTAATCCAGCCTGGGAAATCATGAGCACTGCACCTGGTATGTTAATGGCAAGTGATGGGACTGGTACAACAACCTTCCTGCCCCTGCTGTTACTCACCCTCAGGATGCAATTCAGTGCCCAGTTAGCCACTGCACACTGAGCATAAGAAAGGCTGGATAAAAGAAATCGAGTGAATGAGCAAGATTTCTGCTCAGCCAGGGATCTTCTAAAAGACCAGAGGCTTTGTTCAGAGTTCCCAAGTGTAATGCTGCAGCTCCAAGGGACAGAGGGACGTAGTGAAATACACAGCTGCACCTCTCACTCATCAGAATTGATAGCTTGTGTGGGGTTTTGATTTTTAGTGTAGGACATTCAGGTATTCTTACGAGGTAAGGAAGATACAGACCCCAAAAGCTGATAAAGACTATTAAAGAGTTATTAATGGAAACCAGTTCATTAGCTTTATTTGGCTTTGGATCAAGCTCCAGGTACTTAAATCATACCTCCTCCCTTTGTATTAGGTTTGACATTACATGGCTTTTTATCAGCACCTGTTCTGCTCTGAAACACAAGCTGATTTATACCAGAGCAATTTGCAAGGAGGCAAACCACTCAGGGGATGAATCAGCCTTTCAGATGTAGATAATTCACAACTGTATAAATGAGGGAGGTGATCAGGGTGGGATGGGAATAAACCTGGGCTTAAACAAAACGTTCTGTCTCTACTAACATCTGCACGTCAAAAACTCTTCTCAAAGAGCCAAACAGAAGCAGGCATCCAACACACACTGACACTGAGCATCTGCTCCCATCCTGAGTCCTCAATGCATCATCCAGAGGGCAGAGCTGTAACTGGGATCCAAGTGGTGCCTGTGGCCACCCTGCAGGCCTGCTGTGGTGCTTGCCATGGGCCCAGCTGACCCTGCTTGCAAGGCCTCTGTGGACACAAGAGCTGGACACAGCCATCAGCCTGGTGTGTTTTACCTTTTCCAGCACCAACATCTCATGTCTGCTTCTGAAAACCCCCCAGGACATTTATAGTGTCATGTTCTTCACTCCCAGGGAAAAATAATCTTCAGCCTTTTGCATGGGGAGGAGAGGCACAATTTTCCCAGCAGCTTCTCCTTCCTTTAAAACATCTACATATCTTGGTTGTGTCATTTCCGTTCTCAAGACACCTAATCATGCCCTCCCACTTCTCTGATTATGCACTGTAGAGCAATTGAGTAATAAAACAATTAAATAGCCGCATGTCTTTGTTATAACCTGTAATTAGATTACTTGGAAATAATAATAGTTTCTCGCCGACCTGAAGAGTTCATTAATTCCCTCTGCAGATAACAGGAAGTAATCTATTTCTTCCTACTGGTATTTTTCTAAATCCTAAGTCAAATGAATCAATTCTGATTTTAAAGTCAATTAGAAATAGATACTCTCTGACACTGCACCATTACCTTCATGAGTGACATGAATTCAGACTCTCGTTACAAGGCAGCTCAACAAAATTTCTTCCTCTAGGGATGACAATTTCAAGACAAGAAGCCCTATTTTAAAATATAAAGCACTACCTGGAATAATTACCAGACAAAACAAATGCTCCAGAAGAATAAGAAGATTGACTTTATAGTACTTACAAAGTGCTTTAACACCAGTAAAGAAAAATGATGTGAAAACAAAGTACTCTTGCATTTATAAATCACCAACTTTACACAGCCTTAAGTCAGACAACAACATTAAGCCATAGTTAAAGCCTGACAATTGCTTAGGAGCTAATGGGTGCTGATGACACCTGATGACTATTCCACAATCATTGTGTGATATTTGCTTGGGGCTGTGTCTATCCCAAAACAGATAAACATCCACACTACCAAAACTGCCTCCATGGAGAGATGGACACTGTGGTCTCCCCAGAACCAGCTTCATGTTGTCCAGTTTGATAGTGATAGGGACTGAGGTCCTGCAGGAAAATGGACAAAACCCTTGGGAAACTCAGCAGAGACAAATGCAGGTGATCAAAGATAGGTCTGGGTCTGGGAGGGAGTAACCCCAATCCAGCAGGACATGGGGTGCTGCCTTGAAAGCAATTTGGTGGAAGAAGTGCTGCGGTCCTGATTTGTTGAGCAGGACCCCAACCGAGTGCCCTGTGACTAAAAAGAACATTCAGGGCTGTGTGCACCAAGAGTGCACCTAAGGGTGAGGAACCCAATCTTTTACTCTGCAGTGATAAAAACCCACCTGTGAGTGCTGGGACCACTGTGAGCTCCCTGGTGCCTGTCCTATACAGGCACAGATGTACAATAAGCCAGAGGAGACCACCAAGTTACCAAGGATGGAGCACAGGACACTGGAGGAGCTGCTGAGAGAGCTGGATCTGTTCAGTCTGGAGAAGGTGAAAGGGCACCTTACTGCTGCCTGCAACTGCCTGATGGGAAGGTGTGAAGAGGACAAACTGTACTCTTTGCAGAGCTGCACAGCCACAGGATGAAGGGTAAAAAGGAAAAGCTTCTACAAGTGAAATTCCAAATATATATAAAGAAATAAAATGGACTGTGTGGGTCATGAAACACTGGATCAGGGCACAAAGGGGCTGTGGGATCTCCAACCTTGAAGGTATTTACCTCTTACCTATGCAGCATTATCTAAGTTGGCTCTGGTTCAAGCATGGGGTGGACCTAGAGACCTCCAGAGGTTCCTTCCTATCTGAATTATTTTGTATTTAAGTGCTCAGTCAGGATTGAGATGTGCTTCACTGAAAAAAGAAAACAAACCAAACCAAAACAACAACAAAAAACCCTAAAAAATCATTAAACACTTGTCAAGGAGCTAAGAAACCCAGCCTTGTTTCCCAGTGTGACAAAAGACCTGCTGTGCAACCTTTAGGAAATTATGTAATGTTGGAAAGAAGATGTGTGTCATGCATGAGGTCAGTGGAGATGGTTGACAGTGGAAAAAGGGGGGAATGAAGGCAGGGTCTATTTCAGGAGAGGGAACCCCATACTCTAGGGCTAGCAGAATATTAAGTGTTCAGTGCTACACAGTCTTGTCCCAGCCCCTTAGCTGAGGGAGCCCAGGGCCCAGAGCTATCAGCCAGCAATCTCCATTTGCAGACTTCTGCTCAAAAATCAAACAGAATCTCAGTTTTTTTAATGATCTTGCAGGGGTTTTTTATTACCACACAAAAGATTCAAACATGGAAATCATTTACACCACTCTGCCACACAGACCCTAATCCTCAGTGGCTTCCCAGTCAGCACTCACTAAGTGTGACAGTTCTGGCTGTTACAACAGGATAAGATTTCATTAGGGATGATAATATTATTACTTATCATAGCCTAACCAAGAATAAATGCTACACATATTTTGCCACAAGCAATAATCTCTGTCCCACAGACCAGTCTGGATCAGACTGAGAAATAGAGGAAAAATATTATGAAAATTATTAAATATTATCTGTCAGAAATTATGTCCCAGAAGCACAGCTTCACCATATCAGACTCAGCAAATCTGGAAAGCTATAAAGCATTCTGTTTTCCTGAAAAGCCTTTGCACAAGATCATCCTGCACTGTTGTGGGAAACTTTCCTATCTGTTGGGGTTTGTACTCGTGAAAAGAAAGCTATGACAGGGAATAGCAAGAAAATTCCTTCCTGCCTGAGTATCTTGTAGTTATAAAAAGCATAGGGAAAAGACAATAATCAAGTATTCTCCTCCTTTCCCCAAAGGTAAAATCTTGGACACACAGTTCATCTGCCACTCAGTTATATTCATCTTTGCTTGCCACGTATTCTGTGTTAATTATTTATTTGTTTTTCCAGTTCACTGACAGGCCATGATTTTTACCAGGGAAAATGATACCTGAAAGAGTGCGAATATGAGGATTGCTCTGCATTCCTCTTGTCCTAGGAAGCACAAACTGATCAGTAGTCTGTGCACGTGGAATACATTCTTTTTCTCATGAATTTTACAGAGCAGATGGAACCAGTGGAACTTGACTGGAGGCATCAGAAGCTGAAAAACAAAGAGATTAGGGCTGCTGAGGTTTTAAAACAAGCACTTTGTCCGAAATGCCAGTTGGAAAAAGGAGGGGAAAAACAGTAACACAGAGGACAACTGATGTGATATTCTTAAAAAGAGACACTGTTATTCACATCTGCTTTAGCTACCTTTACCTGCCAAAAACCAGTAAGACAAAAAGAGCCTGCAAATGGCCACGCTGCCCTAGGGATGGATATATGCACATCTGCTGGATTCCACAGGAGCAACAGGGATGTGTCCTTGGGGCAGCATCTGCCTTCTTCCTGCAAACACTCAACTCTGCTAAAGGTAAAATGAATCTAGGCAGCTGTGGAGAAGGGTACAGTGCAATGTTCTCACGTTGGGAATCAAACTACAAGTGATCTGCAAACTCAGTGTTATGTGCCAGCTGGGACACAACAAATCCACTGCAAAGGATGCCTTGCTGTGCAGATGTGGAACTCCAGCTGCAGTCACCCTGAGCTTCACTGGACAAGAGACAACTGTTTATGTAGGTGATGCATGAGACAGAAATCTCTGTTAAGCAAGGCTTGTAGTGATGCCTTAAATGGCTCCCTAGAAACAGAGACCAGACAGGAATAAAGGAATAAAGGAGAGATTTATTGGAAAGGCCTTCAGAGGTCACACTCTGGGCTCCAGAGGCTCCTGCCTCAGTGCATCCCAAAATGGACAATGACAGCTCCCGAGTTCTTCCCACTTTGATATCAGCATCAATTGCCCAAGCAGAAGCCAGGCAAGGATGGAATTTGCCCAAGCTTGCCCCCCTCTCCCCAAGATGAAGGTTTGCAGTTGTTGGGCCCAGGAGGGTCTGGGTGTCCTTGGAGAGCGAGCTGGAGAGGCTTTGTTATGTCAGTGTGAGCATGAGAGAACAGCACTGAACGAGCTCCAGGGAGCTGCAGAGTTACACTGGGCACTGCAGGGCTGGGAACAGAGAAAAGTTAAAACCTAAGGCATCAGTAGAACTCATTTATTATCATTATTAATTCAAATATACCATTAACTATGGAACTGTGAATATATGTGTATGTGATCAAATATCTCTAAAGGAACAGGAAGACTTAAAGGTGCACATAAAAGGTTTAGAGAAAATAAAAAACCCTCTAGACCTTATTTCAGCTGAACAATTTTTTTGTCGTTATACTTGAACTTGTAAACTTGACTCCAAACTTGCTTCCCAGGATTCTCACCTCTCTGACAAAGCTGCATGCTCCAGACTTTTCCATACTCAGCCTCTGGCTGAGCAGCATGCATTGTTCTGTGCTGGAATTAAAGTGATTTCTGTGCCTGAAGTGATGTGCAGGTGTACCTTGGTCAGTCAGAACCACAGATGGCATCTGTGCATGTTAGTCTGTCAGGGAAACAGTTGGAGCTGTTTTTTTGCTTAGGCCTTATCACTCACTTAATTGTGGCTGTGAGATCTTGTTGGAGTTTATGCATGGAAAACAAGATGGATTTTCACATCCCTACCAGTGTAAGAAAATGCTGAAATTTGCACTAGCAATGTATGTAATTTTTCTGAAAAATCATTGAGGTTATTCTCCTACTCTCTGAAAGCTGGGGAGTCTTTCCTGTGATTTCAGAGTGTGGACTCTCTCGTTCCTCACTGTCAAAAGAGAAGGCATATTGTAATTTCTATGCATTCACTTATGCAATAGTGCATTCAGGTTAAGAAAAAAACCACTTGAAACAAGAAAGGTTTTATGTAAAGGCTAAGTGACTTAAGTACATGCAGCAGATACTTTAAAATCACAAAACCTTTATTGTGCATCCCGGAGCCCACAGTGACAGCAGTGATGTCCCAGCTGCTGGACTGCTACAGACTCGTCTTACCCAGGGCGTCCCTTTGTGCTCTCAGAGATGTCCTGCGGGATGAGTTCCTCAAGGTGTCCTTGTACCAGCTGAGCCCTCTGGGGTGCTCTGATGATGGAAGATTTTTACTGTAGTGTGTGTATACATACACATACGTACACACACACACATACATATATATTCTCTGCTTACAGAATCACAAATTCGTGGAATGATTTGGGCTGGAACGGACCTTAAAGATCGTTCAGTCCCATCCCCTGCCATGGGCACGGACACCTTCCTTATCTCGGCTTGCTCCAAGCTCCATCCAACCTGGCTATGGACATTTTAGGAATAGAGCAGCCACAGCTTGTCTGGGCACCCTGTGCCAAGGCCTCAGCACCCTCGCAGAGAAGAATTCGTTACAATATCCCATCTAACCCTACCCTCTGGCAGGGGTAAACCATTGCCCCTTGTCCTGTCACTACAGGCCGTTGTTCCAAGTCCCTCTCCAGCTCCCTCAGAGCCCCTTTAGGCACTGGAAGGCGCTCTAAGGTCTCCCTGGCGCCTTCTTTTTCCAAGGTGAGCAGCCCCAGCTTTCCCAGCCTATCTCGGCAGGCTATGCCCGTGTAGGATTCAATGTTGATCTCACGGCCCCTCACAGCCCGGCCCCGCCCCTCCCCTCCCTTCCCGGCCGGGCGCCCCCGTGGCGCTCAGGGGCCATGCGCGGCGCGTGGCGCGGGGCACGCCGGCCGCTGTAGTCCTTGCCCCGCAGCCGCCGGGACTCGGCGCCTGCGCACGTCGCGCCCGACTTTGCCAAGTCGCTGCCGGAGGCCGGGCGGGCCGCGCTGCCATCTTGAACCTGAGGGACGGGGGAGTCGCGGCCGGTGAGCGGAGCGGGGTCGGGGAGCGAAGGAGGCACACGGGGGTGGCGCTGGGGACGGGACCCTGCGGGCGGCGAGGAGACACGGGGGGCGCGGGAACCCCGCGGTTGGGCCCGGATCCGGAGGGGCCGCTCGCCCCGGGAGGGGCTCGCTGAGGGCGGACCCGCCGCTCTGCCCCCCGGGGCCCCGCGGGGCAGCTCCGAGAGCGGGGCAACACCTCTCCGTCCCCGGAGCGCGGGCGGTGGTCCCGGGACCCCTGCGCTTCCCGGCCCCGCCGCCCCTCCGCGGCTGCCCGGGGGCACCTGCCCGCACCCCGGTGCCTCCAGTTCCGAGTCCCTTCTCCAGCCGTCCCCGGCACTGTCGCGTCCCTGCCCGGCCGGATCCCGCCAGTCGCTCCTGGCTCCTAGTCGCCAGGATCTGCCCCTAAACCTTCGCCCTCTCTGGGGCTCGCTCCCGCCAGGACTTGTGCTTTCCGCAGCCCTTCCAGCACAGCTCCCTTCCCCCGTGTGGATCCTCCCTGTCCCGGGGCTCCTGCCAGGTGTGAGAGGGTTCGGTGTCTTTGTCTCGACCGGGTACAGCCGGACCTTGAAGGAATGTTTCCTAGCGATAAAGCGTGACTACAGGCAGAGGTTTATCCCGAACTGTGTTCCCTCTTGTAAACACAGAAGAATGGCAACGCTGGTGCCACCGCTCTATTTTGGAAACACGGACAAGTTCTGGCTGTTAACTCCTCCGCTCCCATGCAGGTTATCTTTGACCTTGTGAACCAGTGCTATCGAGATAAAAGCAGACAGAGGTGTTCGAGGAGGGGTTTCTCTAGTTTGCTCTGGTATTCGAGAATTCAGCTTGTTTTAATAGCCGTAATTGGTGATGTTAAATTGGCAGAAGACCTGATCTGTGCGTGATGCAGAGAAAGGGGAAGGTGTAGCATTTCGGATATCTGTGCTGTGGCATCCTTTACCCTTGATGCTTGAGGAAATAGTCTCAGCAAAACTTGTCTTTGTAGATTAGTTAGAATTAAAGAAGTCAGAAACCAGGCTATTTTAGGCTATCTTTTTCCAGTATATTGCTGCTTATTTTCGTGAATTTCTCATTGTTTGTCCTGGTCTCTGCTACCCTTCCACTCAACCTTTTCAAAGAGAAGTGGAGAGAAATCCGGACTGGTATTTGAAAGAAAGGATTCTGTGCTGAGAGAATGACAGTAGATCCAGCAGTTGCTTTTATTTACTTGAGAAGAGCCACAGAGGTTTAAGAATGAAACATGAATCACAGGCCATCTTTGGTTCTGAGGATTTTAATGCTTAAAAAGTATTGTTTGAAAAAAACAATAAATTCTTTTCTGTTTTTTTGAAGTGAAAATCCAAAGCAGTTCTAATTTAATTACAGTTACGCTGCTGTTCATTACAGTTGTTTAAATCTGAACTGTGTCCAGTGTGCATTCTTAGTTGTGATTTAGCTGGCATTTAATCACTGCACTGAATGCATTCACCTCCAAGTGATCTTTGGAATAATGTGTAGCATTCAGACCCAAAGTGAGTGTTCTTGTCTTTAAAACAAGAACTTATACAGTAGATGTGAAAGATAATGTTGGAGTGGAAAATAACTGAGACTTCTGAGTGCTAACTTTGAAAGCTTCTTACAGATTAAAGTTATTTTGGGGCTTAAGAGAGATTGTGAGAAGATTATTTATATGAATTTATTAGTTAAGCAGCATCACCTCTTTTTCTTCCCTTAACTTTCCCTCCTTTGGTAAAGTTCTGTTTCTTCTATTGTGAAACCGACCTGAAACATGAGTTATCTTATTTCTTTGTTTCTGAATTTCAAAATGGTTTGGGGAAAACTACAAAATGCATAAGGTAATAGGAAGAAAGGCAGTAAAGTACCATGATGTTTATCTTGAGGGGTTTAAATTAATCATTTTTTCTAAGAGAGCTTGTCATAGACTGCTTGAAAAATGTTTCATGAGAGATTTACAAAGTTATTATTTTACAGCATGTGCAAGAGATAAGATGCTTCTCAGCAGCATTATCAGTATCAGTCAATGATAGCATCTAAATAAACCTCTTTTGTGAGTTTAAGCTGTTTAAACAAAGTGGTGAATGTATTCAGCCATAGTGAAGTACCTTTCGTGCAGCAAAACCAATTTAATTTCTTCTTAAAAGCAAGGAAAAGAGTCTACAGGGTGAGAGCAGAAGAAAAACTCCTTGCACATGGTAATGGTGAAGCTTCTGGGAGTTTATTTTTAAGCCTTTCTTTTTGGGTGTCCAGTTATGTTCATGTAATGTTCTAGTTTCTGTCATTCTGCTGTACTTACATGTAATTGCAGGAACTACTTTGTGCCCTGACAGCTGAGGAAAGTGAAGGTGTGTGCATGACCCAGAGGAGAGCTGGCCACAGTTCCTTACTGTAACTGTACTTTGCCCAGCTGCTGAAGCATTTTGAAGTGAATGCTTGCCTCAGAAGAGGAAGTAGACAAGCCATGATTATAGTCTAGCTTGGGAGTAAATATCTTTCTAGATATTTACTTCTACTGTCTCAAACTTGAGTGTTTTAAAGAGTTTAGGCAGTCCATCTTGGCTTGATTGGAGTGTTAGCTGAGCTAATTCTTTGTGAAATTTTGGTGAGAGAAAGGTAGTTGTTCTTCATCTTTCTCCTCTGAGGAATAAAGCAATAGAGGCTTGGTCATTTTCTGTAAGTGACTGACACTCAGGTTTTACTGTATTGCAGAGTTGCTGGAGTTGAAGGATTGATATTTTTCTTCATGAGAATTTCAAATTACACTTAATAGAAATAAAAGTATTGCAACAAACTGGGAAAGAGTGTTTTGAAGAAGCCAAGGCCCTGTTTCATATGACCAGCTCTCAAGTTATGCCTGGAATTTCTACTTTTACTATACCAAAGCACAGCAGGTTTTTTTTCTCCCCTCTGAGGAAACACGATACCAGATCTTGTTGTGCTGGTTATTCAAATAATTTTTCAAACTTGGCAGCATGTTGCTGGTTTTTTTTTTTTTTTTTAAAAAAAGTTTTATTACAGTCCTCCCATTTAGGAACTGATAATTCCTGCCTTCCACCCACCTGCCTGAGCTATTCTCAACTCTGCTGCTGGGAGAGGCCTATTGTTTGAGTCAGGCACAGAACTCCTGTCATGTTTGCATTTACATCATTGATTCTGAAGCTCAGACTCAAATGGTTTTGTTGCTCAGCAAGAAAAGGCCTATTCTCTCCAGGGGGATTGTTCAAATTTGATTGTGTGGAACCTTGTTTCTAATCAGGAAGTGAAAGTTAGGTGACTTACCTTTACCTGAACTGTGCAGATCTCAGGTTCTGGATTTGTTAGCCTGTGGTACGAATGGTGGAGCTTTCTAGAGGAGTGTGTTACTATCAGCCTCTATAAAATCTTCATGTTCCCAGTTTTCTGTTCTTTATAGGTCTGTTTTTCTTACAAGTATAGCCTTTACACATATATTTTCTTTCTAAGTTATTGGCTAGGTAGCTAGTAGTCTTTTTGAAGTTTATTACTAAGGAAAAGAGAGATCATTTAAAAGATTATGGTGATCTTGAAATAGAAAAAGACATAGTAAGACAGGTCTGTAATCTGCTTCTGATTTATTCATTAATTCATCAAATGAATAGCCATTACAGTGAAATATCCATCAGGAATATAAAATTTGTGACTGGAAGCATGCTCATTTACTGAAAAATAGAATAGGCTCTTTGATCCCTTCCATTTCACATGATTGGGGTGGAACTTTTGCCTGGGCAAGTCATTCATAACTTCCTACCCTTTTTAGCTCTGCCTCATTCAGTGGAAAAGGTGAAGGAAAGCTCAGTGCTGAGCAAGCTGAAGAGATGGCCTAAGACATAGAAGAGAGGGTTGTGTTAATTTTTAACATGCTTTTGGTTAGTATCCATCCTTAGTGCCTCCCCAGTCCCCAGTGCTAGCTGACTTTTAATTATGTATTGATAGTCACTACTCTTGCTTAACAGTTAGAGTGCTCAGATACCCAGATTTTTATTTTATTTATTCACTACTGGCTTCATAAACACTTGAATGGACTAAGACTTGTTGCTCTGAGTACTCCTTTTCTACTTTTCTGACACCTTGAGGTTTTTGCTCTTTTGGTGCTGTTCTTTTCATCTATGTGCAGAGCAGCTAAATGGAGTGAGTTTGTTCTGTGTAAGGATTCCTCATCCTTAAAGTTTTTTTACTTTGGCTTGTCAGAGCCCAAATTAACTGATCTGTGGAGCACTGATTGATTTCTCTTAATATGGCTTCTCTCTACAAGCGTGTGTGCCTTGTATATGTACTTGTGTGTTTCCTACTGCTGTAAGTATATCATTTCAGAGACTAGATAAGAAATGTGCTGACCAATATATAAAAATGTTCATAAAATGGTAATGTATTTGGCCTAATCTTTAACCAGGCTTGCTAAGTTCTGTGAAAGTGGTGAGCTGAATATTTTCACCAGATTTTACCTCAACACCCTTTCCTATCCATTTGGGTTAAGACTTCTTGTGCAATCCTGCATGTGAAGAGCACTTTATAAAGGAAAAGAGAGAAAAGAAAATTCTTGAGCTTAGAGGATAAAAAGTGCGACTTGTGACACTGACTTGCTTTTTGTATCAGGATCATAGAGCATGGTTTGGGTTGGAAGGAACATCAGAGACACCAGTTCAAAGATCACAAAGCTGCTTTGCTTGTTAAATCTCTGTGATTGACCCAGTGCATGTGTTGTCTTCAATGATGAAATCTTCAGAGCAGTTTCTTATTCCAGCTTTCTGAAGGGGAATAATGTGTATAATGGTAACAGGAAAAAGGAGGGAAATGCTGAAGGAAGACACTTTGATGGCCTCACTCTATGTGACAGAAGTTTCCATAGCTGTCACCTGTGTTTTGAGGTGGATACTCACCATGTGTAACATTTCTAATTCCATTTAAGTGCTCATCACCTAAAGACACAGAGGAGAATCTAGGATCCACGGGCAGTAATCCCACAGGTAATTGGCATGTTGCACTTTGTCCACCTTAAATTGAGTTTACCAGTAAGGTTTTAGAACATCTTTTTTTTTGCCTTACACCAATGAGACATTTGGTGAATATTAAAAAGACCAATTTCCAGAGCAACACTGCATTTATTAAACATTTGCCTGAACCAAATCTAGTTCAGGTCAATGAATAAGCTGTCGTGAGGCAGTGGTGTTCTCATTGTTCTTCTGTGCACCCACTGAATCAGGGTATTTAACTCCTCTTCTGAAATCTGGTTTGGGCAGGTGCATTTGCTCTATGTGGAGACCTGTTGACATTGCTGGTGGTTTATTTGATATTCTCCATGGTTTAAAGGTTTTTAACATAGCCCTGTGAGGTGTGGCATGGCATATCATGACTTTTTTCTCCTTTCCCTTCTTTCCCACTCATCATCAGGCTCTCAGAACTGCAAGACTTAAGGTACTAGGGAGAGCTTGAGTTATTAAAGCAAAAAAATGACATTTAGGCAACGTCTTGCCTTCACATTTGCAATGGGCACAAAATAATACTGTCCTGAGGGGGATATTAGAGGTGAAAATATTTTCAGGCTAATGGAGCTGCCCATTGAACTCTGTGTTTAAGTGGAGCAGACACCAAGAAAATGGAATTCATAGTTAAGGGTGGCTGATGTGGGAGGTGAGAGAGGAGGGAACTTACAGACAGTAATAATAGGGATGAGATCTATTCTGAGAGAGCTTGTGTCACAGCTGGGATTTCTTGGCTTTTTGGAATTTCTCTTCCTGTTTTAAAAATAGTAAACTCTATGCTTCATATTCTGTATTTTGGCCTTCATGACTTCCAATCACACACAGTTATGTTCTAATATATTGCAAGCTAAATAAAGTATCTGAGCAGAATTTAGAAGAAAACTGTCAGAGCTGCTCACGTGGTTGGGACTCAGGGTTTGTATCTGTCAGGATGTTTTGCAGATTGAGGTGGTCATTGCACAGCATTATAGCCCTGTGGGCCTGTGCTTTGGCTCCAGTATGTGGGTTCCTTTTTGGTTTTCCACATGATGCATGGCCAGGGAAGCCATGAAGGGCTAGATACATGGTGTGAAGTGTTCACAAGGAATTACTCTCTGCACAGAATATTTTGTCAGGGCATGCAAAGCATGCCTGTTTTGTTTTTAAAGAATACACTTTTTCACAGTTATCAGGGGCCCTAGGCTTTTTTTCCTGAAGATTTCCGGGGTTAAACAGGTCAGTGAATGTCAGTTTATGACTAGAATTGCCACAGAGACAGGGTAGTGAGACAGGGGAGTGTCAAGGGGAAGAGGGGCCCAGTCCTGGGGCAGTATCCAGCTGCAGGAGGAGAACTCCTCATGCATACTGCCTGATAGCTGCTGCAGCTGCCCTGCTGACACTTGGGGGTGGTGCAGTTACCTCTGGTTCACTTGCAAGTTTAGATTTAGGAGCCATTCCTAAGCTTCTTCACTGACCTGTGGGCTTGCAGTTGTATCCCAGCAGTAAGGTGAGTCCCTTGAAATTGAAGCATGCAGTCAGTGTTTGTTGTTAGCAGATGATTTTATTATTTTTTTAAAATTTAATGTGCAGTTGTCAGTTTTTTCACAGAAGATCTAGGATATAAAGACTGAAACTTTTGTTTAAGGATTTTACTTATTACTTTAGTTGGGAGAATTAAGATTTCTTAAGAATTAAGATTTCTGACATCTGCTTTATCTTTTGATAAAGGTCAAAGGAATTTTAGGGCAGCCCCAGAAGAACCAAGTTTAATGAGAGTGTTGAAAATATTGAAATAGTGGTACAGTTCTAGGCCACCTTTCTCTTATAGTTTCTGTTTTACTTAACAGAGAGGCATGAGCTGGAATATAGCAAGCAGTCAGATTTTGCAGGGTTTGGATGCTTGTGTTGTCTGCCCGTGGCTATACTTTAATGTTGCCATCTGGTCACTTGCAAAAAATTCCTAGGAAACAGGTAATGGACTTCTGTTGAAATAGAAAACAAGAAGACAACTCCTCTGGAACTCAAGGTTTTGCTTGCAGGAGTTTGCAGTTTTGGGAGAGACAGTGACCCATAGCAGACTTTCAGATACCTCAGGGTTGACTTAAATAATCTTAATACTTCTTCCCTCCCCCCCCCATTGTAGTTTTCATCTCATCTTTTGGATTTACTTTAGTAGTAAATAATTTAGCTTGGAAAAATGCAGCCTTTGTTTTCAGCTGACATTGAATTTTTCACATAGGAATATTAATTCATTTTGTTGCAAGTGCTGCCTTTCCACTTCTAGTTTCTTTGATTCTGCTGTTTAAGAATATTCAGAAAAGCAGCTTATTTTTCTTAGGGGCAGTGTAGGTGTAGTCATACCTTGGTAAGGAGTTACCTGTCAGAATTTCAGTGCATTGTCTACAGCAGTTCTTGTTCCCACGGCTGAGTCAATCAACAGGAACTGTTTACACCATCTACTCCACTAAAGCAGGTACAAGCAGCAAGTGACAAAGAGCTTTCTTTTTCAAGAGATTTCAAGTCATCAGCACATTTCAGATGTGTGGTTGTCACTGGTAGTAGGGAATGATTCATCATTTCTTTGATGAGCCTTGCCAGGCTGAATTGCAGAGCTGTGCAGTCTGTTCCGGTTTCGTTTATTGCTCAGGTACCTACAGTGACAATCTGTTCAGCAAGTTTTTGTAGGCAATATCTCCTGAAAACTCCACGGGCCTTTGGAGGTATGTCTGGGGTGTCCCTTCCTTGCTAGACTCACAGAGGGAGGTAGTTTTGTACTGCTGCTGTTGGACATTTAAAACAAGGTGCGTTGTGTGCTGGGCAGTCCTGCACAGAACATCCTGAAAAATCCTGTTGAGGTTCGTGTAGACATCAGCATTTTACTTTTGGAAATTGTATCTGCTCCATTTGAGGCTTCCAGGTGAGATGATCAGGGTTTACATTTTGCTGGTAGTCTTTCCAAAGCTACTTCTAAAAACGTTACAACTGTACAATTTTACAAACATATAAAAACATGTACAACAACTGTAACGGCAGCTGAAGTTGTCATTCTTAGTAATGACTACAGGTAATTGGGTAATTTAATGGTCAAGCTTTCTGGTTTTTTTCATTCTCCAGAGTTTAAAGCTTTTTGCAGGTTTGTTTAAGTGTATGTACAAGCCATTGATAATGAAATGTAGCTCTAAGAAAGGGATGGTAAAATAATGTGAAGTGAGCACTGAGCTGTAAGTAGGAAATAAAACTAATGGCCAGAGATTATGAAATCCTCTGTTAATAACTGAATGTGTAACTGCTTCTGAAGGGACTTGTTCCAAAGCTGCAAAGTGAGTGCTGAATCAGAAGGTGGTGGTCTCCTATTTTGTTTTACTGTGCTATTTTACAGTAGAGAAAGTGTTTCTTGTTGGCATTTTGATGTGCTTAGGTCTGAGCAGTGGGCCTCAGCCAGAGTTGACTTACAGGATGAACTCTGGGCATTATGTGACTAACACCATCAGTATTATTTAGCTAAAAATAAATGGCACAGATGCTTATGCTAGCTCTATAACCTTGTGTAGTTATCTGCAAGAAATGTATCATTTTAAGAAACTTTCCCAACTGACATGAATAGAGGCTTGTTTGTAGGGTATTTTAGGGGAAAACCCTCCCAGCTGAGGCCTGGGCTCTGGCAAGCCTGGCCCCTGCTGGTGAGGAAGTGTGATCATCACACCATCAGATCCAGGTGTTTCTGTTCTAGAAATACAATCTAGTCACTTTGACTTGCTCATTTGGGCCTGTAAAATCTGGACTCACTTTTGGGGTGAATTTGGAGTCCTCACTACGGGTGGATGTGCTGTGTGGGATTTTCCCAGTTGCTGGGAAGGGTTCTCCAGCTCCCTGCTGTGAATCAGAGCTCCCCAGTGACTGTGGACTCTGGATGATGGTAAAGTATTCAGGCAGTTGGTGATGGATCTTTCTCAATCACTATCCTGTCTCTCATATAGCAATTATTAGGTTCATTACCTTGCTTATGTTCGCTTGTTGCTGAAGCCAAGGGTATAGTTTTATTGAATGTGTCATTTTACTTTTGTGTTGCCTTAATATTCACAGTCAAATAAGACCATTCTTTCCATTGGTGTCCGTGTCCTGTAAATTGCCCCCATCAATTGGCAGAACACACTTCAAAAGTAATGCCTTTGAAGTACATTTAAAAATAGATGTAATATAAAAACCATGGATTTTCGTCCAATGGCAAGTCACAAAATAACCTGTCAAATTAGTTACAGTTCAAGTGGTTCTCTTTACATATCTAGTGGTACCAGTCTTCTATCTCTTCACATAAGCATCAAATTAAGTTCTGCAGCTTCTGAAATTTGCTCATGAAGGTTGACCATTTCCACCTTTTTAATTGGAAAATAACATGAAGCAGTGATGTGAGCTGTGGTGCTGTGGGTATGTCTGGACTAACGAGAGAGGGGAGATAAATGTAGGTACTGGGAAATGAGGGAAAGTCAGTGGATTTGTGAAAATCCTCAGGCTAAAGTGGTAGAAGAGCACATTGATGGGAAAGGCAGCTATGTTATGATATACAGCTATATTATACCTCCAAAATTAAGTTACCTGTATTGACATCATGGGGATTTTTTGCAGCATCATTTTTGTTTGGTTTCAAACAAGTATCATAAGTAATATCATAAGTGAAACTTCAATGCCAATCTTTCTCACTGAGATTTGGATTAATTTATATAGACACCTAGGAGAAGCTTTTAGAAACTGGTAGAGGATCAGCATCCTTTAAGTGTCTCTCCGGCCTAAATCTGTCTCACATGGGATATTTTTTATGTGAAAGAGAGTAATTAGTTTGATTCAAAGTACCAGGATGGTGGCTTTAAAAAAGCATGGGAGAGATACAGAGCAACCTACAGGTAACTGTCCAGATTTGCTTGGATAAATAATAACCATGTAAGTTAAAATGAAGGAAATACATGAAATCAACAAATTATGATATTTTTTTAATAAGCAGAGTATCAGCCATGATATTTAATATCAACCATGATATTTAATGACTTTCTCATCTCTGATGTTGTTTATGTAATGATGGGATACCACAGGTTCCAAGGCAGTGATATATGAATGTTTTATGAGGTTTCTTATTAGGGCAGAAGTAAATGAAAATAAATCAGGAGGAAACCAGTGTGCATATGAAGTGTCCAGTAGCACCTCTATGTTGGGACAGTTGAAGCAGTTGACTTCTGCATGTTTTTCAGTTCCATGGTAGGTGATTGTCGTTAATTGGAACTGGCTAACACTTGGGTCTGTATAGTGCTGGACATGGAGGAGATTTACTCAAGCTGTGTTGCTTTGTTCCTTATAACACAGGGCAGCAATAAGGGAAGTGGAAGTAGTTTTTACAAGTGAGAAGTACCTGGTGTACACCTGTGCAGTGAATGTTATTATAGGACTTAGAAAAAGCTGTAGAAATGAAAGTTCAAGTGATGTTTTAGATGGGACATGACTGAACCTGAAGAAAGTGCAATGCTCATTTATGCAATCTGTGCTTTTCCATTCAAACTAGTAAAATTTGAACTGTATTGATAACCAGGCACTGAAAAGGATCCTCAGTTTGGAAAAAAATAGCCTATATGACCAGCTCCATAGATGTCTCTTTAGAAGACGAATCTGCTACAAGACAGAGACCCAGAGAGAACAAGAAGAGCAGGACAGGTACAACAGAAATTATTTAGGTTGTTTTAGGGAACTCAAAGAATCACAGAATACTTGAGGTTAGAGGAGACTTCTGGACATGGCCTGATCCAAATTCATGCACTTAGAGCAAGGCCAGTCAGAGCAGTCAGTAATGTGTTCAATCGGGTTTGGAATGGCTCTGAGAAGGATGATTTAACCTCTCTTGACAATTTCTCTGCTCTTCAGCCACCTCACAGAAAAATAAATAACTCCATCCCCTGATTTTAAGTTGAATTTCCTGTATTTTAATTTGTGCCCACTGGCTATTGTCCCATCCCTGAGTACTGCTAGGGAGAGTCTGCCTTCAGCCTTTGAACCCTTCAGGTAATTATACACACTGATAAGATCCTCCTGAGCATTCTCTTTTCCAGGCTTAACAATCCCAGCTTTCTCAGCCTCTTCCCAATCACTTTCTTATCTCTGTAGCTCTTTAGTGGTGTCACATCAGTACATCTGTGTCACTCTTGATTTGGGGAGCCTAGTGATGCTTTTTCCTAATCCAGGATGCTGCCAGCCCTTTATTTTGTTGTTACTGTGAGGAGACACTACTAGTTCATTTACAAAGCACCAGTGTTTTCTGCAGAGTTGTTTTCTGTCCAGCTGCCCCCCAGCTTTTACAGGTGCATGGATTTATTCCTCCCTGGTACAGAACTTTGCACTTCCTCTTGTGGAATTTTTGTTCCATCAGCATATTTGCTGAGGCTGAGCTGGCTCCTGTTGTCCAGGTCACAAATGGAGAAGTTAAACAGTGCTGGTCAAGTTTGTACCCCTGGGCTGCAGCACTAATGCTGGGATTCCAACTGGGCAGTGCACTTCTGATCCAAGCCCCAGGAACCTTGTCCTTTCTACCCCCTAGTCCTGCCTGGCCCCTGCTGTATCCCTTTGTGTGTGAGGATGTTGTAGGATGTGGTGTTGTCCCAACTACCAAGTCATCTTCTCAGAGAAAGCTGTCAGGTCAGTCAGATGTTATTTCTTCCTTATAAATCCATGCTGACTAATACAAATCACTTTTCTTGTCCACATTATGTTTGGAATTGACTCCTACGAGAATTTGCTCCCTGACCTCCCTGGGCTTGAGATGACACAGGTCAGCCTGGAGTTTCTTGGATCATCCTTCTTTCTCTTTCAAATAAAGGAGTGTCACTTGCTTTTTTCAGTACCAGGAATGTGAAGAATCACTCACAGCAGTTGAACTTCTGACTTTAATGTGGCACAGAGTGGGCTTCACTAATTTTCTCTAATGCATAGAATGAATGGGAAAAGAAACTTCTTCAGCATCTCTCCAGATGCTTAATACTTCTGGAGGTTTATCCTCCTTGTTAAAAAACCTATTTGTGCTTACACAGATAGTGGTACTCAGTTACTGTTCCTCCTTCCACAGGAAACAAGCAGTTCTGTGGTCTGGCTCATCACTTAGGCCTCAGGGAGACAATCTGTTACCCTCTTTGATGACACAAATATGTTATGCTTTATGACAGCCTTTTTTTTTAACCTATAGCATTCATCATTTGTGTTAAATATACATACTTTAAATGTAATCTATTTGACTAAAAATACTCTGATTTTTACTTAGACCAGAGCACAGGAGTTAAAACTTTCTAGTAGTTTTGTAGAAACAATTTTCTAGCCTTGATTTTGAACAGAAGAAGGGAAAAAGCATACCTGTCCCGCTGATGGAGAGTGAGAAACTTTGGGAGTTACTTTTTATGATTTTATAAAGGAAAATGTTCTGAACAAGAACCTCCTCTGAAGCTGTCAAAATTCAGTGAAAGGTGACAGTCTTGAAACAAAGTGGCCAAGCAAGGGCACACATGAAAATCCTCAAGTCCATATGCAGGGGATTAAAGAAGAACAGAAGTAGTGCAAAAAGAGTGAACTTGAGTGAGTGGATGTGAGAGAGACCTGTGGAGGTTTTCCTCAGAGCCAGAATGCATAGCAGAGAGAGCAGCAAAGGAAACAATCTTCATTAGGGGTTTAATTGTTTTAATTTGGACAGGGAGGGCACTTTGGAAATCAATCCACTGAATGTTCTCACAGCCTGCACTCGATTTGACTTGTGAAATGAGCTTGGGTCAAGGAAGCTGAGTTGCTTTTGGATGGAACTCCACTGGAAGCTGTGGTCCTGCTGGTGTGGGACTGTGGGATCCTGCAGAGCCATTCCAAACTCAAACTCCAAGAACATCTCCCATGTTGGTTTTGGGGCTGCAGACCTTGCTGTGTGGCCCCAGTTTGCTGCACTGCCCTGCTTGTGGGTGTGTGCACAGCACAGGGTTCTCTAGAGACCCTCAGCACTGGAAAAGGCTGAGCTGCTGTGGAAGGTGCTGTGACAAAAAGGAGACAGCTTGGCTACAGTAATTCTGAGAGGTGTGGACACAGAGTTTTGAGGAAGATTACAGTACAGGAGATGAAAATGGGTCTGTAAGAAAATAGGAATCTGTTCTGGCAAGTAATTCCCTCAGTGAAGCTTAGAAGCCATATGACAATGCAATTAGCTGGTGCAAGCTGAAGGGTAATAGCCTTATTTTTAAATGCAGCTTTTATTGGTTTATTTTAATTTTCTCTGAATGTGTACAATAGGAACAAATTTTGAAAATGAAGAAGCAGTGAAAGTCTTCAAGAAGAAACAAACAAAAAAACCCCACCTAAATTGAGAATAAGGGAAGCATTTTTATGGACTGTTATTAATAAAAGGTGCAGGGAAACAAATCCTATGGTGTTAAAGGAGTAGCTAAAAACTGAACAGGAGAATGCTTCCAAAGGAGTTAGCTTGGAAAATTTCCTCTGTCTTTCAGCTGAAAGCCATCTGAAATGAATGTACAAACATACACTGAAAGAATGATTGCACTTCTAAGAATTAAATCATGTAACAAAATAAATCTTGTCATATACAATGTTTGGTTTGTTTGTTTTAGCTGTTAGATTTTTCCTGTGGTTTTAGGGAAGCTGTTTGATTTATGGAAAGTTCTGACAGTAGTAAGCAATCTTGGCTGTGAGCAATCTCTTACTGTATTATTTCCAGTATCAAGAGGAATAAAATTTCTGAGGAATGCATCATTTTGTAATTTCATATTAAATATGTTTTAGTTTCCTTGATAAGTTTCAGCAGCAGTGTGGCAGGGAGATGTAAGGATGGAAGGCATTGTGCACATTTATGCTGTAGTAAAAGCTGATGTGTTTGTGTAAAGCCTCCAAGCCACTCACTTTCTTGTCATTGTATCTGGAAACATGAATATCTATTAAGATGCATTTATTATAACTTGTATTTTGCTCCTAGTCGAGTGTAGTGAACATTTTTACAAGACATCGAACAGCTTGATTTAACACTGATATCTGATTTGGAGGGTGTTGGACATGATGACCTCCAGAGGCCCTTTCCAGCCCAAATAATTGTTTGTTTCTATTTAAAAAAAAAAGAAGAAATTAAAAGCAATTTCTTGAAGAGTGTTCTTGTTTTAAGATATCCTCATGTGCTCTTTCAGTAACACATTTTCATTTATGTTATTTTTAGATCATTCTTAGATCATGTTTTGCTTAAATGCGCAGCATAAGGAAGAGCAGAAATACATGGGAAGGGTCTGAGAGGTAAAGATATAAATGTAGCTTGGCACTTGTTTAGACTGTGTTCAGGAATGTCCAAGAGTTAAACCACACTTTGTTCATCCTCAGTGAAAATTTTCACAGGATTATGTACCTTGTCTTCCAAGTCAGTGCCTATTCTGTGTATTTTGTCTCCTTGGCCTTAATTTTCTGGGCACTTCGTAACAGGCAAAATTTTGGGTTTTTTCTGGTGTATTTTCATCTTTTCAGGTTTTATTCATGTGTTTAATCCATGAATGCCTTTGTTTTAACTACATGTGTGTTAATTTGTGTTTTTCCGACTACTTCTACTACTTACATTGCAGGAAAACTGTTAAAACTGCAGAAAGATGGCTAAAAGGAAGATGATTTGAATTATCTCTTCCAGGCAGTCATCAGTTAATAGTCTGTAAGAAAATGGCCTAAAGCGGGGGGATAATAACATAAAATTTTGACTGAATATTTTTGCTCTGGGTGATCACATTATTTCATTGCCCTAATTAAAAATTAATTGAATAACATGAATAAGTAGTTTACAGCTTGTCGATTTCCGTGGCTGTCTCTTCTCACTGCTGTGTCATGCAGCTGAAGCAGTGATAAGCAGAGGCCTCCAGATAAATTCTCTCCTTCCCCTAGCAACAGGCAGGGAGGGACTTTGGGTAAACTTCTTCAGAAGATTCCTTTGGTAAGGTCTGAAATAACCTGTTGCTAACACCATCATGAATATTTGAGATGCTCAAGATTGGGATTTTTGCTTTGTAGGAGCCTCTCTATCTTTGAGCCAACTGAACCTAAACATGGTTATACAGCTAAATAAGCTTCTATAGGGCAGATGGAACAAAACATTATTGCTTTGGGTAATTGTTTTGTTAACTACCTCATGCTGTTTCTCTTCAGTGCTTCTTTGGGTTCAAAGTTGTCCTTTGTGATAAAATGTTGAGTTGTGTTGGGAAAGCTGATCTCCAAATTCCAAAGCAGATCCATGTACTCCTGCAGTCAGGGTGGGATGATACTTGGGTGAACCACAACCCATGGATGCTGTAGGATATTGTGCTTATCAAGCAGCTGCAGTTTGTAGAAAGCACTAAATGTTTTTGGACACCTGATCAGGTTAATGTCAGAGCAGTTTAACAGTGACTGCTTGCAAGTGTCTGGCCACACTGTGTGCTTTTCCCTGGAGAAAATTCTCTTCCAAGGTTACCACTGAAAAAATGCTGTTTATACTTTCTAGGTACTTTCTTTATAGAAACCTGGAAATGTAACAATTGTTGTTTTGTAAAAGTGAAATATAAAGTGTTTTATTACCTGTTAGGGAAATACATGCTGTCGATTACACTGCTTCAGTCTGTCTCCTTCCTCTCTGAGGAAGGATATCCGTGAAGTTACAGCACAGAATATTTCTTTAACCTCCATTTCCTCAAAGGTCCATATAGGACATGGTTCACAGTGCAAGGAAGTGAAAGAATTAAGAGGGGAAGCTGTAGTTAATTTCTACAAGATGTGAGAGTTCTGATTACTAGAACTTGATGCCTTTTTTTGTTAGAGATCTGTAATAACAATCTAACAGGAATAGTTAAGGTCAGAGGAACGTTGGAGATGCTAAAAGGGTATTTCCCTATGGAAGAAGAAAATTGCTCATTCTGAGAAGTTGATTCACTATATAATCAAATCATTCCCAATTCTAGGACTTTCACCTTTTAAGGGCATAAACTCTCTGCTCACAATACTGTTACCTGGTGGGTTTCAGATTGTGAATTTGTGTTTTGAAAGCTGAACTTGATTTAAACCATTCTGTAAGAAGCATGATGGTCACACCAGAGCAGTGGGGTGGGTTAACCACAGCTGGCTGCCAGGTGCTCACTCTGCCCCCTCAGCCAAATGGGATTAGATGTGTTTGGTGAGTAAAACTCTTATGTGCTCACACCTTTAGGGGTCTCCATTGAGAAAAGGCAGCCAAAAGTGAATTAAAACTCTTAACCTACAAGTAGCTTCCAGAAAAGGGGAAGCTTTTCCCCATCATGAACTAGATAAAAGCGCACAGATCCCATAAATGAGCTTTTACTTTGTGTGTTGCCAGCCTGTGGTAACACCTGGGAATTCTCAGCTCTAAAGGAACAGGCTTGAAGGTCTGGTTTTTGAATGAAAAGCAATTTGTCTTGCTTTGCAAGGTAGCAAGGTAACTGCTTACCTTCCACTCTGAAGTTTGTAACTTTGTTCTGGTCCTGAACTCCCACTGGGAAACTTTCCTGAACCTCATCACAGCAGCATTAGAATGCAACATAGTTCTGAGTCAGAGCAGTGTTGTGTTGAAACTATGTGATTACCAAAGATTTTTTGCAAAGAATTTTAAAGGCCAAAATTAATTTCTAAAAGCAGTGGTTTGTGAAAAGCAGGAGTTAATCCAGTTAATGTCCAGTTAATACAGGTAAATCCAGTAATTTAAAAATCTGTTTAAGTTTGTGGTAGTTACAGCTCTTCCCGTTTCACTGCCTTCTCCTCTGTCATCTTAATACTAGTTTAATTCTCTGCACTGGGGGCTACCATGCATGCCAAGTTTCATAGATGTTTTCCAGACTAGAACTTGATGCCGCAACCACTTTGAAGATTGCTCTGGTTTGAAGATTACAGCAGTGAACCAGTTTTAGCTTAGTGGTTTGCATATATGAATTGTTGTCCTCTTTGAAATGATTGTACCATGAGAAGGAAATGGCTGAAATAAAAATAGACTATCTCTTTGTTTTCACAAATGGTTTTAATTATCCTGTGCAGCTCTCTGCAGTGGCTGCTCTTGCCAGGCTTTTGGAAATGAAGCAAGAGGCATATGATGTTCATGTAGGTTTTTCTTTTTCTCCCCTCTTTGAAAAAATTCCTTAAAAGTTAGTAAAGGCTAACATCCTCCTAGTTAGGAAAGAAATCTATTGGGAGGTTGCCTGAGTTGGTGACCATGCCAGTTTTATCCCTTTTGTCCTGTCTGCCACAGTTTTAGTCTAAGAACAGCTTGCAGTCAGGGAATTTCTGATGTGCTACTCAAATTGTGAAAAACCATCAAATTCCATTTGTTTTTCTTTGAATTTCTCATATTGAAGTTATATTTCTTTACATGTCTTTTCCCCATTATTTTATTCGGAATCAAATGCTACTTGTGTGTAGAAAAAAGTCATATGAACTATTTCTGCTGAGATGCAGCTTTTCCAAGCAGCCTTCTCGTTGCAGAGAAATGCTAATGACTGAATTCTCTATAATTTTGCTGTAAGTCTCCAGTTTGGAAGGCCTGAAGACAGTTTAATTTGGACTGCAAGCAGTGTTGGAAGCATTTTTCTCCTCGGGCTGAAGTTGATAGACCAGTTTTTCTAACCTGTGCCATTTGTACAAGGAACACTACCTGGTAATCCCAGGTATTCAGGGAAAAGTTAAAGTGAATATCTCAGTGTCTGGCTACAACATTTCCAGAGTTATTCTGCCTTTCACTGGGCAGTGTCTTTGCTTTGGTAGGCAGGGTAAATGTTTTCAGCATTTCCAGCTTAGAAACTTCAGATTTAGAAGAGTTTCCCATGCTCAGTTCTCCCTTGAAGTGGGAGATATTTAGGAACAACAAGGAATCAGCACTGAGGATTACTGTTGCATAAATAATTGTTTCTAGAAAAGGTATTTAAGGCTGATAGTATGTAATTTAAAATCTGTTTGTGACAGTCATTTTTTGATGCTGTTGTAGGCTATCAATATAGTATCACACTCATTATCATTTGTGTTGCATTGAGGTCGTAGGAAATTAGTAAGACAAAACTCAGTATGAGATTTTACATAGTAAGGAGTCTCAATCTCTTTTATCCCAGAGAATGTGGTATTTATCTTTCAAATGTCACATTCCTTGTACCCTCTCACACATTTCATTAGCTCACAGACACCAGGGCATGTCCCTGTGTTGAGGTGGGATAGCCAATGTCTCCTTTGTGCTCCGTGGAGGATGGAACTAATGAGATCTGTCACTGTTTATTGTGCTTTGGGTTCCTGTTGGTGACAACAAACTACTTCATAGATGGATATTTTATATCCTCTGGAAGTCAAGAGTTGTGCTTTGCTTCAGAATCTGGCTTGCTTCAGCTTCCATAAATCTTCGGTGAAGGCTAACATTGCTTGGTTTTTTCCTTATTTGGAATATCCATATCTTTAGAGCTCTGGTATGTTTTCCTGTTGGGCTGACAGGAAATGGAATGACATATGTGATGTGACATAACCCTGTTGGCACTCTCCTCTTTGAAGCACAGGCTGTTTGCTGGGTCAAGCATCTGTGCTGGAGTCTTATCAGAGTGAAGGCATCCTGGCCTTGACACAAACACTCAGTTTTATTCCTGCAAGAAGTGCCTTTTGTTATCAATCAAAGCCATTTTAACTCTTGTTTAGCTGATTTATACATGCACGTTTTGATTCCTGCTTGGTTCATCTCAATTTAGCATCTCCATTACATTCTCTCCAAGGTATATTTGCTCATAGCAGTAAAGGATTCAGTAGAAAATTTTGGAATGGTGAGTCTAGAGAACAGACTCAGATAATCTTACTTATAGAATTACACCTGTTGGTTTAGAGGAGATGTGACTTCTGACTCTGATGTACCACTGTCCTTGAAAAGGGTGCAGAAATGATCATCTCTGAGGAGGTGTAACAAGAAAATGATTCCTGTATTGAACCAGGAGTACAGTAGATCATATATATTGTATACATGGATTAGATGTGAAAAAAAGGAAAATATACCATTTTAAGGCAGGATGGTAGATGAAACTTCTACTTCAACGTCAAGGATTTCTCATTAGTAAATCTACTGTAGGGCCAGGACAGAGGTTGGGCACCTCTTTTCATTTGTTTTGTGGTTTATATAGCTTGCTTGTCCTTCCTTGCAGCCTCTGAAGGTCATGTCACTTGGTTTGCTTCCCAAACCAATTAAATTGTATTCCCCTAAAAATGTATTTTTAGCCTGTGTATTGAATTGGCTCCAGTCTTATCTTTCAGTCAGGATCTCTCTCTCTGCTCTCAGAGAGCTGCCTGGACGTTGGCTGTGCACCTGGATAACCTGAGCGTGGAGGCTGCAGGGAGCTGTACCTATGCTGACCCTGATGGCAGGGGAGACAGAACCACCCAGCTCAGTAATCCAACCCACAGCCTGTTTTCAGTACCCAGCATGTATTTCACATTTGTTCAAAAAATAATTGGGGCATTTGAAATCCCAGCAGTTGTATTCTGGCACAGACTGCTCGGATTTTGCAGCCTTGGTGGTGAATGGATGTGGTGCTGCTCACAAAGTAATGGCCAAAGGGAGCCAAGCTGCATTCTGTGTTAAACCTTTCTGATCCATTCCTTATATAAATATCCCTTGATGCAAACCTCATAATTGCTTCCCTTTCCAACGTGTTCTCAACACTCTTATAATCTGTGTCTATTCTTTTCTCCCTGGTTGATTACTCAGCAGTTTCTTCCGTTCTGTCTTTTGACTTGTTTCAGCAAACCTGACCACGTCCTTAAAACCTATTTTAGAGAGGGAAAAAATGTGTAAACCACTAAAACCAGCTTTGTCAAACCACATTTTACTTTAAAGATGAAACTTGAACAGTTAAAGTAACTGCAAATTTGCTAAGCATGTAAGTTGCCAAACTCCCTGTCTCTGTCAGTGCCTGGGCTCACTGTGTAGTTATATTAACATTAAAGAGAAAAACCTTTTCCACAATAAGTGTACCTGCAGTTAAAGAGAGGCCTCAGTGCTTTGGGGGAAGGAGAGGAAGCATTTCTATAATTTCTCACATACAAAAGAAGTAGATGCATTTATCAAATACCTGTTGGTAAAAGGGATATGTTACATTTTCCATGCAGTTTTTAAACAAAACTTTGTGTATTTTATGCTTTTTCCAAAACTCTGTATTTGTGTTACATAGTGAGGTTCTCAAAACCATTGTTGAAATTACTAGGTATGTTAAAAGAATTTTTTTTCATTATACAGATTTTTTCCTCCATTATTGAAATTGCAAATGCACTTTGAATAGGAACACCTGCAAAGAGCTGCTTAGCCTATTCTTAAAATTAATTACTAAACATAAGGCTTAAAGCAGCCAACAATGTGCAATTATTTCAGTATTTTTTAAATTACAAAGAGCATATGCCAACGTATTTCCACAGCTATGCATGTGTAATACACAGTTAGAGGGTTTCATTCTCACCTAGGTGTCTTCTGTTCTTTCAAATAAATGTGAAACAAAATTACCTTCTTCAGTAAGTTGGCTCTTTACCAGATAAGTTCCAGCAATGATTAAAGTCACCCCAGTTAAATTGATGTGACACTGAATGGCTCTCAGTCCATTGATAGCATTTTTCTTTTGTTTATACTCCCTGATTTTGTGGGTTGAGAAGCTCTTCCCCAACTCTTCCCTTTGCTTTAACCACAAAGCACAAAAAAGATTGGGGAGAAAAGCACCTTTCTGATGATTTCTTAGAAAAATAACTCAGGATCCTCCTTTGCTGCCTTCCTTTTTCCCAGCATAGCATTTGGGCTGCACTCTCCTCCTTCTTTCACACCCCTCACACTGGAAAGTGTGGTGGAAATTTGTTGGCATTTGCTGGATGAAAGGATCAGCAGCACTGGGTCAGGCCAAAGAGGAAGCTGCTGGGAAAGCACTGCAGGTGGGATTCAGAGAACAGCACCACAAGGATGTGTGGTCTGAGTTTCCTGCTGTGGGGCAGATTTATTTTAAGCAGTGTTTGTTCAAACCTGCCCGAGCACCAACAATGGTGCTTGCAATTACAAAGCTGAGTATAATTTATCTCATAATTTACATATTACAGTTGGATGTTATAGAACCAAACCTTCCTTGGAGTAGGTATGCAGCCACCAAAGAATTTCAGACAACCATTTGAATGGTTTATTTTTAATGGCATGAAGATACTCTTTCTGTATGCCATCTTTTTATATGCCAAAGAATTTGCCTTGTTCATTTCTGAGAATATCATACTTACCTGATCGTGCTCTGAACATCCATTAAACTGCCCCAGTCATTCTGTCACAGCCCTCCAACCTTTCAGCTAATGTTCCTAAATTTTGGATTCTGACAGGTTTCTTGGAAGTGAGTTAGCAGCATCTGGGAGAAAAATGGCAATAGGAGTTTATTATAACTTCAAACCAAACCAGAACAACAAAACAAAACAGCAACCAACCGAAAAAACCTCAAAACCCAACCCAAACCACACCAAATCCCTAAAAATCCATGAAGATATGTTTAATTTTCTGCTGCAGAAAAAAGCCCTGAACATGCATTCTCAGGTTTGGAATGACATTTTCAACTTGTGAAAGTGCTTACTTATAGCATTACATTGAATTTATAAAAACATTGGCTTTTCACATTCCTGGGTATCATTTCTATTATAGTAAAACTAGATGGAAGTACTTTAACAATGACTGAGGAGTGTATGTTTTTTTTATTTTGTGATTGGTAGCCCCAGGCTGGTTTTGAGTCTGAAATCATCTGCAGCTTTAATAGAGTAGGTTTTTTACACACAAACAAAATCTGTTTGGTGTGTTTATTACATGAATAAAGAGGAACAAAATGTTAAAAATTAAGTTTAAATATAGAAATTATCTGGATATGTGTGACTGACAGTATTAGCACCTTTTGCACTCTCTTTTGCTTCTAATTCTAGTTCATTAATCGTGACAGATTCTTCTTTGGCTAATCAATATATGTTAGCTTTGTTTCCTAACAAAATGAGGTGTATATAATTCCGTATAATTGCTCTCTTCCCATTTTCCTGTGTGTTGCACTACACACTTTATTAATTACTGATCCATTCCGGCTACAAACTGATGTAGATGGAGGTAGAGAAGTTGATTAAATTTCAATGAGTTGTGAAAAGACCAGATAAAGTATATACATGCATGGTAGGGAAGGGACTTAAATTAGTGCCCAGCTGAGAGAAAAGCTGCAGTGTGTTTTCCATGATTATTCCTTGCTGGAAGCTTGGCCTGGAACCAGCAAGGGTTCCTCTTGTGGAGTCTTTCTCAGCAGGCACTTAAGGGGAGTAGAAGAGGCACTGGAGTCAAGGTATTGGAAAACATGGAAAGAAAGGTAGGGCTGTGAAGCACAGGGCAGAGGTAAATTGTTGCTTCCTGCCTCTTCTCCTGGAACTCTGCTTTTCCTGGTTAATTAATTTTGCCATAAGCTAACAGCCTCTAGATTTTTAGCAAGAGTACAATAAAATAAGACTCTTCAGTTTTATTGTTCAAAAATAATTAGAAACTTTCTGGCAGCTGAGAGAACTAAACAATGTGTAGTATAGTTTCTTTTTTTAGAAGTTTTGGCAGGCAATATGTTCCTGGAATTTTCCTTGAGCTGGTTGCTGGTGGAGGCTGTGTCTCCCAATGTACACATTTACACATCCAGCCAGTGTTTGCAGGTCACTCATTTCAGATGTGGTTAAGCTGCTAGATTTTTCTCTGCATATTCTCAATGAAAGTGATCAAATGTTAGTAAAATAATTGTATTGAGTGTGTTTGCAGGGTTAGAAATGAAAGTTGGCATTAACACGTGCTTCTGAATGAATGTTGGATGGTGTAAATGCTGAGTGTGGGAGTTCAGTAGAGAGTGATGCCCTTCAGGGATCCCAGGTGTATTCTGTGCAGTGTTATTTATCACTCCAGGTGGGAACTGGCAGCTCCTTTGCAAATCCAACCTCCTTCAGCCTATCCAATGTGTCTGTGTTGGTCCACATGTAATGTGATTGCTTTCATACAGCATAAAGAATACCCAGGGAGTTTGGTACAACCAGCCACAGGAGCAGAATTAAGAATTGCCCTCTAAATCATTTAAATTTAGGCTATTTTTTACATACTCACGTTCAAACCTTTTTCACCCTAACATGATTTGAATTTGTGTGATTCACATCTGAAATTTAGTAAGAGCACTGAACTCTATTAATAACACCAAAAGCTATTTGAGCAAGTCATTAGTACCTTTTCTGGTGGTGTCACATTTTGCAGTAGGGAGCACTGGCATCAGCAAGCTGCAGGATGCAAGAATTTCCCATTTCATCGATTTCAAGTACTTGGGGAATTACCAATTTCCACAGTCACTGCCACAGACATTTGCTTCAAATCTCAGCCTCCACAAAGAAAGCTGCCATGTCGAGACCTTGTACAAATTCTGGTTTGCTTGGCGTGGCTGAACATGTTTGGGGTTAGATAAACTGCTTGAGGTGTTATCAGCTGTAAGTTCATAGATGGAGTCTTTTGACTCACGACACATTTAGCAGCAGCCTAAGCTAACACTTTCCTTGTTGGAAGTGATGTTGTGTGCAGAAAAGTGCTTGAGAGCTGACATGTGATGTTTGCTCTGTGTTGGGATCCCGTTGGGCAGCTGCCCAGAGCGGAGCAGCAGTGAGGGCTCAGTGCTCATGAGCAGCTCCTTGGCCACAGCAGCTGAGCCCCTCGGGGGAGGGATCACCCAGAGAGGTTCTCGAATGGTTTGCAGTTGGTTCCAGACAGGGCAGAGGGTGTGAAAGTGGCACAAAGGAGGGAAGGTGGCATGACAGGGATGCAGTCAGTGGTCTGGAAGTTGTATCCTGCAGGCATTTTGCAGTGGAGTTCACTTGGTAAGAGATGCTGAGGTGAAATGTGTTTTAAAAATGAATAGGTGATAGGAGTATCTGAGTATTTCCAGAGTGATGTCTGTATTTAATATAATAGTACACCATTTAATTTCTCTGCAAGCTCTATGGTGCACATTGTCCACTTTGTCTGCCCCCCAGAACTGAATACTGCAAGTAGGAACCTGTGCTGCCTTGGGCTGGGAGGATCAGACCAGCCTTGGTGTGAGGGTTGGGGTGTGCCAAGAGGGAAATTTGTGCAGTAACTGAAAAGTTGTCTTGCTCTCTTTCAAAAGTGATGTATTTCCTTTTTTAGGTAAATGTTTTGTAGAGTTACAGCTCCTGTCTGTAGACTTGATCTGACCAGGTGAAAACAAAAAAGATACAAAAGCAGGTTTCTCTAAATTTAAAATTCACTTTTTAATTTAATAATTTCTTTTCAGTCTTTTTGCTACGCTTGTGGTTTGTGGTGTTTGTTTATTTTTTAAAACCAAGTAGTACTTGACATGGAAGATAAACTTATCCAGGATTTAAGATACCAAGACAAGCAGTTGTTTTAGACATGAGAGATACATAACCTAAAAGCAAACTTTGTAATTAGAATATCATTCACTCATTAACTGGCAGATTGAAGTGATGAAATTAGAGGACCTCTTTTGCTTAGAACCTGAATAGTTACAGATCATGCAATAGAGACTGAGTCCTTTGTAAAGGATTTTCTGTGCTTTGGGGAAATGGAAAGGAACTGAACAGAAAACAAGTGTGGTGAGTCTGTTTGCACTGTAATGCATCCAGGTGTCAAAAACCAGGTGAATTTTTGAGCTTCTGAGTATTGAAATCTTTGCATTCTCTCTTCATGCAGATTCAAGATCCAGCCCATATTATGGCTGGCAGTGGGTCCAGGTCAGGACCAGCCAGTGGGTTGTCCATGAAATCACAGCTTCAGATCACTGGTGAGCCTTCTGAAATTATCTGTCTTTTCTGGTTAGAAATGTGACTGTTTTTCCACAATTAAACAGAATTTACTATGTTGCATTTCAGGAAGTTTTGCTTTGTAAAAAGCCCAGGATAGGTCAAAATTTATGTTAGGCCATCATTACTTGGCAACTATTTTATTCTGGATTTTATCTAATATGCATTTTGAAATGATACATTTTTGTGTAAAAGAAAAAAGGAAGGAATAGTTATTTTTGGGTGCTGTTAAGTCAGTTGTACAGGCAGTCCTCCTGGACATGTAATAGTGCATTATGATACCACTTGCCCTTACTGAAACTTGGCATAATATCAAAGCTAACACTTTTTCCTGACACTGCTGTTTGTTAGATTTGACTTAGTGCTTCTCCCTTGTTACATGTTTTTATGGCCACCATTGCAGTGGATTAAAAAAAGGATAAAAAATTTAATAAAAGTGTTGGTGAGAATATTGCTGTAATTGAACACCTCTGGATCATTTGGAAATGGATTTACATGACAGACTTTGCTTTTTGTAGTGCCTCACCAACAGAGCAGCTGTTGAAACTTAATTACCAAGGTTTCCTCACTTTTCCTCTCTGAAAATTTAACTGAGGTCAAAATTTAACTGAGGCATCCAAACTGAATGGGAGAGCTGAGGGTGTGTGCTGGACTCTGTTTAGAAGCATCAAGACTAAATTTTGCACCCACAGTGGGAAGACCTTTGGGCATAAGCAGGAGTTTCAGAAAAAGGATATTGTGGGGATGAAAAGAATTGTCAAAAATAAATGGAAAAGCTTTAGACTAGGAGGGAGGGTGTCTCACTGAGTTATACAGGCTGTAGCTGTAAGCTGGAGAGAAATCTTCTTCCTACAGGTTGATATTGGAGAGAAATTGGAAGAGGTTTTCACAGAAGTACCTCCTCCACACAGGGATGGAGAGCAGAGCCAAGGATTGAATTGGTGATTTCAGTCTGAGGCTTTCCCTGTCAAAGGCCTGAGACTCACACAAAGACAGTGAAGCTGAACAAATGCCTCAGTGTTCAGCACTGAGACTACTGAGATACTTGAATTTCAGGTCTGAATTTCTCTAGATGTTCAGCTGTGATCTGCAGCAAACTGTTACTGCTGTTACCTCCCACCTGCCCAACCCTCAGCACTCCATTCTGCTGCCTTCATTAGTTTTAAATGAAATTTCAGGGTGTCTGGGTAACAACAAATCTTGAAAGTAGCTACAAATCCACTGATTTCAGCTGCTTCAAAGCAAATCTTTGAGATAATTAGAGATGTTGAGGAATGAGGTGGTATAGTACAGAAGTACTGGAGACAGGAGGGGGAGGATGGAGAGATGTTTGTGAAAATTAATGAGTTAATTTCTGTGAGATGTCTGTAATACACAGAGAAAGAGTTTTCCTTGGGAGCAGTTCAGAGCAGTTTATACTAAGCTACTTCTCTAAATCTCTAAAGGAGCATAGACTATAAAGGGAATCTGGGGAGATTAGCCAGATGGGCCTGAGTTAGTCATCTCTTTTTTAAGGATGCAGTCAGGCTGTGGTGGGTGACAAACACACAGAAGAGCAAGTTGGTTTTTGTTAGAACTGTGAATTTGGGGGCCAACTGGAAATGGTAATATCTTCATCTTCAATGCTGTTCTGTGGGCTCAGTGTTGCCAGTGGATCCAAGAACAGCTGGGACAAACACTGGGGTAGACACACATCTTAAAGGAGGAAGCATAACAATGGTGTTTGGAAAGATGGGAATGCTGCAGTCTGTAATAGTGAATACTTAAAAAAACCCCAAACACCAAAACAACCCCCAGTCACCACCCAGCACCCTCCCTCCCCACCAGAATCAAAGCTCTAGAGCTGCCAGTCCTGCCCAGATTTGTCATTGCTAGAACAGGAGGTAGTTACTGAACTCAGGGTTTGGATTCAGCTTTTCTGTAAGTTTGCTGAGCTACCAAAAACTTGACACAAAATATATTTCCTCGGTGATGTTCTGTTCTTGAGAAGTTGTGGCAATTTTCCACAGTGCCTTGATGAGAGCATGTTTGGAGCTTTTTAACAAGCAGTGTAATAAACTCCAGGAATTCTCTTGGCTGGTGATAGACAGGAGAAGGTTGTAGAGGATATTTTCTGCTTTCAACACCTAAGCACTTCTGCAGATCTTGTACTGGTTATGATTAATTAGAGTGTCTGATGTTGCAGAAGTATTGTTGCACATTTTAGGCATTTGTGTGAGCTATGGCATTGTATAAATGAGCTGGAATGCAAGACTGTTTTTATCCATCTAATGTGGTTTTCTTCTTTAGTGTTATTGTCAGGCATCAGTGACCTGACACTTGAATACTAAAGCACACAACTGAAAAATACTATTTACAATTGAAAACTTCCTGAGTAAATGACTGCTTTTTCTCTTTCTTAACAGTTATTTCAGCAAAACTAAAAGAAAAGAATAAATGGTTTGGACCTAGCCCTTATGTGGAAGTCTCAGTAGATGGACAGTCGAAGAAGACAGAAAAATGCAACAATACAAATAGTCCAAAGTGGAAACAGCATCTTACAGTGTAGGTTTGGTTTTATTTTCTGATTTATTTGAGCTAAATTAATGCAATTGACAGTGGGCTGGAAGACTGTGTTTTTATTTTAAGCAAGGAGTGGAATGTTGCATGAGATGCTAACATTTGTATAATTTTTGGAGTAAATATAGTACAGTCTGACATAGATATTTACTAACTATTACACTGCTTGTGCTTATATTTTGTATTCATGTGTATGGCATATCAAAGGAGCTCTAATTCTGTGAGTAGTAAGGACAGTGAGGTAATTTAATATTAAAACTGATGGTCCCATGCCCATTTTTGTTGTCATATTGAAAGTTATAGTTTTCAGAAATTCTGTGGCTGAGTTCCTTGTGTCCCACTGTGTGTGCCATGCCATAACACAAGCAGTTGGCTCTGTCTTGTGCACCTCTAAATTCAAGCACAAATCCAAAATTCCTAATTAATTTGTGTGACTTATTAGTACAAAACTAACATCAGATTCAAGATGAATGCAGCTGTTAATGTTTGCTTGGTCCAGTATTTGTGCTGTGAAATGGTAGAAGTGTAAAGCATGAATAAAAAAGGTACACAAGTTCTGTAAGATTTAGTTTTCTCTTAATGTCAGGTGGAACTCTGGGATAAATGTCAGTCTGTACTTGCACACTGGACTTTTCACAAGGGTGTGTTAGGTGGGATATTGCGAAGAAATTCTTCCCTGGGAGGGTGGGAAGGGCCTGGCACAGGTTGCCCAGAGAAACTGTGGCTGCCCCTGGATCCCTGGCAGTGCCCAAGACCAGGCTGGACAGGGCTTGGAGCAGCCTGGCACAGTGGAAAGTGAGATGGAATGAGTTGGGCTTTAAGGTCCCTTCAGTGCAAACCAGTCAGTGATTCTGTGATTTGCTTGTACTTAAATTGTAGATTATTCTTCTTGAAGCACCTGGAACATTGCCTGATGAAAACCTTCTTTGTATCTGTACTTTTATTGTAATTCAGATTATTATGAAGTTTTAGTTACTACAGTTTACTACCTCACTTTGCCCTGAGATATATTAAGAAAAAGGAAATTTTGCACTTTATATGCATAGAAGTCTAGAAGAGCAGAATTTTCTTTTACCTTTTAAAGCTTGCCTTTTTCTCTTTCTTATTTTAATGGAAATGTTTGTGGTTTGTGCTGTACAAATCCACACAATAATACATGGACCATTTTTGCCTCTGTTGAGTAAGAGCTCAGCAGAGACACCCCATGAACATCAACTTCATTGAAGGTTACACTAAAGCTATGTGGAGCTTAGTGAGGTAAATTGATTTTTAGGAAATATTTTGGCACAGCTGCCTATATTCAGATTCAGGATAAAAGGAAAAATGTAACAGCTTCTGCTGGTGAGGGTGAACCCTCTTGGGATTCCTCTCCTTGGAGAGAGTTTGCTAGGTGGACCTTCTGAAGGGATTGCTGACTGTGAAAGTCTGGACTTCTCAACCATATATGGCTGAAATTATCCACTGAGAAAATAAGCAGTCATTTGTACCCTTTTCTCACAATGAAAATAATTTAAAACTACATAAATGTTAGAATGTTCCTTATAGAAAAATAACATCAGTGTTAAAAATTACTTTGAAGTTGCTGTTATGGAACTTACTGTGTCTTACTATGGAGTTGCTGGTAGTTTTTCTATATTTCCCTTAAAATAGTAATAAAAAATATATACTTGGTCTGTGAACACTCTTGCAGCAGTCTTGATTCACATGACATATCCAGGTGACATGAGAATGTGATAATTGGAAATGGTTTGATGTTGCCACCATTATTTCTTTGTTTTAAATAACTTCAAGTGCCAGTGGAAGCAGATGGCTCAGTTCACCCCCTTCCCCACCAGCAAATGCCCTTACAGTGCTCAACCTTTTCTTTTCAGAATTGTCACTCCTGTAAGTAAATTAAACTTCCGAGTCTGGAGCCATCAAACATTGAAGTCTGACGTCCTTCTGGGAAGTGCTGCTCTGGATATTCATGAGACTTTGAAATCCAACAGTATGAAATGTAAGTCTGAGACAGAGAATACCTCAGAGTGCCACAGAGCTGCTCAGGAGCTGTCAGTGAACAGGAATGCTGTGTGCTCCTCTGGAAATGGCTCTTAAGGGTTCCTTTTGGTGCTACAAGTTGCTTTTGTGAGCTTCCTCCTACTTTTTCAGAGTAACCTTTTTTAGTTCTACACAGGCTGCCTTGGTGTTCCTGAGAACAAGATGTTTGCTAGTGTGTGCAAGAGTGAGTGCAAGGCTCATTAAAGAAAAGAGTTCCCTTTTACATAGCTGAAAAATCAAAACTATGCTTGGGATTCTGGTGCTAGACAGGAAATACATAAAGTTATTTTGTTTTGTGCCACAGGGATATGCTGTATTATTTCATCCATCTTAGAACTAGTTAGGCTTTGGGCAGTATGTGCATCCTGGGAAGCTTGGAGGAGAAATACAGAATTCTGCAGCGCCATTACAGCACTGGTGGGGCTGCAGCACAGAACTCTGTGCTGTCCTGCTCTTGTTCTGTCCTGTAAAGAAGTGTTGGCTTCCCACCTGTCCCACAGGGGTGTTGCAGATGGAGAATGTTGACAGCAGTGAGAGCTGCTCTCCTGGAGTGTCTGTGCTGCTGAATCTGGGTGAAGATCCCCTTGGGGCAGTGCTGTCTGACACCAGGCACCTGTTGGAGCTCACTGGGGTTTGTTTCAAACCCCTTCAGCAGGAATGTTTATTTACAGTTCTGGTTCACTGAAAACCCTGAACATACCATTGGTCTGGGAAAATGAGGGAAGATGTTCACATTCTGAATGTGCATCTAGATGTCATTAGGTAAATGTGAAGCTTTTTAGTCAGAGGACAGAAATTGTATCTGCCTGTAATCAAGAATAAAGTGAGTTACACTTCCTAGCTCTCTATTGAGGGCAGGTGCATTGATTGCTGCAGAAATGTCAGACTCAATCATTTTTAGGCAGCAACAAGATTATGCTCCAGTTTTGCCCTTTTTTGTAGAAACAATGACTTTCTAATGATATGTGAAAAAGCTCAGTTTCACCACACAAAGAAATAATGGAGGCAGAGCTGTAGTTCTGGGAGGTGTTTGGGGTTTTTTTTCCTCCTTGATCGCTGAGATCTGCAATTGGCTTCTTGAATAAAAGGCCTTTTTTTCTCATGTAGTGAGATAAGCTCCCTTTGTTCTGTGCTCTTTTCCAGTGGAGCAGGTAGTGGTGACATTGCACCTGGTTGGTGACAGGGAGCCAGCAGAAGTGGTGGGAGATCTGTCTGTCTGCCTGGATGGGATGCAGGTCGACCCTGAGCTCCTGACCAATGGGGAAGCCTCAAGTACAAGAAGTAAGTAACTTTCAATCCCAATCTGCATATCTGCTATGCAAAGCCTTTTTTTAGACTTTTAACACAGTCTTCAAATAATCCCAGTAACAACAGTTTCTGTAACTTTCTGTTTATAGAGATCAGAAATCTCATGAATTTTTATTTGAGGTGGAGTCGTAGTTCACAGGACAGACCTTCAGCCTTATTGTAACAAAAACCAGATCAGCATCTGTATTTTCTGGACTTTGCAAACTTTTACCTAGTGATCCCAAATATTAATAAAAGCCTCTAGCTTCCCTGAATTTTAATAACATCATAAACAGAAAAAATAGAAAGTTGGTTCAATCTCATCATCATCATCCTAGTAAGAAGTATTCTGCTTGCTAGGAGACATGGGTTTGTATTAATTTTTCTTAAAACAGCTCATTTAAATTAATATATTCATAGATTTAGTTCCCTGTGGAGAGCTGCAGAGAGGGATACACTTTCTGTGTAGTTGGTGCGTACAGTTTTTTAAACTGAAAACTTGAATACACGTACAATATCTAATTACACTGAAATAAAAAGGTGATTTTAATTCCCTTGGAGCAGGACAGGCAGTGGAGCATTTCTGACATATTGTACATTGAGAAGTAGAACTAGGTAAGAGTTCTTTTTCTATAAAGCAGCATGAGAGACTTTCTGCTGGGCACTTCATTGGCAAGTTCTAAGCTTCTGGGTTGTGGGGAGCTTTTTAAAGTCCTAGAGGAAGTTGGTTTGAAATTTCATCTGAGTATCATAGAAAAATTGAATTAATCCTTGAATTCTGTAACCATTATTTCTTAGGGCTTTTAGTCCATTTTCTTTGCATTTTGTTAAAAGGGTTGATCACACAGACCAATTGTGTGGCATTTTACTTGTAAGTAAAAGCCAAATGCTGGGATTTTGTGGGACTTACAGAGCAGGGCTGAGGTGTAGGGATAGAAATATCCAGTGAAAGTACCAAATTTGCCTCTTATGCAATGCTTGATTTTCATCTGTGCTTTCTTTGATTTCCTGAAGTTCACCTACTGAGAAAAAGATGGGAAAAGTCACACAGGCAGTGGAATTGAGTACCATTTACAGGGTTGGCTCCACACAGCAAGCCCCAAGTTCAGCAGAAGGCTCCCAGATAATCAGGGGGCTGGAGCACATAAGGAAGAATTAAATGTTAAAGTAGTCTAGCACATTGTACAGACTAAGGGCACTTCAGACAAATACATTGTTTATGGAGTTACTTTTAAATTTTCTTTTGCTGGGATTAAATTCCTTCCGTGCACAGTCCACTAACAGCACATTATCCTAAGCCTTTCTGTGACTACATCCTTGTCTTTGGCCTAGATCTGTCCACAGATCAGAGCTGAGAACTGATTTCTTTATTAATGACATTTGTTTAACTCTGTGGAAATAAAGTATTGGTGCTATCTACATAAATGAGCAGTTCTGTGCTGCATATCCAAGGTTTGCAAGTGCTGGCACAAAAGGCAAATATTTCCAAGCTGGCTGAATAAGTAGTTGCAAAACATTTGCAAATCTAGGCTGAGCTGCTGTAATGCTTTTGGAGTGCAGCCACATTTTGTACCTGCTTCAATGCCTTTATGTTAAATTTACTGAGAAGAGGAAGGGTCTGGGCTAAAGAGCCCCAGAAAACAAAGCTCCCAGCCAGCCAGAGAGGAGATTTTAGTGAAGTTTTTGCCCTTTCTGCTCTGCCTGATGTCATGAAAGGGAGAGAGTATGAGAGGCCAGCTCCACTTGAACACTGCTTTATCCTGCTAGAAAGACAGTGTTACTAAACTGTGTGTGTGTTTGGGAATATTCATACAGTCAGATGAGATCCTCTTATATCTTCCATAAGGTGGAAGTATTACAGTGACAGTGGTTAAAAAAAAATATATTTACACACACAAATAGAGACATGCAAAACATGCTCAGCCTTAAACACAGTAGATAAGCAGCACATAGTGTCTCACCTCCTCACTTGAAAGAAGTGTGAGCATTAAAGGCTGCTGCTTTGCTTGGAAATGATTCCATGTGTTGCTTACACTTCTGTTGTCTTTTTCTTCCTGATATTTAAGGTCCTACACAGAGTGAAAGCTCTAGAGTAAGGAGTGATACACGGTAAGGCTTTTTTCCTCTTCTTTTTTTTTTTATTCTACCTTTTAGTATTCACAGTTTTGAAAGAGGAATTGTGTGTTTTGTAAAGAATACAATGAAAAACTTATGAATATGCCCTGCAGCAGTATCTGTTAAGATCTGAGCATGCCCAAAACAAAAATACTGAACTGTTGTTCAGCTCCATTGTCTGGCCTCAGTTTTGCCTCCATACCTGATTGATCTTTTTCTTTTTTCCCTTTGTCTTCTTCTTCCTTCTCACAGTGATTACCCAAAGTAAAATTTATATTTAAAAAACCCCAAACAAGTGGCACTGGTTATTTTTACACTGGCTGGCTTTATGGAGGTATCAGAATTACATTTAGCTTTGTTAAGATCCCAAAAGCTGTCTGGCTCTTAGGGTGTGTTAAGGCTGATATCGGATTATGAACCTTGCAGCCTGGTGGGATAAGAGTGTGCTCAGCACCATGCTACTTTAATTAGTTCCCAGTACTAAGAGTATTTTTAGGATCTCTACAGGGCACAACACTCTGTGTGACATCTGGAGTAGCCAAGCTAAATTTCACTTTTTTTAATAGTTTGTATTCTTGGCTATGTTGTCTGATGTATTCCTAATAAAGTTTGGTTTTGTTCTGCTTCCTTTCTGTGCTTGGAAGAATGTTCAGACACCTGGGTATTCATACCTGAGTATGTATTAGGATAATAACAACAATAGTAATAATGATTCAGTTTTGGTTGTCATTGTGAGGATCATGTAAATGATCAGGAAAGTGACTTTCTAGTGAAAGAACATAGGGGAGTGGCTGAAAAACTGGGGCTAAACCTCTACAGACTTGAGGTCGCAAATGATTTGGAGCCTCTTTCAGAATGATTTGCTTTGGGGTTGGTATAGTATGAATTACATGCACCACATCTGGTAGAGAGCAAAAGTGTGTTTGACAATGATATTGAGGTTAAATGAACATGATTCTACTTGGTCCTTTATGACTTGTGATTTACTTACTGATTTTTTGTACATTTAAAGGAATGTAATTTTAGAGGTACTGGGTTGAAACTGTAACCTCTTATTTCTGATGGCTTATGTGCTTGACTTGTAAATCCACTAGAATTTTAGTTGACAACTTTTTTATTTTGCTCAACATATTCTGAAAATAAAATGCTTCAGAATAAAGATGTAGATACCTCTAACTGCTTAAGGAGCTATAGATATATCAGAATAATACTCTGCTAGGTGTAAGTGAACAGCACAGCATGGGTCAGTACTGCTGTGTAGTTTCTTAATTCTTATAAAGTTGGGCAGTTTATATTCATAGCTGTTGGTCAAAACTTTAATGCTTAGTCCTAAATTCTCCCACCTGTTCCAGAATTGAGTTTAGAGGGAAAATTTATGTATGCATAAGGAAGATTTCTAAAACTTTGTAGCATTTTGTGTGTTCTGAGCATATGGCAGCCCTGTGGAGTAAAGACACACACAGGCTGTTCTCAGGCCTTAGTCAGCTTCTCACCTCATTAGAGACAAGTGAGACTCATGGGCAGAAATAGATGAGCAGCAAAATCCAGAGCCTGGACCTAAGGGCAAGGGTATTGAATTGGGAAATGAAAGAGGAGATTCTGGTGACAGATGTAATATACATCTATTTCACCACCTTTCCATCAGTTGAGGTTTCAAGTACTGTGGGAGATAAACTCTGAGAATGTTTTTTACAGATGTAAAGATGCTTGGAGTTACTGTGATAGTTAAGAATCTCACCTAGTTGTAACTGTTGCATTCTAGTGTCTTTCACATCTTTTCAGCCCCCCCTGAAAGTGTCCCAGGCCAGACTGGATGGGGTTTGGAGCAACCTGGTCTAGTGGAAGGGGGCTGGAACGAGATGAGCTTTAAGGCGTGTCCCAACCCAAACTCTTCCATGATTCTGTGATTTGCAAAGTTTCATGTCACCCATGCGCTACTAGAACAATTCTCTGTCTCTTTTCCTGCAAAAGGACTAACTCAAATGGCCTTGAAAACTGTGAGGATGCTGCTTCCAGTGAAAACAAGACTGTTAATGGCAGTGACTCCCCATTACTCACAAATGGAAACTGCAAACCTGCCAGACCTCCGAGGCCTGCCAGGCCTCCACCCCCCACTCCCCGCAGACCCCCGTCGGTAGCAGGTATGTCCATGGGCTGGGCACCCCTCCAGTGGGCACAACTGTGTCTGTTCCTAATGTTTAACTGCACTTGTGGATGGTGAATTCTTTGGCAGGTCATTTCTCAAGGAGTATTTTGTAGCTTGGCACATGTTGTTTAGTCATTCCTGCTACTGGAATTGTTTCCACGTGTGCTCAGGGGTGGGAGCAGTCAGTGATGGTGCTGCAGAGAGCAGAGCTGGGACCAGGAGAACACAAGTGAATGCTGCTGCTGCACTAAGGCACCCACTGAGGGTTACATGAAATCCACTGAAGGACTCACAGAACCATCTCAGGTTGATAATATTGGGTTCTGAGATATGAATTAGTGGTTTCTACAACTCCGCTTCGATTCTGTGAAGTTGCAGCATTTAAAACATTCATTACTCCTCTCTGCTGAAATAGATTTTTTAATCTAGCTATTTAAAAACTACCTGAACTCCACTAATTTTGAATTTATTTTTTGGGGTAATTCCTTTACCCCCATACAGGGCAATGTTTTGGTAGTATCATTATTACAATTGGGTCTGGATGGGTCCTGCAATACAGTAATTACTTTAAAAGATTCATCCAGTGCAGTTAGTTAATAAGACTTGACTTGTGTTCAGCTTCTAACCCCACCCACCAAATGACACTAAGATGAAACTGAAAACATTTAAAGCATGTCTGTGTTCCCCTCCCATTGTGGTTGTTATTTTCCATGTAATATCAAATCTCCTCTTGAAAATTTTATGCTTATCTTCGTTTAAATTATTATTCCAAATAATAAATGGAAAATAATTAATTCATTAGTACAAGGAAGTAGTTTTTAATCATCATTTAATGTTTACAGAATACAGACAAGGCAAATATTTATCAGAAGTACCAAAATTGTTGCTGTTCATGGCAGTTCTTGAATTACAGCATTTTTACAGTGAGACAGAATTGCTGTTTAGTTTTTGTTTAAGCAGCAAAATGTGGCTGTGGAAACAGCAGTTCTTGCAGGTTTGCTTTTGTAACTTCTGCAATTGATTGGTGATAAGTGTGAGTTAAAGGCTTTTTCTTCTCTCTCTGCCATCACAGCAAGTGCAAATGGTCCTTCATCCACATCCACAGAGAGCGACGGGGCCAGTGCAGGGTCACTGGCAGGAACAGCCTCAAATACACCTTCAGAGCAGAGCCCTGAGGGGGCAACAGCTGCCAGCACAGCTCCTGCCACTCCTGCCCTCACCACTCCTCCAGTGTCCAGACAAGTCCAGCCTGTCAATCCTCCTGCTCAGGCCCTTACTACAGTCAGCCAAGGTCCTCTTCCACCTGGGTATGGATTTAATTCCTTCTTTCTCCTGACTTTTCTGGTATTACTTTATTTTACTTACAGTAGGTGTAACAAACATCATGTTGATTACATCTCCCTTTTGCTGCCTGACAAAAATCCCCCAATATGAATTTGGAGGATTTTATAACTGTTGTGTATGGTCAGTCTTCAAGCATTCAAGGAAAGAATTACTTTTGATACTTCCTGTATATTCCCATGTCAGTGAAACACAGGTTTAAAACCTGTGTTTGTTATCTTCAAATTAGAATAAAGTTGGGTGGGAGAATATTGATATGGATAAATAGAAGAGAAGCTGCTGTTGCAGTTCATAATCTACAATATGTCCTGAAGATTTGGATTTGATACTGCAGCTCCTGGGAGTAGCATGGACATGCTGCTGTGCTTTGGAATTTGTCAGATAGTTGGCCTGTTGCCTCAAAGCTCTCAGCTTTAAAAGAAACAGCAGCAGAAGGGTTTCTGGACTCTCCGAGTGAGGAAAAGCAAAAACTTCCCAGTGTGAATGGTGTAATTGGTGAACTACCTGCCTTAATTTGCAGGTAGTTGAACCAAAAGGTAGGAGATGCCTGAATTTCCTCACAGGGTAATGGAAATAAAAAAGTGATCTTGAAAACATCACTTGTTGCTTTATCGTTTTGATTTCAGCTGAAATGGCAAATAGCATTTTTTTTCCCCTGTGATGTTTCATTTGATACAAATACAGGGGTAAGTAATTATCCCAAATGCTGCATATGCAGAAAATGTGAGCAATGCCCTTATGGTGATGTCTGCATAGACTTAATCACTGAAAAATGTGCATATATTAATTTAATGCTACTTTAAAAGGGGATTATGATCTGTGGTTGGTTCTGTTCAACAGGTCGTTGATATATTTAACCTTGAATACAAAATTTTGCTAAAATTTTTCACATACTCATGAATTTGAGCTTCAGTTTCCCAGAAAGATGGTCATGTACAATATTGTTTTTTATTTTAGTTGACACAGAATCACCTTTAGTATGAATGACCACTGTGTGTTGCAGTGTTGTGGTGCATCTCCTGAGCCAAGGGTTAGTTTTAAGCATTTTGTTTAAAAATAAGCATTCTATGAAAAGAAATGTTTCTCATCTTTATGCTGTAGATGAATGGTTGGAGTAGTTTGATCTGGAGGAAGATTAAACTCTTTGATTTGTTTTCAGTTGGGAGCAAAGAGTAGACCAGCATGGTCGAGTGTATTATGTGGATCATGTTGAGAAAAGAACAACGTGGGATAGGCCAGAGCCTCTTCCTCCCAGGTGAGCCAGGCTCAGCCATACAATCACCTCACATGTCTGGATGTTTCAGGAATTAATTGCATGACAGTTTGCTAAAGCTGGAAAGGATGTTTGTAAATAGAAATGTGAACTCAGTGCAAATCATTACTCTGAGTTGTCTCCAAGGATTACATAAGGAAAAGAGTTGAATGTCAAAAATAACCAAATCTGCATTGTCAAAGATTAAGCAAGTGCATCTTCACTGACTGAGAAACAGCTTTCAGTTAAAGACAGCAGACACCCCCAAGAGTAAAAGAGAACCAAAACCACAGAAAAGTATTCTGAGCTGAGGTAACTATCAGCTTGAGCAGGAATGCTCTGTTACCTCTTATCCCGAGGTTACTGTTTGCAGGCCTTTAATCTTCTCTCAGGGTTCCCAGCTGCCAATTTATTATGCACATAGAAACCAGCTGTGGTTATTAAACTTCTCCAGCTCTTGGCATCACAACAGCCAGTGATGTTAGTTCAGTTGTTCTGTGTTTCTTATTTTTTAACAATATTAGAAAAATACAATGTTCTGTTGCACTTTTTTGTCTTTAAATGGTTTACACACTATAAAGCATTACAAAGTGAAAATATGGGATAGTAAAGAGAACTTGGTATTAAAGAACAAAAACTGGCAGGCAGTCTCTTAAATGGAGCCCACCTGTCATGTTTCAAGTTATTTTGAACTCTTTGAGCAGATCAACAATAAGTATATTGCTTAAGCTTACTTAGAATAGGAATGTTATCTGTCAAGTTTTGTAAGTAGTACTGATCTCATATGAACTGAAAATTAGAAAAAAAAAAACCAAAAGAAAATCAAACAAAATCAAAACACTAAACCCAATGCCCAAACCTTCCTTTTCTGCCAAATCAGAGTGTGAAGAAGTTGCATTGAATAGTTTAAAATGTCAGGGGGGTTGCTGAGTTTTAGGAGAAACCAGCAGACTTGTTACAGGCTGTGGGGGGATAACTGCAGTGATGTCAGCATGGTATGGACAGTGGTTTAGGCACCTCCTGAAAACAATTTCAAAAAACCCTGAGAATACAGTAAATTGAATGAGTCTGACTTTGTGCAACAAATAAAAGTGATTCTCCTAAAACAATTCTAGCTCTTGCATAATTTTAGCAGAGAGTACAAGGAGAAAACACTGCTGATGAGCCAATGCTTTTCTGTTCCTTTCCACCACACTCTGAGCACCTCTGAGCCCTTCAATTGCCTGCTGTTGCCAACTTGTGTTCTTTCCCAAAGCTGGGAGCGCCGAGTGGACAACATGGGGAGGATTTATTACGTTGATCACTTCACCAGAACGACAACATGGCAGAGACCAACGCTGGAGTCTGTCCGCAACTACGAGCAGTGGCAGCTGCAGCGCAGCCAGCTGCAGGGAGCCATGCAGCAGTTCAACCAGAGATTCATCTATGGGGTGAGCAATGCATGGGGCACTGCCAGGGGTGAGGTGGTTTTGGGGTTTGGCCATGCTTGTGGGTGACTTTTACCTATAAAGGCACCGGAATCTGTTATGGTTTATGATAATGTGTCTCTGTGTGTAGCATGGCAGGGAGAGTTTATTGTAAGATTAGTTCAGTGCAGCTATTCAGCATTAGCTTGCAGGCAGCACATGAGGTTTAGCTGATGCCTTAGGTTTATATTTTTCCAAGCCTGCCCTGCCCAGTGTAACTCTGCAGTTCCCTGGAGCTCGTTCAGTGCTGTTCTCTCATGCTCACACTGACATAACAAAGCCTCTCCAGCTCGCTCTCCAAGGACACCCAGACCCTCCTGGGCCCAACAACTGCAAACCTTCATCTTGGGGACAGGGGGGCAAGCTTGGGCAAATTCCATCCTTGCCTGGCTTCTGCCTGGGGAATTGATGCTGATATCAAAGTGGGAAGAACTCGGGAGCTGTCATTGTCCATTTTGGGATGCACTGAGGCAGGAGCCTCTGGAGCCCAGAGTGTGACCTCTGAAGGCCTTTCAAATCAATCCCTCCTTTATTCCTTTATTCCTGTCTGGTCTCTGTTTCTAGGGAACCATTTAAGGCATCAAGCTGCCACCTCAGTTTAGGCCTTCTTGGATAAAATTTATGTACAACATTGACAAAGCCTTTGGTTCAAAACAAACTACAGCTTAGTAATAAGCTGCTTTATTTGTATTGTCTTGTGTTACCCTGGCCAAACACCTGGGAGGAAAGCAAGCTCACAGACCATACATTTGTGCTCTGGGTAAAATGAATTATGTGCAGTGAATGTTAGGAGAGCAGGGAAATTGAAAATAATCCTTCCAGCATTTTAAATCCATTGTTTGCCTCTGATGAATAGCAGACATTTGATCACTCCAGCTCATGCTACTCATGCTCATCAAGAGCAGTAGGTTCTGGTTTGGTGTATGTGTGAGAATAAAATGGAGCCCATGAGTGGTAGGGAGAACTGTGCTGAGTGCAGGAATGAAGTGCTTTGCTTTCTGAGTGTTTTGGGTGCTACTGTACTAATTTACTCCTGCGTAGGCAGGGGCACTAAACAAAGAATAATTATTTCTTGGCACTGTAGTTAATTAAGCATGCCAAGGTCAGTAAAACAGACCTTCTCTGTGGAGAAAAAGAAGTAGTTGGCATATTTGCTTATGTGTAACATTAACAAAAATGCATTTACTTCAATAATTCAGGATGGCTATGGTAGAACATCTGGATAGCAAATGATTAGTCATTAATGCCTCATTTGTTTGTGTAACTTGCAGAACCAGGATTTTTCATCCACACAGAACAAAGAGTTTGATCCTCTTGGCCCTCTGCCACATGGATGGGGTAAGACTAACTTGAATGTGTTTTGTAATGCAATGTAATTAAACATTAAAGCATACTTGTGTCAAATTATTTGTCAGCTGTTCTAGGCTAGTTTTTAAAAATTAAAATCTGGATTAAAAATATTTTAAGATTAGATCTAATCAAATGTACTATTAAAACAGAATCCTGACTGGGAGATGCCATTTCAAAGTAACTATAAAGTGTTCTGGTTTACTCCAGTGGTAACAAATATAATAGCTGCTTTAACACTCCCATCCTTTTGAGAGGTTTTCATTCCCCAATTAGCCTCCAAATCCTCTCTAAATCAAACTGCCAAATTGTCTCTCCAAGACAACTCTTGAAGAGTTTTGTTGGTCTGAAAATGTCTTCCATAGTGACAACGAACTGCTTCTTGACTTGGCCCTCTTCCTGGGATAAATTTGTTCTTGTACTTTACGGGATTGAGAATTTACAATTAATAAAATTTTCTCGAGGTGTAATAAGAAAAATAGAAGTGTAAAACTGCTTTCTGGTGTGACTATCAAGCAGATATAAAAATTGAAGTTTCATGATATGTAGGCGAAGCTCTCAGAATTGTGGAATTTGGAGCAAGTAATTACTTGGCAGAGTTGGACCCCTGGGTATTTGGGCTCATCTGCTTTTCAAATAGAACTATTGGATTTTTAGTCCTGGTATTGATGCAATTTCATGCCATAAAACTGTTGTTCCCCACACTTGTGCTTAGGTACATTACATATATAGCATTTCAAAGAAAAGTCTCTAGGCTGGCATTGTCCAGGGCATGGCAAACTGGATCTCCACATCGTGTGGAATTCTGCTCTCAGGCTCACAGGCAAATGCCTACTTAGAGACTTCTCCTGAAACTGAAGCTTCTGACCTGTGCTAGTCAGATTTTGGCCCATTTTTGTAATTTGTTCTTCATGCAACACTAAATAAAAATGGTATGAAGAGCTACAGAATGGTACAGAAGATCAAGCCAGGGCATTTCTCATAAGCTGTGTTAGGTCAGTGCATGCCCATGGTACATCTGAGAGAAAATATAAATGGGATTTCTTGGAAACTGCACTGACCATTTTTTATTCCCTGCTCTAATTTGAACGTGAAGCCCCCTGGTACCTTCTTGATACTTCTGTGTACATCTGTTCCCTCCTCTGTGTTTGCTTTTTGTCAGAAATATTTGACTCAGTTGAAATTTCCTATGGACAAAACAGCTCACAGTTTTCCCTTTTTCCAGTTAATTTTTGCTACAATTGAAAAATAAATGACATAGTAAGGAATAATGTCAATGAAAATATGTTGGGTCAGAGGAGGTACAGAGAAACCTGAGGACAGGAGAGGCTGTGGCAGGGTCTGGTGATTGATATTATTTATTTGATGTAGTCTCAGCAATACATTAAAGGGGGAATTGAATTTTTTCTCCTTTTACATCTTTTCAGAAAAGAGAACTGACAGCAATGGCAGAGTGTATTTTGTCAATCACAACACACGAATCACTCAGTGGGAAGACCCCAGGAGTCAGGGGTAAGAAATCAGTTGCAGCTTCATGTATGATGAAAATGTAAATGAAATAAAAATGTAGCCAAGTAGTGAGAGCAGAGTGACCAGGAATTGCTGTGCACAGGTGAGGCATGGATTGTGCTACACAAACATCAGAGAGCTCCATAAAAGGTTAAGAGATAGTGGCCAAAATGGAAACTGTCACTGTATTACTTTGTCATGCTGCAATTACCAGGAAAGCTTTGGTCAACAGTAAGCAATTAGCTCATTCCCAGGACAGCTTCTGCTTTTCATAAGGAATCAATTAGATCTGTGTGTACATCTGTGTCACTGGAGGAAGGAGAGATTTCTTCTGTGTGGTGATGGGATAGTCCAGAGAGTGTTGAATAAGAATTTGATTATTTCCTGGACAGCCATAGAATCCCAGAATGGTTTGGGTTGGAGGGACCTTAAAGCCCATGCAGTTCCACACTCCTGCCATGGATAGGACACCTTCCACTGTCCCAGGTTGCTCCAAACCTCATCCATCCTGACCTTGGGCACTGCCAGGGGTAGGTAGGAGGCAGAAAGAAGACAGACCCAAAAAACTGTAGCACCTTTGTTCACACCTCCTTAGAAAAGGAGGAATAAAGGAGACATAGAACTTGAGACACTGCTAGAAACACTGGAATTCTCTTTATTTTGGGCTCTGTCACTGCAAGGCTTTGAGGTAAGAAATGGAGGCAGGAAGTTGAGGGTGAAGGGTGTTGAGTCCCAAATGCTGTTGGAGCTGAAATTGTCTGTGTGGTGAAGCAACTTCACTTGTCCTCCATGGAGAGGGAGGGGAAGGGGCACAGCCAGGCTGTGTGAGAGGGGCACAGCTGCAGGCACCGAGCTGGGCACAGCTGTGGAGAACAGAGACTCCTGGAGCAGCCCAACAACAACAGAATGTTTGGGTGCATGGTCAGGACAGGATATTTATGGAGGGAAGTTACTGGGGAGCACTTCACAGTGATGGTGCTTAGGTCTTCCAAATACATTGAGATCTACTTTTGTGTATAGCAAAACTGAGTCAGAAGTTGTCAAAAAATTATACATGATCAGTAGTTGCATTTTCTTTTATTTTTGTCATTCTGAAACATTTTTGGCTGCTGTTATTTTACATGAGGTACCAAAAGCTGCTTATTAAAATTATGTCAGTTTTTGAGTAAAAGTCTTGTAGTTAGAAGATAAAATTCTGTTGTTTGTAAAGGAGACAATAAACCTTGCTTACATTTTTCCCTTAAGGTTTTTTTTTTGCCTTTATTTAAGGTAGTGCAAGCAAATGAGGTAATGTTTACTTAATCAGTCATTTTGGTCTAATTGAGAGCTGACTGCAAATTTTTAGTGGGGGGGAAAAAAGCCAAAATAAATCCAAATGGAGACTTTCTCAATCTGTAGATTTTCTAGATTTTCCAAAATGCTTTCTGTCTTGGGTATTACTCAATTGACTTAATAGATTCAGTTGATCAGTTACCTTGTATTTTCTTGTATCCATAGTCAGTTAAATGAGAAGCCTTTGCCAGAGGGTTGGGAAATGAGATTTACTGTGGATGGAATTCCCTACTTTGTGGATCACAACAGAAGAACCACGACATACATAGATCCTCGCACGGGCAAGTCTGCTCTGTAAGTGTTCTTAACATTTTACTGAGGTTTCAAAAGTCAAGTTTGGTGCACATAGTTTTTGAAATCTCTATTTTTTTTTCCTCTTACTCTCTGAAACTTATTAGTTTTACATGGAGCAGTGCTGCTTAATTACCTGTAGTAGTGATTTTTCATTCACTGCTAAGTCCCTGAAGAAGGCAGAGTTCTGAACACTGCAGAATCCTTCTTGCCACATGGTGAATGAGATTTGGGAGTAATGGAGGAGCTGCATCTGTCTTGTTGATGACCAAATCCCTTCCTCAGAGTTTCTAGTCTCTCTCTTTTAAAGGAGACCCAACCCTTTCTTTTTTTTGATTTTTTTAGGAACCAGAATGAAATTGAAACCAGAATTTACCTCCCAAGTTAACTGAGTGTCGTCACTTCCTTATTGTTAGAATCTTTTTTTTACAGTTAATGAGCAGGTAGTGTTTTCAATGTACTGTTAAGCATTCCACAGTTTACAAAGGAAGATTTTTTTTATTTTTCAGTTTAAAACCAAGAAATTACACCCCAAAATTAAAAATGTGTCTAGATAACCAGCTAAACCATACAGCTGTACAGCTAAAACATTTGCAGGCTTTTACTTCAGTTACAAAAACACTTGGAAATCATTCTTTTCCTCCTTTTGGTTGCAGAGACAATGGACCCCAGATAGCTTATGTGAGAGATTTCAAGGCCAAGGTGCATTATTTCAGATTCTGGTGTCAGGTATGGATTCATTTCTTGGCAATATTTGCCTGCATTTTTGGTTTTGCTTAGATTCTTTCAATGTCTTCTTCAGTGCCTTCCAATAAAGGGAATCAAACTGGGGTTAAAGGTGAGTTAAATTAGAAGGGAGTAAATACAGGAATTGCATAATCTCTTGTAAGCTTTAAAGCAATGTAATTTATGGCTTTAAAATGTTTTAGAATAAAGGAAAACATCAATTCACCTACTTTTTGAAGCAGTGGGTTTCTGAATAGTTTTTTCTTGCTGCTGTTAATACAGGAATATATGGAGGCACAATATTTTTAGAGCTAATACATGATCTACTTTCTGTATAAATACTCAGTTCTGGCAGAAACTGCAGAGCATTTGACACACAACAAACATGCCTAAGCACTGAAGGATATCCTGTGGTGCATCTTAGGGTGCTCTAATGTAATATCAAATTCCAGTGTGTTGGTCTTGATCCTCTGAGCTCTTTATATCAAGAGATGAAGTAACTTGATGTTTAGGAGGAATTCTTAGGTTTAAATGTTCCAGTTTTCAAGAGTCACTGAATTATCCTTTGAAAACAGTGGAGAGACTGGCCTCAATTTTCACTTGGAATTTTGTGCCTGAATGTTCTAATTTTTTATTAAATTAATAGAATCACAGAATGGTGTGATTTGGAAGGGACCTTAAAGATCATCTCATTCCACCCCTGCCATGGGCAGGGACACCTTCCAGGTTGCACCAAGTTCCATCCAGCCTGGCCTTGGGCACTGCCAGGGATCCAGGGGCAGCCACAGCTGCTCTGGGCACCCTGTGCCAGGGGCTCACCACTCTCCCAGGGAATAATTCCATCCCAATATCCCATCCATCCTGCCCCATGGCAGTGGGAAGCCATTCCCTGTGTCCTGTCCCTCCATCCCTTGTCAGTAGTCTCTCTCCATCTTTCTTGTTGGTCCTTCCCAGCCACAATTAGGTCACCCTGAAGCTTCTCCAGGCTGAACAATCTCAGTTCTTTCAGCCTTTTTTCACAGGAGAGGTACTTCATGTCTCTCATAAATTCTGGGGTAGAAATCTTTCCTCAGTTAGAATATGTTACTGATCTTCATGTTTTCCAGTGTCCTGTAGGAATGCAATATTTAACCTGTTCTGAGCTGCACCTGGAGGGGTGTGCAGGGCACTGTAGATAGAATGCTGGAAGCAATCTGTTCTTGGATTAAATTGCAATTCAGATACCTTGATTATTTGGTTTGTTTTATATCAATGAAATTCAACTGTACTTTTTAATATAGACAACAAATAGCAATCCAAACTCAGTAGTGGAAGCTTTAAGTGATTGTAGCCTTCACCTCTAAAAAATTCCCTTTCAGCAACTGGCAATGCCACAGCACATAAAGATCACAGTGAGCAGGAAAACATTATTTGAGGACTCATTTCAGCAGGTATTGTATTAAAACATGGGAGTAATGGGCATGAAAATTGGAGTTATGAATTTCTTGTCATGTCATTTTTGAGCCTTTGATATCTTGCTAATGTTAATTTAAGTCAGGCTAACAAAAAAATACCAGTTTAATAGTTAGGCTGCCTTCACAATTGGAAGATCATGTTAAAATAGGAAGTTCTGGTACTGATTTATCTGACAAAGGTGGTTTTTTTTAAATTTTTCCTCAGAATGATTTAAAATCTGAGTTAATTTTGAGGAGAGTTCTGGAGCAGAGCTGCACCCCATTCTCAGGCTGTTTGCATGTTGTGCTTATGTTTGTTGGTGTGTTTTTCCTCACAGTGTGTTTTACTACGTAGGAAAATATATTAAGTTGATCTTAGTCTGGTTGTCTTGAAATGAGCAATTTTTTTTTTTAGCAAAAAGTATTAATTGTATTTGCATTATTAATAGTGAAATTCTTGTTAATCTCTGTAGACCTAAGGTTAAAATGCTCAGGTTTTGTTAAGATCTGTAGAGCTGGTTAAAAGTTTTCCCAATTATTAAATACTCTAATGCTTGTTAGAAATTAGTAATAATTCTAGCCAGTGCTTATAGCTGTTTTCTTAAAAAGAATTGATTGTTTTTCTTTCACTAAGATAATGAGCTTCAGCCCTCAGGATCTCCGGAGACGTTTATGGGTTATTTTCCCTGGTGAAGAAGGTTTAGATTATGGAGGTGTGGCAAGGTAAACTCCATTGAAATGGCAAATAATAACTTGTTCTGCAAGTGGTGATGTGAAGACTTCCCCAAAGTAGATACTTAAACTGCAGTGCTTTCACAATAGGAGTGAAGTTTATTCCTTATCTTGGAATATCTGAGGAAGGCAACATGTGTTAAAACTGTATAAAATGATTTTCAGTTTGTGTTAGGAATGACTTCCATCATCTCCACAATTAAAGAGATGCAGTTTACTGAATGAAAGTGAGCCACCTTTGACCCAACTGTTACTCTCAAAGTAGAGTTTATTAAAAAAGTGAACAGACATCTACATTTAAATCCAAAGTCTGGAGTGGAATGTAACTGAGAAGTGCATTTGTTAATTGGCATTCCCCAGCCCTGGATGTTTAGATCAGTGGTAGACTTGTAATGTGCTCATTTAGATAAGAGTGAGTTTTATCCAAACCACTGACAGTTGTGTATCACTGCAGCTTTGCATTTTAATTTGTGATTTGCTGTAGTTTCCTTTGGTGTCAGCGTGGACTGGATGCTCTCTGGGGAGGGAGGCAGACTGTGAGTTAGCTGCAGTCATTTCTGCTGTCATTTATTTTGAAATGCTTTTATTGTTTGTGTGATTTCAGGGAGTGGTTCTTTCTATTGTCACACGAAGTCTTGAACCCCATGTATTGCCTGTTTGAATATGCAGGGAAAGATAACTACTGCTTACAGATAAACCCAGCCTCTTACATCAACCCAGACCACCTGAAATACTTCAGGTTCATCGGGAGGTTCATTGCCATGGTAAGTCCTGAAGTGGGAAGAAGGTCTGTCCTGTAATTTTCCTAGAAATAAGTATTGTGCTATCAGATGGATAATTAAAAATCCATTTTTGAGTTGAAATTATCAGGTGTTTGGCTATAATTCCTGTTGGTATAAGCTGATTCAGAATATTGGCAGTCATGATATTCAGGTTGGTTTAATTCTTTGGCTGTCAGATTTCACAGGCACAGAGAACAGAATATTGTCATGCTAAGTACTGAATCATCCTTTGCATTATTTTGTCTGTTTTTGTGTTCCTCAGGCTTTGTTCCATGGCAAGTTCATTGACACTGGTTTCTCTCTGCCATTCTATAAACGTATCCTGAACAAGGCTGTAGGACTCAAGGATTTGGAATCTGTTGACCCAGAGTTTTACAACTCTCTCATCTGGGTAAAGTGAGTTTGACTTCATTTTGTTCTTGAAATAGCAATACAATGGTTTTGGTTTTCACTTCTGCCAGGAAGTAGGTGTAAATCTATTATTGGTAACTCTGTTGAAAAGTAAAATCTGACATTGCAGAGCAGCATGGAATTTTTACTGTGACTGTAGATACACAAAGAATGATTTGTTAATGCAGAGCCTTTCTGCTTCATTGAATATTCTGTGCAGCATCTTCTGTTCTTGTTTTTGTTGGCTTTTATTAATTCTAGTTAGACATACAGATGTGGCAGTCTTGAACATGGTTACAAATAAAATAGCTTGAGTAAATTCAACTGAGACTTCTCAGATAACTGATTAGAAGAAATCAGCAAAAGTCCATTTAATGTTTCTCTAGTGCCTGGTTTAGTTAGAAAGCAAAATGTTTCATGCTACAATAACAGGAAGTTAACAAATACAGTGAGACTTTTGTTAGTCACACTTGCAATTTGACTTCAAGGTTAGTATTGAAGATTTAATGCTTTAAAGAAGTTCTGACTGTCCTTAACTCGAATATTTAGCTCCAAACCTTCTGCTTTAAGAGTCTTCATATTCATCTCCTCTACTGTTTGCAAGTTCTCAACACAATTTTTTAAAACTATATTTTTTTCCTTCCAGAGAGAATGATATTGAAGAATGTGGCTTGGAAATGTTTTTTTCTGTTGATAAAGAAATACTAGGTGAAATCAAAAGCCACGATCTGAAGCCAAATGGTAGCAACATTCTGGTCACAGAAGAAAATAAAGAAGACTACATCAGGTAAGAAGAAGTGAAGACTTTAAAGCACTCTGTCATTTTCTTTCTTGAGTTCTAGCAACAAAGACTTTGTCATCTAAAGCACTGCTGAATAATTGCTGCTGCTGGCAACAGGTGGCAGCTGTTTGGATCTCATCTTTGAAAGAAGAATATTGATAGAAATAAGTTTCTAAAATCCACTTTTCCTAAAGATCATGGTTAGAAGGAAGTACATTTTTTTTCTAGTGTTATCTTAGTTTGGCAGAACACCATGACAAGAATTGTGCCTGTCAGCTATTTCATGGACTGTTACATGTGTTTATTTTTATAACTATATTGCTTCATAGCCTGCTGATGTTCTAGCCAGCCATTTCTGGTTCATTTGGGGTTTTGAGGGGTTTTTTTTGTTGGGTTTTTTTTTTTGGAGAACATTTTTGGATGCTTTTGTGAAGCTTCTTCTTTTTCAAAGATACTTGGAATTGCTCTTAGTTTTATCTAACTGCTCTTGTAGTTGTAACAGTGTTATGAATGATGTCATACATTGTATTGTTATAAAGTAAGGATCATATTTGCACCTCCAAAATGTTGTAAAGCAACAGATTAAGAGTGAAGGAGCCTAAGAGTGATTAAGGAATAAAAATGTGAACAGTGACCTGCTTAGTCCTGAAATATCCTCTCCTTCCTCAGTGTGCAGCAGTACAGCAGCTCTGACTTAAGGTGTGAACTTCAACATAAAAGCTTGGAGGATGTGCTTGCAAAAACAAAACAAAAAGTCATCACACATTTCAGGCACAAACTAAACTGAATCACAGAGAATTTTCCTCTCTGTTAGGATGTGTTCTGAGAAGGCTTTTCCATGGGCAGGGGAGGGAGTGGGGAGTGGCTCTGTTTTCATCCCATGAGAGATCTGCAGACATTTCAGTGATTCACAAAAAAGGTGATCCTTGCACAAGAAACATGCTGGCATTTGGCAGGAGGGAGGATCTGCAGAAAATCATTCTTCTCTAGTTTCTAGGAACCCAGGGAGAGCTCAGACTCCAGTTTCATTCAGATTCTTTTGTCTTACTCCAAGTCCTGCTTTAAATCCCCCAAGTTTCTAGGACTGAAATGAGAAGTAGCCACCTCTCCTTTAGACTCCAGTGCTCCTGACAGGTTAGGCTTGAATTCAGCATAATATCTGCTTCTCCCTGGGTTCAGGTTCTCCGAGTCTCCTGCCTGCTTTCCACCTTTTTATTAATGGAGAGTGGAGTTTCTGCCACAGAGCAAAGTTTCATGATTAACAGAAACAAATATGGAACTTTCCAAATGGACATAGTCACTGCTTGGTAAGCTGGCAGTCCTGCTGCTCTTCACCAGTACAGCTCAACTTGTTTTTTACCTTGTCATGGATAACAACTGAGATTTCTGGGGAGAATATCAGACCAAATCTTCAAATACCTTGGGACTGCTGTGCTCTCATTAATGTAATCAGTGAATCGATGCTGCCTCCTCTTTGAGTCCAAAACATTTCTGTAGCAGAATGGTTGAACACTTAGGGTTTAATTTAGAGAAAAAATGAAATCATTTGCACAGAGTAAAGGCTGCTGATAAAATTATACAGTGCTCTATCCCCAGAACTTTCCAGACTTTCCATGTTTTTTTTAACTTAGCTTACAGTTCATCTCAAAATAGGCAAAGATGTGGACTTGGGTTAGCATAAGCCAATTAAAATATCTTGGTGTGTTTTCTTTTCCAGGCTAGTAGCAGAATGGAGACTGTCCCGAGGTGTTGAGGAGCAGACTCAGGCTTTCTTTGAAGGCTTCAATGAAATTCTGCCACAACAGTATTTGCAGTATTTTGATGCAAAGGAACTGGAGGTAAAGGATTGCTTGGCTGTTGCTGGATCCAAGTCATTACACATAAAGTACTTAAACTCCAGTCAGTACTTCTGAAGAGCTGAACTCACTGAGGCTGTCAGCTTTGTTTTATAGGGAGCATGTGGGAAACTTCATGGAATAGTATTAGATTAATGTGTTTTCCTTAACTTTGCTCTTTGCAGCCAACTTAGATGTTTCTAAAGGCCAAGATTCTGTCACCAGAAATTTCTTGCTTTATTTTTGTGATTCTTTGATTTGCCTGTGTTCAAAGAATAAGTGACTTGACAGAATGGGAGATAAAACCAGATATGCAATGGATGGTTGCATATAGATTGGGCATCCTTTTGATCTCTCAAAATTACACTTTCTGAAGCATCTGTTCAGTTTGAAAAGTAAAACCATCAAAATAAAACATCCCATCCCTTGTGAAAAATTGTGTGGCTGGGCAAAGATAAACTGTTCTGGCTCCAGAATCCCAGAATGGTTTGGGATGGGATCTTAAATAATCTTTTTCCAGCCCCCTTCCATGGGCAGGGACACCTTCCACTGTCCCAGGCTGCTCCAAGCCCCAATGTCCAACCTGGCCTTGGGCACTGCCAGGGATCCAGGGGCAGCCACAGCTGCTCTGGGCACCCTGTGCCAGGGCCTGCCCACCCTCACAGGGAAGAATTTCTTCCTAAAATTGCAAGCAATTGTTCCATTTTTCACACAGAGATGCTCTCTAATTTGTGGCCTCTCCAAATACACTTCATGAACCTTCACCAATCTTAGTTTACAGAAGTTCTGGATGAACTTAAAACCAAGTGATAAAATTAAAACCAAGTGCACTAAGTGGGGATCCAGTTGTTCTCTTTTGCTATGTCAGAGGTCACAGGAGGAAAGTGGAAATTTGTATTCCTCTGCTTATTTCCCTTTTTCTGCCCCAAAGGTGCTTCTGTGTGGAATGCAAGAGATCGACCTGAATGACTGGCAGAGACACACCATCTACAGGCACTACACCAGGACCAGCAGGCAGATTGTGTGGTTCTGGCAGGTTTGCAGATTCTGCTTTATTCTCAGAGCAGCAGAAGTTACAGAGCACAGCTAGAGCTCAGTGAACAGTAGTCAGAACCCTGAGCACACCTGCAGAGTGCAGATAGAAACTAATGCAGTGTTCCTAACAGCCACCTTACTGTTCATCTGTGGTGGGTGAGGATGTGAAAATCTGAAGATTGAATCCATCCCTAAATGTTTCTTTCAATTACTGTTTTTCAGTTTGTGAAAGAAATAGATAATGAGAAGAGGATGAGACTCTTGCAGTTTGTGACTGGAACATGCAGATTGCCAGTGGGAGGATTTGCTGACCTCATGGGTGTGTATTAATAACCCTTCTAATGCAGGAGATACTTTTAAAAGAACCAAATTATATATTTATGGCATTTCTAATGAATTTTATATTGAATGCTGTTTTGTGAGCCCAGCATGTACTAGAGCTATGATGGAAAAAGAGGGAAGGAATGTTTACACCTATTTATTGCACTTTAAAATCACTTCACCTTGGTGCATTTCTCCACATGCATACTTTGATCCTGGCAGAGCTGTATAGTGAGACAAATGTCCCTTCTCTGTGCAAATAATGGTAATCCTGGCTTTGTTTGAGCCCTGCATGCTTCAGGTGTGTGTTATAAGTGATACAAAGGCAGCTGGACCTATGCCTTGTCTATTGGAATTTGTTACAGGGAGCAATGGACCCCAAAAATTCTGTATCGAAAAGGTTGGGAAGGAAAACTGGTTACCCAGAAGTCATACCTGGTGAGTACATAACAAATCAGAATATTGCTGTTGCTGTGGTTGTGCTGAGCACAATCTGCTTTGACATTTTAGTAAATGGGTAGTATGCTGAAATGGTTGAGACTGAAAGCAAACACAAATTACACCAGTGAGCTGTTGAATAATAGCTGAACTTCTGAGAAGCTCTTGTGGCATGGAGTAGATTCCATTGTGAATTCCATGGATTTGTGTATTATATTACTGAACAATTAAATTAATTAACAGTACTGTCTGACAAGGTTGGGACTATCCTTTGTTATCACTGCACTCCTTAGTGGAACAGCCACATTCACACACTTCCCAGAGAAAAGGTCACTTCTCCTCATTTCTTTGGGTGTTAGTGGTTGGCAAAACCACACAAACTGAGAATTTCCAATCTGAATGATGACTAAGTAACCAGCTAGAGGTTGGTTTTCCTCCATCTAGGAAAAGTCTGTGAAAACCAGCATTGTATGAGCACTTGAATCCTACTCAGAAATACTTACATTTATATCAGTAGTCAGCTTTTCATGAGGTATAAATCCAGTATCCATCTCCACAGCAAAAATTCCAATCACCTGAGTTCATAATGGATTTTTTGTTACTGTTGAATTCCTCATCAGTACCTAATTTTGTTTTATTTTTCAGTTTCAATCGCTTAGATCTTCCACCATACAAGAATTATGAGCAGCTGAAGGAAAAGCTGTTATTTGCAATTGAAGAAACAGAAGGATTTGGGCAAGAGTAGCTGAAATTTGCACCTTGAAGAATGTGAACTCAACACGATGTATGTTCTTCACTTCTTCTGCTTGTTGCACACTTCATTGTAAAGTAGACATGACTTGGATTTATTTAACAGTACTAATGTGTAAATAAATGGATGTTATCCTGAGGTTATCCACATTAACTCTGGAATTCTACTGAGCACTTTCAGAAATCAAATGCGGAATCAGATACAGCTACAAGTGACTAATGACCGAAGTTACAGGTTTAATACAGCTTTGGGCTCTGCTTTGTTTTACCATTCATTAATTAGAATGTGTCCTTAATGACTGACAGATTTTTAACAATAGTTTTGTCTTTCCTTTTTAGTAGCATTTTTGCTACTGATGCACTGGGAAGTTCATTGGTAGCTGCAATGCTGCAGCAGCATCCTGAGCCTCTTCACAGCAGTGGCAGAGCCAGCCTGGATCCACCTCTGTGCCGTGAGCAGCTCCATTCCTTAAGCTCCTTTTTCTAACTCAAGTGTGGCCAGACTGTTTTTCCCTGCCTGGAGTCTGCTCATGAGCCAGCTGGACTCAAGCTGCTGTTTAAGGGGATGTCAAACTGTGGCACAAATCCAGGGCATAGCTTCGCTTTGGTTTATCCCAGTCCTGCTCCTGTCAGCAAAACAGACCTGCCCAAAGTTGTTGGAACACTGCTCTGTGCCCTCTGAAGGATTCTGAGCTTTTGCTGTGTAACTCTTTGCTGTTTTAACTCTGAAATCCATATTAACACTGTGGTACTTCACTTGTTTTGCAAAAGACAAGGCCAGCTGGGATTGCACTGATGCCATTGAGGTTCCTGTTTGCAGGCTGATGTTTGTCAGCAGTGTTGATGGACATTACCCTCAGTGTTTCTCCTACATGTTGCAGTCAGTTTGCTCCGAAGAGTTCCTTGGGCTCGCAGGAAGAGACACAAAACAAGTGGATTCAGAAACTGATCCTGCTCATCATTTCTGCGGATGAACTGATGTGTGAGACTGGCTGAGGCCAAGAGGATTAGAAAGTTCAGACACGGATTACAGGTTTTCAGAAAGCTGGAGCATCAGTAAATAGTTCTATAAAGTTTGAAACTAAAGTTTTTAGGGAGGTTTCTAAGCTAATTCACCCTAAGCTGCTTACAGCTAGTAACTTTTGTAGCGAGTTCCTGTTGGTTTAACATCTTTTATTTCCTTTTAGAATCTGTTAATTCTTTTCTGGTTTACAAGAACATTTTGCATTTTGCTCCTTTAGACTGAATGCACTTTTTGGGTCTTGTCAGCCCTTTCCTTTCCCCTGGAGGGAGGAAGTCAGACACCAGTGAAATGAGCTGTGAGAGAGTGACACTTGAATAACATGTAGCACATATTAAAGCAAACTGCAGCTCAGCACTGGGGCAGGAGCTGCATTTAAGACTCTTTAACGTGACAGAGCTGAAACAGGACAGTGGGAAAGTGTAAGACCAAAAGTTCAGGCTGGAAAAGAGTATTTCTTTCCTGCTGTCTCATCCATCTAAACTGCAAGAGGGAAAAAACTGATTCAGGCCTAAGAAGAACCAAGACACTACAGGTTTTAACTGACTTCACAAGTGTCAGGTCTCAGTGCTAAATGCTTTGGGAAGGCAGGAGGGTGAGGCTTGGCAGGTTTAATTGAAGGAAAGCCCAGGGAGAGAGAGGTGCTGATGATACAGAAATGCCTAAAGTTTCATTGATGGCGAGAATTTACCTTCAGGTGTGACTGGGAGGAGAATTGCCAACTTCCACACCATTTGGATCTATCACAGTATACAGCTCATGAGGAAAATGAAAAAAAGCCTTATATATATTTTCTGTTTATATTAATTGTTACAATGAAATGTAGTTATCTAACACATTTACAAGAGAGATTAAATTAAGCAAGATAATGCAAGATTAAGCTATGAAAAATAGTCTATGTTCTGCATATTGCTTTACAATTCATGTAGGGAACCTAGAACTATTGTTCATGTATAAATATCACCCAAAAGGCTGTCAGCCCTATATTTTTAAAAAAAAGAATAGTTATAATTGAAATAGCCCTAGCCCTAGTTCTATAGGGTTTGGCTGTTGAATATTTTTATGGTTGAAATGTTTAGTTCAGGAAAAACATACCTGCTTGTATATATTTTTGATGTCCAGAAGTCCACTTATTCCATTGTTTCTTTAATTTAAATGGCATGTTTATATGTCTTTTCTGCTGTACCAGGTTGGGAGAAAGGGGGCTGGATATCCCAATCACCAGATATGATTTTAAAATATTGCAATTAAAGAATTCATTGAGAGGGAAGAAATAATGAGTGAAATATTGAATTTGGCCAAATATAGAAAGTTCAAAGCAACTTTACAGTGTTACATTGACAATATTTCTGAGAGCACAAGTTCAGATTCCTTAGGCATTTGACTTGTGAATACTAACAAGTCTGTTAAATTTTTACAGCATGTTGTGTCGAAATTAAAAGGAATTAATACAAGCCACTGGTGCACTTTTCAGTTCTTTCTGGGGATCTGGTGAAGCAATACAGGGATGAGCCCAGAGCAGCTATCCCAGATAACAGCTTTTTGTGGACTGAAACGAGTGAGATTTTCAGCAGAGATTAATGAATTTGTCTCCCACTGCTTCAACTGTTTTAGCAACCTGAGCTGCATAAATTCATAGTATGTCACAATGTACATTCATATGCAACTCTCAGTTGATCCTAATTACCAAGTATTAAAAGAAATTTTATTTTGAATTTTCCCTCATGAGATTGAAGTGAGAAAATGAAATGCTGAGAATTAATAAAGCCTTATTGTTACTGAGTAGCTCAGGAACTGTTCATATACTAATGACATGCACAGTAAATACATCATGTCTTTATCTGATCTAGTATGGAAGTTTGGGGTTTTTTTAATCCAGTTGCTTGTGTCTAAAAAAAAACCAAGTTTTTTTTTATTATTCTGAGATAAAAAAATGTTTGGGGGGTTTGGTTTTTTTTTTTAATTTTATTACATGCTGCACTGGATTTGTAATCTCAACTCTGTTATATTGGTATCTCCAGCCCCCTTTTTTGTAGTGTCTTTTAATTTTCTCCAAGAATCACTGTTTGTGTATATGTGCTCTAGTGAACTCGTGTAGAAACTGGGATCAGCAGCACTGGATTGTAAAATACTGTACTGAAATTCATTGTCAATATTTCCTTGCATTGTAATTTCAAATACTCAGGTAACTGTAACAGTATCTCAGTAAGTCAAATACTTTTATAAAACTACTTAAAGAGCTGGTGGTCTGGTCCTTTTTCCTGATGTGTGACAGAATATCCAGGTGGAAGGGAATTGTCTGTGTGCTCCTGGGGGTGAGGGTCAGGCTCCCTAGACTTGTCCTTCCCCTAGAATTCTTCAGGAATAATTCTTTCCCAAGACCTCATCCACCCTTGTTGATTGCATTGGATATTGAACAGGAGACTTTGGACTCAATTCCTGGATTTTTAGTGCTTGTGGGTGGTGCCCTGAGGAGGCAGTGAGGGAGGTTCTGCAGGAGCCACAGCTGCAGCAGTGCCATAGGGATATCTGCAGTGAGGAATGGCACTGCCAGTGCTGAGGGCAGACAGTGCCCCAAAGAGGGGGGACAAAGCTCCAGTGAGACCACTCCAGTGGCACTTAGATTCCTCCTGTCATCAGAACCTCTCCTGATGGCCACAAGCTTTCCCAGGTAACTGAGATGGGCTTTGCAGTGACATTCAGCTCCCTCAGTGCTTACAGCAATGTCCCATCAGGTCTTAGGTCATGGGTTGGATGATCTCAAAGGGCTTTTCCAACCTGGTTAATTCTGTGATTCTCTCAGGGACCTGATCATGTCCAGTTTGGCCAGTGGTCCCTAAAGTGGTCATTCTTCCCTCAGGGTGATATTCCCTGCTGCAGACCTTCCCACTGGGTTCTCTCTCTGTGACTTGCCCAGGTGCCCCCACAGGCTTGGTTAACACAGTTTTGTCAGTGGCAGCAAATCCCAAGGATGATTTTCTGTGCCAGGCAAACACAAGCAATAACTGCTGCCTTTTTCTGCAGCAGGGACGTTGGTGTGGATTTGCTTCCTCCAAGCTTTGAATGGGACCACTTAAAAGCATCCTAGTAAGTTGTGTAAACCCAAAATTTGACATTGCTTTGGGCACCTTTATGTGGGTACAGCTCCAAGGGTACTCCACATACATCTGAAGTTTATTTTAAAAAGGCAAAAATTAATCACAATGCAATGTATGATAAATGTACATCTCAGTTGCACAATTTATTTTTCTGTTTGCTTTGATGATGATGGTGCTAATGTCAACACCAGCCCTGGGTGGGGTGTTGGTTTTGTTCATGGCAGAATGGGAATGGTTGTTTAAACAAACCCATGTTTGGTTTGGGTGTCTGATGGCAGCTGTGTGCTGCTTACTATTGCCCAAATTGTCTTTGCTATTTACTATTGCTATTTGTCTTTACTATTGCCCAAATCTTACCATCACAGCTGGGACTAGAACTTAAATCAATCCACGGCAAAATGACATCCTGTAGCCAAGCAGTAAAACTTCCTGCTGGACTGGTAAGAGAGATTAGAATTTAACTGAATTAGATTGCAGAGTTGTAAATAGCCACTAGAAGAGAAAATAGCTGTATCTCTTGGATCCTGAAGAAGGATTTTTTCCTGATCTCTGGCATTGCCTGTTCACATGTCCATTCTCAGCCTGTCAGCCCAGCAGTGCACAAATGACAGAGCTCGTTGGAGAAATCTTGTTTTCTCTAAGGAGAAAGTAGAGACATACTGGAAGGGCCAGTGAGCTTACCTGCTGTGTCAAATCCTGGCTTTAAGAGGGAAAAAAAAATCTAAAAACACATTTGAGGACATGTTTTACATTTCACCCAACAACTGCTAGCTCACTGTGACTGCTGTGGGAGCTCAGTGTGAGTCTGTTTCCTGATTCCGGGCTTGTGGGCCTGAAAGGACCATTCAAGCTAAATTCATAGTATGTCACATTTTGGGGGGTTTGGAAATTCTTCCCTGTGAGGTGGGCAGGCCCTGGCACGGGGTGCCCAGAGAAGCTGTGGCTGCCCCTGGATCCCTGGCAGTGCCCAAGGCAAGGCTGGACATTGGGGCTTGGAGCAGCCTGGGATGGTGGAAGGTGTCCCTGCCCATGGCAGGAGTGGGATGGGATGGCCTTTAAAGCTCTCTTCCCTCCTAAACCATTCTGGGACACTCTGTTACACTTTCTAGCAGAGCTTGAGGATGGGGAAAGTCCCAAATGCTGCTGTTGTGTCTGTAGAACAGCGCTGAGGTGATGCGGGATGCAATCGTTCAGTGCGTTACTTTGTTTTGCCATCAGGCTGAGGATTATCTCCAGTCCTTCCCCCAAGGGAGCTGAGAGCTCATCCTTTCTCACTGGCAGGGCAGCAGACACCTTTACCCTCAGGACACGGATCCCCAGGGGTTTAAGGTGCACCGTGCCTGGGAGTGGCTCTGCCTCTGTGCCGGGAGGGCTCCGGCAGCAGCTGAGGGGACACGGCCATTTGGGGGGAGAAAGAACTCCCCGCACCCGTGATCATGGAAGCACAGAATGGCTGATATCCGTGAAGCGGGATCGGGGATCCCCCGCGTCCCCCGGAGCGGCCTCGGGGCGCTGGGGGAGATTTGTGGAGGTTCCGAGGGATGGTGGAGGTGTACCCGGAGCGGTCCCGCCCCGCGCTCCAAGCGCTTCCGGGGCAGCGCCGGGGCCCAGACGGGGAGGAGGCGGCGGCTCGATCATGGTGGGTGAGGCCTGTCCGGAGCCCGAGCGGGGCTGCTGTGCCGCCCTCGGGGGTCTCCGTGCCCCCCCGGCCCTCGGGGGTTCCTGCGGCCGGCGCAGGGCGGGGCGGTCCCGGTGCCGCTCCCGGCTCCCCTCAGGCACAGGCGCTGCCCCGCGGGCGGGGCCCGGGTGAAGGCGAGACTCGGCTGAGGGCCGCGGGGGCTCTGCGCGGTCTGGGAGCCCCCGGCCCGGTTCGGTTCGTGTCGGGTTCTGTGTCGGGTTCTGTGTCAGGCTCCCGGGCGGGGTCGTGTTTGTGCAGGGCGGGCCTGGCCCGGGGGTCCCGGCCGGGAGCGCGGCAGGTCCCGGCGCTGTGTCCGAGGGGCTCCGCTGGCCCTGCCCGGCCCTGAGTCACTGCGGCGAGAGGCAGAACCTTCACCGATCCAGCCCAGCCCTGTGCCGGGGAAACGCTCACAGCGAAACCTGCATTTCCTGCGGCTGCCAGGGCACATCCCTAAAGCTGGAAGCAGTCAGGAAAAAGAGACTGGGTTTGGCTGTTTAATAACTCGGGCTGCATTCGTTCCATTGTAATTGTATGGGAGGTTCCTCCCTGCTCAGGTGCGTTGCTGGCTATTGAATGTTAATGAAATTGGGGATCAAAATGTACGTCAAAATTTGTAAAGAAATAAATGCTGACCGAAGTTGCAGAGTGAAAATTGAAATCATCAAATAAGGTATATTTTTTAGGCAAACCTAGGAGTTCAGGTATTCCAGATGGAGACAGGAAGATAAAGGTGTTAGGATAAAGGATAAGGTGTTTTAAAGGATAAAGTGCTGCTGTTGTACATATAGCAAAGGATATTTAGCAGCAAAATGGTGATGAGGGAGTGTTTATTCTTCTTTCCTAGAGTGCATCTCTCCTTCTCCATATGCTATTTCTTGTAGTTACTCAGCCCTTCATTAAAATGGGGTTTCTTTGTTTAATGAATTAAATACGTATTTTTTTCTCTCAGTACTATTTTTGTTGCTCTGGTGAGCTGCACTGGCTTGTGGAGGTGCTGGACAAGCCTCAGAGTGGGAATAGGAGGAGCAGGACCTTCCCTTGTCAGCAGCAGTGAACTGTCAGAGCAGATCACCCATCTGTGAGTTAGATCAGCCGAAGGTGTTAGGGGATATTAAAAACTTATCCTTCTTTATGGATGCTGCTTTGCATCTGAAAAGGTTTGTTAAGGTCCTATGAAAGAAACTATTTAATCAAGACTTAATTAGTGCTAGTAAGAAGACAGGAAATCAGATCTTAATTTCTTAATAGATTTAACATTTTGCCACTATTTTCTCAGCATTTGTACACTCTTCAGTTTGTTCTTTGTTTCACTTCCCTTGTCTTCCATTTGAGAATAGTCCAGCATTCAGAAATAATCCAGAGTTTTTTTGAAAATACTTAAATTTTTCTGTGCTGGATCACACAGAAAAACTTCTGCTTCATAAAGACCAGTTCAGGGGATCCCATGGCTTCTGAGCCACAGGTGGTGTTACCAAGAGCACCCTGAGGGAAGTGCTGCTGGTACAGGGGCTGAGCTGGTGTGGTGTGGTGTTGTGTTGTGTGGTGTGGTGTTGTGTTGTCTGGTGTTGTCTGGTGTTGTGTTGTGTTGTTGGACAAGGTCTCTTCCCGGGGAACAGGGCAGGAAGTGGAGAGGGTTGTTGGAGGTGCTCAGGGAACACAGCCTTGGCCAAATGCTCCTTGTAGGTATCACCTGTCCTGGTTCAGGTGATTCCTGTCTCCCTTCCTAAGCCATTTCTGTGGGCCTCTGCCTTGCAGGATCTGAAAGATGCTGCTTGTTTCTGTTTCCTTTAATGGGAATAAAAAATGCCAAATACTCACCCGGCAGTGCAAATCAGCTCAATTGTGAAGGTTTTCGCATACTACAGATCCCATAGTTACAGTTTGATGGGTGCCTTGTAGCAGGAAAGTTGTGCAGAAGGTACTGAAACCACCTTTGATGGTTTGTATAGAGAAGATGAAGGACTATTGCCTTGGCTTGCATTTGCATTTTCCCTTTTCTAAGTTGTAAATTACTGGCAGTGGTTACAGCCTTGGGGCCATCCCAGCACAAAATCAGAATTATAAACAAATAGTGTTCATTCATTGTTTTTCCTCTCACCTTATTTTGTTAAATTGCTTAAATTGCTTTTGGCATTCATTTGATAGAAGGGAAGATCATCCTGCACCCACAGTCTTATCTTTTCCCTGCTTTTTTCATAAATTCTACATACATTTTCAAAGGTGATTTTTGTTTGACACCTAAATTGTAGCAGTCTGACTGCAGCTTCCAGCTGCAAGCCTTCAGCAGGAGGTGTGGGGAGGAGGAGAGAGAGGAGTTCCAGGATGATAATCACAAATGAGTGAAGAAGAAAGGCAGATGGAAAATAACTGGGAAGCTCACGCAGCAAAGGTGGCACCAAAGCACAGACAGTTGGCTGCTCAGAGCAGTGTAGGCAGTGTCTGTTCAGTCATCCCCCTGCAGCTTTGTTCTCAGCCACGTTATCCCAAAGCTTTGGTGGGAGGCAAAGAGCAGCTGTGGTCCTGTATTGATTTGTGCTTTCTCCTGCAGGCTGAGGTGGAGGAGACGCTGAAGCGAATCCAGAGCCAGAAGGGAGTGCAGGGAATCATCGTGGTTAATTCTGAAGGTGCTGTGTCAGCCTCACTCTTCTGACCCATTGCTTGCTCCAGCCACACACTTTGAGGGCTCCTGCTTGTGCCACTTGCACTTAGCTTAGAGTCTGGCTTTGGGAGAGGTTTTCCTGGACCCCAAGGAGACAGACAATAGTCAGGCTACAAGAGAAAATTGGCTTCCCATTTCTGCAAGCTCACTTTATTGTTTTAGGAAATAAAATAATGTGCAAAAGCACTGAAATATTTTAGTTATGCCAGTGTTTGAAACTGGGCCTGTGAAAACTTCAATCAGTAGCACTGAGGCTGTCATGAGATGTAAATCTTGCTGCTGGGCCTGTCCAGAATGCTGCTGGCCTGGCAGACTCGAGTTCTTTAGCACTGTCTGGTGCTTGTGGCCTCATGGAATTCATCAAGCAAGTTGTCTGGTTTTGGAGTCTCTGAAGGGTCCAACCCAGCAACTTCTTCAGAGCACTCTGAATACACTGTGAACAGCCCAAAATCTTAAAATTGTGTGATTGGCAATTAAAATTTAATGTTTCCTCTCAATAATCCTTAGAAAAGGTGACAGTAGCTACATGTGAATATACTGAGGATCAGATCATGCAGCTTGGCTCCTGCTCACTGCTTTTCCACAGTGGTTGAGTGGGTTGTGCTCTCTGTGCTGCAGTTATTGGCACACACCTGCTTCTGCCCTGCAGAATTTGGTACTTGGCTGCTGTGTTCTGACACATGAGAAGGAGTTTGAATGGTTTTTGCTGGGAAAACACATCTAATGGGTGGCTGAAGTGTAAGGGAGGGAAAGCTCTGGCTGAACAGCCTGTCTGCCCTCCTGGCTGGTTATCACTGAACCAGGGACCTCCCAGCACTGCACCACCCCTTAGGGCTGAATGTTGGAGCCTCAGCCTTGGAACTGTGTGGTGCAGCAGCTGATGTCCTCCACAGTCACTGATCCCAACCTGGCCTCCCTCAATATCATTTAACTGGTGTAGGGGAGCCTTTCTGAGAGGAAAAGATGTCCTCAGTCAGGAGAAAAAACTGCAACATTGCTATTCCCTCTCTCCTTTACAGACAATTACTTTCGTTTCATTTATTTCTTAACATAAATTTATTGAATAATGCAGAAGTAAAGCACTGATGCTACTAGAGGTAAACAGTTCTCACCTCCACCTGTGGTCCCACATCTCAGCTTTTTCATATCTTGTTTTTTGTCATGTTTTCCTCTCTCCTTCAAAGAGAACACTCCTAACCCCTGGTGCAGTGACAGCCAAGGCGATGCCCAGGGCAGGGTTGCTCCTGCAGGTTTGTCACTGAGCCTCACTCTCCCTCTCCTGCAGGCATTCCCATCAAGAGCACCATAGACAACTCCACCACCATCCAGTACGCCGGCCTCATGCACAGCTTCATCATGAAGGCCAGGAGCACCGTGCGGGACATCGACCCCCAGAACGACCTCACCTTCCTGCGCATCCGCTCCAAGAAAAACGAAATCATGGTTGCTCCAGGTGGGAGGGAGCAGGGTGAAAGCAGGAGCATGGCAACCCAGCAGGATTGTTTTCTCTTGAGGCTGATGCTGTCAGCCTGGAAGGAGTGCCTGCTGCTTGTGTTCGCATTGGATAATCCCTCCTTTCCAAGAAACTCTTCTGCTTTCTGGAGAGTTGAGAGCTTTATCATTGACCTGAGTTTTCTTAGTCACGTTTGAATGTGGCAAATCCCTTCCTTCATTTTGTGTTGATAGTGGAAGGTGTCCCTACCCAGGGGTGGCACTGGATGAGCTTTAAGGCCCCTTCCAACCCAAACCAGTCAGTGATTTATGTTTGATCTTGTCTTAGCTACTTCTCTGGAGCACAAAGGCAATGATCGCTCACCAACAGAGGTTGGGCTAAACTGAGCTGAGCTACAGCAGCTCCTGGGACCCCCCAGCTGCAGGAGAAGCAGCCAGGGGGTGCAGGGGCAGAGCTTGGACACTGCCCTGGCCAGCAAGTAGAAAGTAGAAAGTATTAGATGATGCTTGAGAGCGTGCTTTGTTTTTCAGTATAAAACCCCAGGATCTGGAAAGAAATACATTCTGAGAGCAATTTCCATTCAGAACTGTGGACTGAGTGATAAAACAAGACAGTCCTGATTTTCCAGTCGTGGGAAAAGTAGTAGAGCACATTGTAGCTGTCATCTTGAGTCATGGAATGCAGCAGCAGCAGCAACAGCAACCTTCCTACTGAGGAAACATCCTCAGTATTGTGCTGAATTCCAGGCTGGGAAGCAGCAGGATGAGTGTGAGTCCCTCATGTGGCAGGAATTCAGCCTTGTCCCTGCTGGGATGGGGCTGGTGCAGAGGCCAGGCAGGGAATGGCAATTCCCCTAGGCAGGGATGGCTCAGGGCAGATCTTAGCACAGGTTCTGGTTCATGCTGAGGCAGCCTCGGATTTCCACAGGAAGGATGGAGAGAGGAGGAAATGTTCCAGGAAAAGCAGCTGCAGCCCCTGGAGTGCCTGTGAGAGCAGGGCAATGACTGTGCCAGTTACTGGCATTTCCTGGTACAAACAGGGTTAAATTCAGCTGCCTTGGGAATGTGCAGTTTCTAAAGCAGAGAGTTTTTCTCAGTAAAACCCATAAAATAAATGATCTGACACTTGGAGCCTGTTTTGCTCATTGAGGATGAATGTCAGGGCTCTGGAGTTCCCACAGTGCACCAGAGAGATGTGAAAAATGTTGGAATTTATGTGAATAAATACCAGGAATGAAAGAATAATTTTCTTTTTTTTTCTTTTTCTCTCCAGATAAAGACTATTTCCTGATTGTCATCCAGAATCCAACTGAATGATTACACTGACTCAGTCTGGTTTCTTCCCTTTGCCCAACTGTTTTATTTTTTATTTAATGGTAAAGAATAGAGCATTAGTGTTAACTGTGCTGTGCGTCTTCAGTAAGGTTTGGAGGAATAAAAACAGGTCGTTTTGTTGTCTACAAACAGAAAAAATGGCAATTTTTGTATCACAAGTTTTGAGGGGGAGCTGGTGAGTTGGAATTGGGCAGTAAAAAATGCAAGAGATTCTTTTAATAGCTAAGAAGATAATATAATAAAATTCTAATAATAGCCAAAAAAAGGCTGTTCTTTGTATGCTTCTTTCACCACTGAGCTCTGCTTTTACACTCTTAGTTTTGAATGGCTGTAAATATAACTCTGCCTGTCCTTTAGTTCTGTCTTACTCTGTTGGTTTTACTTCAAAAAAGTCTGACCATAACAAATTAAAAAGTGTCACCACTGACTGGTTTTGTCTTACGTGTTTTTCTTCTGAAGATTTTAAGTATTCTCATGATTGATTGAGTTTTTCTTCAAAAACCAGAGCCTATCTAGGACTGGTTTTGTTTGTGTGTTGCTTTCTCTGAACGTGGATTTGGCCCAAGGGTTGTGTGCAGTGCACTCACAATTGGCTCTTGTGTTGTAGCATTTTCCTGCCACTTTCCTTCTGTTCCAGACAGAATTTCATGGCTCGGGAAGGCCACTGAGGCCACCCCTGGGAGATCTCCCACTGTCACAGCTCAGTAGCCAGTTTGACCTGCTATCTTCCTTTAGTATTTTTTTATGGATGCCATTAAGGACAAAGAAAGCTGACATGGTTGCTCCAAAATACTCAAGGAGTTATTTTGATGGAATTTTTCTTAAAAAAAACCCTAAAACAAACCAAACAGAGCTGGGGGGTTGTGCTCCACAAAGTGCAGCTTTGGAGATTTTGGTAAAAATGTTGGTGCTGACTTGGGCACTTGTGGCTCTCAAAGCCCACTGAAGGGTGTGTGGGAACTCAATAGCCAAGCTAACCTGCAGGTTCAGAGCTTTTCCTGTGCTTTTTCACACCTGGACATTAATTTTTAGACTTTGTCCAATCTTCCAGGTGGTGGCCATGACCCTGAAGGTCAGAAATGCCTTTGAGGTCTACCCCTGAGCATCAGTGGTTTGGGTGTCTCAGCATTGGTTGTTGCTGTTCGTGAGCTGTTTCTCCCCTCACACTATGTTTGGTTTAAACCATTCCATCAAAACAGGGAGTAGGGTCTGGGATCCTGCCTGGCCTTTGGAGCAGCTCCTGATACACAGCAGTTTATGTAATGCCTGGGATCTCCAATAATTGAATGCTGCCTCCCAAAAAAAATGACCTCCAGCAAGCTGAAGTCTAGATAATAACTGAACAGTGAGGCAAGGCAGAAGAAAAATGTGACCTCAGTGATCTCTCTGTTGTTGTTTGTAACCCAGAGAAATGTTTCCTTGGAGGTGGTGACCTGCTTGTGGATTTTGGCTTTCCCAAGTAGGTGGCAGTGCTACTTCTCTGAACACTGGAAAATCTGCATGTCCTGCATTCTTCTGGACACTTCCTTAAGGATAGCTGTGCTACCAGAGGCTTTTTGTCACAGGAGCTTGGCACAGATGAAAGAATAATTTGGTTTTATTTAAAACAAGCAGTAATAAATAACCTATTGCAAAAGACAGATCATGGCCCTTTTCTGTTGTGTTGAGATCATAAACTTACACTGAAATGAGTTCCTGCTCTGTGCTGGTTGGTTGGAGGCTTGGGGGTTGGTTTGGGTTTTTTTTTCTCAGGGATTGAGGGCAGCCTGGCATGAAATGTACTCGGGAATTTGGATGAAAGGCACTTAAGAAGCTGAGTTTGGATTCTGGAGGAGGTTGTCAGATCCATCTGGGCAGGGCCATGTAGTGCCACCTTTACACCAGCATCCAAAGTGAATTCAGATTTATTTTTTAATAAATAAGGGGTGAAGGAAGCTGAAGAACAACAACTTCCATTTAGTTACTATGGAACAAGACTTTTATTTGGATCAGGAGCATCAGAGGGTCACAAAGCTGGCAGCAATTTCCCTGTAAGTTAGGAGAGGGTTTTACTTTCCCTAAGTTATCATTAACAGGGTCCAAAATATGATGGATGGAGCTCAGTTTCTGGTTCTGTGCTTCTGGGTCTGGGCCTGGTCATTTGTATGGTAAAACTACTGCCAAACTGAGGAAGAGTAGAAAAATGAGCATTATGGTTCCAGTCCTTTTTCATGGACAGGATCACAGGAGGCCTGAACAGCCTGTGCCACCTGGAGCTGCTCTGTGCTGGGGCTGAGGCTGGCCTGGTTTGCTGTCTTGGAAAAGTCAGGTTTGGTTTTGGTGGATCCCTCGCTGAAGGCTGAGGAAGCATCAGCTGCTGGGAAAACAAACCCTGATGGATTAACAAGGTAAAGAAAGGGAGTTTGGGGAGTGGCTCTGGGCTGGGAACAGCAGCACTTGAGGCCCAAGGATGTGTTCTCTCATGCTGCCTCTGTGCTAAGGCTCTGGCAGAGGGGTGAAGGTGACACTGTAAAAGCTGAGCTCTTAGACACCTTCTGTGGATCGTGTGTTGGCCTCCAGTGCCCTCCCAAGTAACTCTTCCCCTGCCTAAGGGGTCTGATGACAGCATCCTTCACATACAGGACATGGAGGAGCTGTGGCTGCCTCATCCCTGGCAGTGCCCAAGGCCAGGCTGGACACTGGGGCTTGGAGCAGCCTGGGATAGTGGGAGGTGTCCCTGCCCATGGCAGGGGTGGCACTGGATGAGCTTTAAGGCCCCTTCCAACCCAAACCAGTCAGTGATTTATGTTTGATTTTGTCTTAGCTACTTCTCTGGAGCACAAAGGCAACACCAACCTCTCACCAACGGAGGTTGGGCTAACTGAGCAGAGCTACAGCAGCTGCTGGGACCCCCCAGCTGCAGGAGAAGCAGCCAGGGGGTGCAGGGGCAGAGCTCAGACACTGCCCTGGCCAGCAGCAGCCTGAGCACTGACACAGTTCTGTTGACAAAAATACACTTCCTTTGCAGCACTACAGGAGCTCCTTCAGGGAGATTTCCCTCACTGGCATGGTTTCACAAGATCCAGGAGTGCTCATTATCAGCAGTGCTACACTGTGGAATGCTGGCATGCGGGAAGCTCCTTGTTGATTCCAGGTCATGTTAGGACATCTCTCTGGTGCCTTAAACCTTTGACTGCTCCAGGGAGGTTTGGATTTGAAATGCACCTCCTTAAATAAGGAGTTTTGCCAATGACATCAGTGAGACCAAGCAAGACAGGCATTAATGTGTGCAGGATTGTTCGGGAAGCTGAGGGCTGAAGGCAGAAGTATATAAATTATGCTCTGCTGTATTAGGAGTAAAACTTCTTTGATCCATATCCCATTTCTGTAAGTACATTAACATGCTGAGAAGCTCCGGAGCTCCTATGAAATGGGGTCTTTTCTCCCTCTCCAGGTGTCTGAATAATATTCTGTGGAATTATGGCCTCAGTCCTGCAATGAGGTCTGCATGGATAAAAACCAGGGACCACATCGATAAATTGGGAAGACTTCCATATTCCTCTCATCAAGAAGAGGCTCACACTTTATAGCAACAGTAATAAACCTCTTTGCCTGAGGATGAAGTCTGTAAGGTTCATCACTTGCCCTGTCTGATTCAACATTCCTGCTTTCCCTTAGGTATTCTCTGATTAACAGGACCTCTGTCAGACATTAATGTCTCTACTTGTATCTTAATTATGAAAGTGAATCTGAAGAGTTTATACTTCCTTACCAGTATGTGCTTGTTTAACTACTGCTTGGTCAAGGAAAATCCATTCTATTGGCCATGAAAGTGTTTTCTTTCTTGGATAAACTCAACAAGGAAACAAGAATTTCTTCAATTCTTGTTAAACATATTTTTGTTTTAATTGATGACACAATAATCAGGGCAGTTCTTTCATGGATGTATCTTCCATGTATTTTTTTTTTACCAAGGTTGTACTTAATCCTTTAACATTTTGTGTTCACTCCTGTTTTGTGCCAATTCACTGTAACAATGAGACATTGCTCCAACACAATACAGCTCCTGTCGTGGCATGCAGTGAGGAGGGATATTAAACTTGGTGAAACACTGACGCTCTGTTTGCAGTTGTTTTTGATTCATTTACCAGCTCCAGAAATAGCTGCCCTATTTGTAGTCGTGCTGCGGGCTTTAAAATATTCAGCATAGCCGTGGCTGTGGATGCAGCAGGGAGAACAAGGGGCTCATTAGCGGGGAGATGATTGGGGTAGACATGGGAAATGCAAATGTCTGAGTATCCGTGCGAGGATAGTTTATGTCCAGGTTTGTTGGCTGGAACATGGTCTGAGCTGTTGTGGCTTCATCCCCACACAATCCTTCCTTCTCCTCCACCCTCCTCACAACAGCCACGTTTGCTGCCTGAAGCTGGCAGTGACACGAGGAAGATGTTTGATCCATGATGTCCAGAAGATGCCACTGCAGGCCAGAGTCATTACCACCTCTGTCCTTTGAGCACCGCTGGAAATCCCAGCCCAGGTGTACTTCTGCTGCCTTAAGCAAGGCCTTCAGGTGCTCTGCTCTGACAGGAATGGAAAAAGTGCTCGTATTTGGGGTCATCTCTCAATAAACCATTATGTCCCGATGCTCTGCCATGGTGTTCCTACTGACCAGGCAAGGCCGTCATGTCACCAGCTGCTCTCTGACATGTTGGGGCTTATAAAAAAGAGAGGGACAGACAGTAACAGGACAAGAGGGAACGGTTTTGGACTAGAAGAGGTGAGATTTCGATTGAACATTGGGAAGAAATTTTTCCCTATGGCGGTGGGCAGGCCCTGACACAGGGTGCCCAGAGCAGCTATGGCTGCCCCTGGATCCCTGGCAGTGCCCAAGGCCAGGCTGGACATTGGGGCTTGGAGCAGCCTGGGACAGTGGGAGGTGTCACTGCCCATGGCAGGGGTGGCACTGGATGGGCTGCACGGCTCCCTCCAAGGGCAGATGGTTTTTATGGCCCCCGGGTCACTGCGGGGCCCCGAGAGCGAGCTCCGGGGTCGCGGGGATGGGCGTGGCCACGGCCGGACCAAGCCCCGCCCCCTCCGGGCGTGTCCCGGTGACGTCACCGCCGCTCCGCCGCAGCCCCAGCGCAGACGGAGCCGCCCGGTGCCGGTGCCGTCCCGGTCCCGCCGCGATGCCCTCGGACCGGCCNGAGCAGCGGGAGCCGAGCCGGGCCGGGGGCGGCGGTGCCGCAGCCGCCACGCGGTGATGTCATCCCGGCCGGCCCCGCACCGGGGGCCGCACCCCGCCCGGCCGGAGCACAGCGATGTCCCCGGGCTGTCCCCGCTGTGTCGCCGCTTCTCCGGGGCACCGCGGGCACTGGGGCGCGGTGGCGGCCGCACGGGGCCGTGGAATGCCCAGGACGAGGGTGGTGGCCGAGTGTCACTCTTGACTGTCAGAGCACAAAGGCCTCCCCGAAAATCGCCTTCCCCGCTCCCCGTCTGGTCCGCGTTAGGGCGGTTGTTGTTCTAGGATGCCACACGCCCTCTGTGATGGTTGTGGAGACCCAGAGGAGTTAATGCTCACATCTTCCCCACCGCTTTGTCAAAGGTGCATGGTGGGGAGGCTCAAAAGGTGAGGAGGTGACCGTAGAAAGTCCCAGATTTTATCTCCAGACCCGATTGTGGAATCAGAGGAAACATCAACTGCTGTTTCCCTTGCCCTTTGCCAGCTGGCGCAAGGAGAGGTGTGTGTTTCTGGCAGGTTAAATCCCTGGCAGAGGGGTATCAGTTCAGCTTTACTGCCTGTATAATGCTGAAATTGGTGCTTTCGTGCCATAAAAAGACTCATATTGGGCTAGAGACTGTCCAAACGCAGGTGAGGGTGTGTTTCCTACGTGAGTTTTAAAATTGGAGCTTTTACCTGCTGAAAACTGCTGATCCAGCCCCTTGCTGCTCTCTTGGAAACTGTAAATATTTGGTATTTTATTGGCACAACCCTTCCGGCCTTGAATGCTTACCCAGCCCTCCCCTGCCACAGGACCGAGCCAAGGGAACGTGCACAAACAAGAACCACCCAAGGCCTGGGAGGTCGGGATATTTGCGGGGACCCTGCTGTGTTCTCCTAAGCTCCGTATTAAAAGCAGTAAAGTCCTAAATCGACCCCTTAGCAACTACTGTTAAACTGGTGAGAATCAGCTTATTATGGTCAAGAAGAGTCTGGTTTGCCTTTGTGGATCGTTCAGACTTTGTGTGAGCCAGAAGGAAAACAAAATCTGAGGCTCAGAGTAGTTGAAAGAAAGCAGGATTAAAATAGCCCAGGAGGGACAGAGGGGGTGAGGGAGTTTGGTGCCGGCAACTGCAAGTGCTCCTTGTTTCTCTGTACTTTCCTCTGCCCTTTTGCTCTCTCAGCTGACTGGGCTGCAGAGCTGAGCCAGGAGGAGGGGAGGAGGAGGAGGCCTGGCAGCCCCCGCAGTTGCTTTGGGTCAGGGCTGGAATTGCTCTGTTGGAGAAAGTAAATACGACTTGTTTTTGTCTTTGAATCATTACACAACAGGAGCAGGAAGCGATTGTTTACAATGCAGTTGGAGAGGGCTGGTGGAAAACATCACCAGTGATTCTGTACCCTCAGAATGGCTTAATTTTTAAGGCTTCAAAACTTTACAGAAATGGAACGGTTCCAGAAAAGCAGTGAAAAGGCAGAGTCAGGGCTATGGCTGTTTACAAAAGGCACCCAGGCTCCAGTTTCTTGGCAAGTCACTGCCTTAGGTCTTGGTCTGCTGCTCCTCAGTGAAGATTCTGCTTCCTCAATGCTTGTTTTCCCCCTTCTTGTATTTTTGAAATTTTTCCGTGAATTTCTTATGCTTGTTCATCTGCTTAGTCTTGGGTCTCTCCTGAGCATAATTTCCTGATTTCTCTTGATCATTGTGGAGGACTGGAGAAGGGGACTGGCTGGGAAACACCAAGGGTTTGCTCCAAGGTGTGTGGAGGGCACGGAGCAGTGACTCCTCCCGTGATCTGAGGTGCTACCCCTGGTGGGAAGGTGAGCTCTGTGGGCTGATCCTTGGCAGCAGAACGTCCTTGGTGTGGGTGCAGGGGTAAAATGTGGCAGCACCCTCTGCATCCCTGTGCTGAGCCCAGACGCTGAGGCGTGTTCAGATCTGTTGCAGGAGTCCAAAACAATTCCCAGAACAAAGCTGTGGTCTGTGTCAGAGGAACAGGCTGTCCTGGCATTAGTGAGAGCATGCAGCAGCCTGACGACACCGCTGCACTTCCCGAAAGGAACGCGAGTCCTTGGGAGCATTGTCCCACTGCTCCTGAAGCAGGGGTTTGGATTGGGCTGGCAGCAGCTGCCAGGTGTGTTTTCAATGCAGCACATAACCAGCGTGGTTATGGACACGGGCCTGGATCCCAGAGCAGCAGGATAACCCAGAGTACCTCTGTCCTGTGCCCCGGTGTCCGGCCGAAAGGGAGGCAGGAACACACCTATGTGTGTCCGGTGGCTCAGCTGGAGCCCCTGGCTTGGTGACAAACGTAGAGGTTTGACCTCAGCCTCTGTGGACACAGTGTTCCCATCCCAGGTTCCATCCTCTGGGAGATGTGCCTTTAGTTGTGGGAAGCCACTCCTCTTCAGAGGAAAGGCAGTGGTGGGTGTGGAGCTGAATCCCCTGTTGGCTCTGGGGAGCATCGAGGCAAATGTGTGCATCCCTGGGGACTCATCCAGGGCGAGCCAGCTGTGCCTGTACCCACTGAGAGACCAGCAGTGGCTGAATTGGCTGCTTCACACACCATCCTGTGCTTGTCACAAGAGCTTTGCTTGTTGGTGGCTTGGAAAAACATCTGGATATTGATGTGAGGTTGGTCTGTGAGCCCTTGCTGGTCCTTGGCTGCTCCTCAGGGTGTCTGTGCTCTGGCAGTTGTGCCTTGAGAGCTGGGATTCCTTGAGAGGAGGATGCTGCTCCAAGCTGCTGCTTAGCTGCCTGTCTCTTAGATTAATTACTGAGGACATTCTGTGACTTGTCTGGATATGGGGATAATTATCAGCGCTGAAGAACTGAACAGGCTTCCAGAACAAATGCCAGCCTGACATGTAGACCACAAATTTTGATTTTTTTATTATTATTCTTTTATATAACACAAGGTACTGACTGACAGCCAGGAATAATAAAACCTGTGTGTTTTGTTCATTACTTAATTTTTTTTTTTCACTGTAAAAACTTCAGATATTCCTTTGAGCCAGAAGGGTGGAGACTGGTGAATCCAGGGGCTGTCAGGCTGGTAGACCCTTGCTGCCTCTGTCATCGAGCAGCCATGACCCATGGATAAGTCATATATATCCCATGGCTTTGGTGTTCCTTCTGTGGTCAGTCCCAGCAGGGATCACAGTCAGGAGAGTCACTTGGGAGGTCTCACAGTGTGTCACCTGCTCGTGTGACATTCTTTGGTTGACTGGCAGAGTGTAAACACTTCCAGCTCTGTCATGCTGTTGTTTGCTGCCTTTTGTCCTCAGAAGGTGGTTTGAGGCCATGGGAGAAAATGCAGGAATGTGAGAGAAAATGAAGGAATGAATTCAAGACTCTGGTGTCTGGCACGTGTCCCCAGAGCATCTGTGCATGTCCAGGCCTGTTTGTGTGCAAATAGCAGTGACCTGTGCTGGGCAAAGGCTCTTGGTGCGTGCAGGTGCACGGTGGGCTGCATCAAAATACAGTCCTGCCAGGAGTGCCAGGTCTTTCTTTGAGCAATTTGAAGTGTTCTGAGTAGTTCTGAGAAATCTGAGAGTATTTCTGCTGTCTTGGAGGCTTATGGATGGGAAACTTGTCCAGGTGGAAGCTCACACAGCAGACAGAGGGAAACCCTGGCACAGCAGCCTCCTGAGGGCTTGTACAGAGAGAACTCGCTGTTCCTTTACCAAGGATAGTGAAACTGTGATTAAATGTTGAGCAAAAATCCAGTTTCTTATCTGGAACTGTGATGTAAATACTCCATTTGCCATCCTGACATGACACAGAAGGTGTTGCCCGTTTGCCCCTCGTGCTCAGGGGTTGCACTGAGTTTTAAGCTGTTTTGGATGATGGAAGTCCTGTGCTCATCCTGCACAGCCCATGGCAGGGGTGGTGTGGAATCCCAGAACAGTTTTGTTTGGAAAGGGCCTTAAAGCTCATCTCATTCCACCCCCTGCCATGGGCAGGGACACCTTCCACTATCCCAGGCTGCTCCAAGCCCCAATGTCCTTGGGCACTGCCAGGGATCCAGGGGCAGCCACAGCTTCTCTGGGCACCCTGTGCCAGGGCCTGCCCACCCTCCCAGGGAAGGATTCCTTCTCAATATCACATCTAACCTTGCCCTCTGGCAGTTTATTGCCATTCCCCCTTGTCCTGTCACTCCAGTGGTACTGTACAACCAGAGGACAAGTGTCTTGACACAGATTTAGAGTTCACAGTTGTGGTGTGGCTCTGCATGATCACGAGCTGAGCCCTTACCGTGATTTGCCTGATGCAAATGCTCATTCCTGGAGCCCAGCACAGAATCATACTCCTGTTCCATTTTTAAACTGCTAAGAAAAATGAAGATGTTTCCTCTTTGTGTTTTAAAATCCATTTTCAAGCTCTATTCTGGAGCCAGGAAGATTGGGAACTTTTGCAAGTGATTAAGGCTGCTGAGATCCTTCTGCAGTCACTGGGCCCCAGGAACCTGGCATTCAGAACTCCTCTCAGACACTGCACATCTGCTATTGCAGCTGTAGTGATGGGATGGAGAGCCATGGAGACAGAGCATCCACTGCTCCATGTTCACGGTAATACCTTCCAGGGATGGTGGAGCTTCAGGCTCCACCTATTCCATGATGCAGAGACACATTTTCTATCAGTTCAAAGCCTTTAGGTTCAAAGCAGTGTAGGTTTGGTCCTGAGTCATTTGTCCTGTCCGGAGCACCCAGCTTTGCAGACAAATGAATAAAATAAATCTGACGATGAGAAGCACTGTCAGGTCTCTGCAGTGCTGCTGTCCTGTGTAGTCTGGGACAAGCACCCTTTTTTGGTGCTGAGGGCACCTGCCTTGGGCACAACCTCCTTCCTTCCTGGATGTGGGAGTCTCCTCTTACTCCTCCCGCAGCACCACTGGCCTGAGAAGGAGCACTGGGCAAGGACAGGTCAGGTCAGGTGCTGGGTGAGCCATGACACATTCATGGGGGTGTTTCCTGGTGGTTAGAGGTGTCTGGCCTTAGGGTGGTGTGATATTACAGAAATAGGCACTGATGTTCCTCTGGAATGACCTGCATAACTGGCCTGTGTCTTCAGCACTTGCCAGCTCATCCCACACATATCCTGATTTCAAACCATCCAATTCCTTCTCTCCTTGCAGAAAATCTCTTGGAGAGAAGTCTGTGCTGTAGCAGCACTCTGCCCTGGGACTGACCAAAGCAGCTTCTTGAAGAAATATGTTCATTTTTGCATCTGCTTCAGATCTGAGGCAGATCCCTCCCCAGGCTGGCTGGCATGGTGTTGTGTGGATGACAGGGAGAAGCCACAGGCCCAGCAGCCTGGTGGGGGTGCCAGAGTTGTCTGTACACTCCGGGGCTCTGGGACACAGGGAGAGGCAGTAGCTCATGGCTGCATTTCTGGTCTCTCCTTTGCTCTCTGCACACAGCCCTCGCTCAGCTCAGGAGCTGTTTGTCTGGTAGCACGCTGATGACGTTTCCAGGTGGTATTTGTTCTTACTGGTGTTTTTCTAAGAGCATTCCTGCTGGTCATAGGCAGCAGGGCCTCTCCCTATAGTCTATCTGCTGCCCTGGGGCAGCACCATGCCATTAGCAGTGCTTGTCTAGTGTCTCCTGAAAAACAGTGCCCCTTATGCAATGGCACTGTTGGAGGACTTGCCATGTGTTTTCCTTCTGTCCCACCATCTGTATCTTTTGTCTGCTGAGGCTCTTTTGCATCCAGGACTGTCCTTTTATCCCATGTCTGCACAGCGCCCAGCACAGCAGGGACCTGGCTCCCGTGGCCAGGGTTCCTGGGCACTGCTGATAAAAAAGGTTAATGTTTGCAAAGTGTGGCTTAAAATTTTCCACTGTTCTCCTCAACTGCCATAATGATCTCATCTTGCATTGCCATGGGATACACTGTGTGCTCGCATCTTCTGGAGCACAGCTTGGGAGGGACCTTAGTCAAGAAAACAGCCAAGATTCTGGTGTTTTGGGGCAATTTGCAAGCTTTGCTGTTGGTACTTAAACAGTTGAAACAGCAGTTGGAGGAGAAATAGGCAATTTCCTGGCATATGCAATGCTACAAAAATACTCCTTCTTTCAATAGGCCCTAGCAGAGAAGTTTCCCTGGGAATAACCAATAAAATTGTGTGGTTTTTATCTTGCTGCCGTCTTGAGCTTTGACATCCTGGCACTGGGGAGAAGTCTGGCTTCCCTCATGGCAGAGATGTGGTGCCCACAGCTGGAGCAGGGATTGGGCTCTTCCCTCTCGTGCAGGTCATCACTCTTTGCTCAGCTCCTTGGAACAGCAGGTGGCTGAAGCCCCTCCAGCCCCTCTTGCGTGGAGCCCCTGAGCTGCTGCAGTCAGGTGTGGTGTTCTGCTCCCCTGGCAGCGAGGAGGGACCAGAGAAGGAGAGCATGGATATAGGGACAGGGCTGTGTAAACAGCTCTGGTTTGCTCTGCACATTGGCTAAGGATTAACTGTAGCCAGGTGCTGCAGGAAAGGGGAAAGTCTCAACTTCAGCACAATTGTAGTTTGGGAGAGCTGCAGGAAGTAAAATCAGACCTGTTGTGTGTGAAATGTGAGTGTGCAAACACTGCTGGTGCTGGGGTGGGGGGGATCCTGCCTGTCCTCAGCACTGTGTGAGTCGGGGCTCAGGTGCTGGCCTGGCACCTCCAGCCAAGTTTCTCTGAAGTGCCCTTTAACCATTTTCTCTGTATTCCTGTGACTTAGATTAGACTGTATAGACACTAAATGAAGGTTGGTATTTATAGCCATTCCTGCTGTATGATGTTGATGCTTTCGTGAGTCACAGGCTCAACCTCTCACTCGCACCCCAGGCTGAAGAGGGTGTGGGTGACCATCACTTGCTGGAGATCTCTTGTGCATCAACTCCTCTGTGCACAGAAATTGCCCAGGGATTGATGCAGCTTCTCCTGATTGTCAAACCTGCTTCCTTGGCTTTCCAAGGCTAGGATGGGACAGAGTGTGCTCTTTAGCAGAGCTTCAGGTGTCCTGGAAACTTCTGCCTGTATATTCAGGAACCTGAGCACCTTAGGTGGGATTGTTCCTAACTGCCTTCCTGAATGAAGTTTCTGAAATGGGCATTTCCAGGGCAGAGGAAGAAGTGCAGTTCTTGAGGTGTTTGTAGTGGCAATCACACAGACCTGCTGGGGGATCCAGCAGCCCTGGAGCAAAGCAGCACCTGCTGCCATTCCAGTGTGGTAACCTGCAGATCAGGCCCCTGCCACAGGGTCCCCTGGGCTCAGGAGGGCTGTGAATGCCCTGGGTCCTGCTGGCCAGAGGGAGCAGGTCCTGGGCATGTGCCAGGTTATAAGGGTGGGACAGGGGAGCTTCCACTGTGGCCCAGCAGACTTGAGGGTAGCTGAGACCTCTGTCACTGGTGTCTTGTGCCCTTGATTCCTCCTGAGCGCAGAATCAGTAAGACCTGAAAGGGCTTCTGTCCAGGGCACCCTGTCTGCTCCCTTGGGAGACAAAGGACTGTGGTCCTGGGAGTGGGATCCTGAGGCACTGGTGTGCAGCTGGAGTGATGATGGACCCTCTTCCTCTCTGTGTGGCACCTGTTTCAGTGTGATGGGCAGGAGGCACCTCTGGTGATGCCTTGTGTCATCTCCTTGTGCTGTAGCTGGTGGTGCTTCCAGAGAGCAGGAAGGGGTGTCTGCATGTGGCTGCCCTTTGGCACATGCAGCCTGGGCTAGCTGGATGCTCCAAGATTATCTTCATTTACTAGCCATGATAACATCCCTTCAGCAAATTCCTTCTCAGACCCTTCTCACAATTACCTGTGTTGTTGGGGCTTCCTGTGCAAACAATCCTGTGACCTTGCAGAGCAGTGCATGGTTTAGGAAGCTCATCCACGTGGTCCTTGGATAGTACGGAGAAAGAAGCAGGCTAGGGTGAAGAAGCAGGCTACACTGAAGCCAGGATGACTGGCCAAACATGAGGACACAGCTCTGCAGACTGTTAACACCAAGAAGTCTGAGCTGGCTGCAGTCAAGCTGCTGGAATTTCCATGGTGATAAGTGTTGTCCAGTCGAGCTGTGGATCTCCAGCCTTTTGGATGCTCCACCCTGGACACAGTGAACACATGGGAACAGGGCTCTGTGGGAGGGAGCAGGTGCTTCTGCTCCAGCTGGGTGCCGTGGGTTGGGGGCTGGGTGCTGGGTGCTGCTGTCACTGTGTCCTTCAGCATTCCCAGGGAGGTGTCTCTGTACCAGTGTCACATGTGCTGCTGATGTCTGTGTGACTCTCTGGCTGATTGGTACCTCAGGGGAAAATTGTATCACAAGGATGACTCTGGATCCCTGGAGCACTGGATTGGGTGAAAAGGAAACATGAGGAGCTGCATCTCCAGTCATAAAACCCAAAACAAAAATGCCTGAATTTTTCATGAAATCCAAATAATCTTGCTCTGTGTTGCTCACCCATGGAGTCCTACCAAATAAAAGGTCTAACAATTCCTAGCAGAAGGATATTTTCCTCTCAGAGGAGGCAGAAATGAAGTGTGAAACCTTCTATGATCTCAAAATCTTCTATGATTTTGTAGTCCTGCAGCCTTTAAAGAAACTCCAGTTTCTTCCCAAAGTTATATCTAGCCAAATTCAACATAGAAGATGTAAGGTTTTATTGAGTGCTCAGAGGAGAAATTCTCAACATTTGTGGGGAGAAAACACTCAAACACATGTACTTATCCTGCCCTCCATTATCCCAGTGGGGCCATGAGAAACTGGGGCTGTGTAAGCTGGTGAGGGGAGTCAGGCTGGAGCCAGTGCCATGCCAGGTGTGGCAGGATGATCCTGTGAGAGATCCTGCAATACCCAGGTCTCAGTTTTCTAGGCAGCACTTAGTCACTGACCTTCACCCCCTGGTTTAGTTTCTGGGCATTTCAGATGGGCCATTGTAGGCTGTGAAGCACTTCCCAGAGTAATGGCAGTTCCAGGAAGAGTGCAGGTCTGTAGTGTCCCAGGAAGAGCATGCACAGAGATGTACCTGACTTTGGTACTGCTTTTCCCCCTCCTTTCTCCTGCTTTGGATTGTGGAAAGCAGAGAGCCAACTGGTTAAGCAGTGAAGGGTATGGGAATTCTCCTGTCAACTGGAAGAGTGCAAAAGCTTTGTGTGCTGCCTGTTGTGTGAATCAATAAACATAAACTCTGAAGGAAAATGGGTTAGAAAGTGTGAGAACAACTTCAGGAAAAGTCTTTTTGTACTGAGTCATCTCTTTGCTTAAGGTTTTCTTCGTTTGTCCTGGTCTAGAAATACTTTCTGTCAGGCCAATACTTTCTGTTGTAGCTACTGTGTAGATCTGTGCTAGGGAAGGAGTCTTCCTTAGCGAGGTGCATCTCTTGTGGAACCAGGCACTGTGCCAGATAGTGCTTGCAAGCGCGCAACAGGCAGGAGGAAATGGCCGAAACCCAGCCCCAGGTGGAGAATTGTCTCCTTGGGGGAGCATCCAGGAGACACAAAGAGCCTGAACTTGCAGACCTCAGCCCCTGAAGCTGTGCTGCTGCCCTGCACCCATGGCCAGGAGCTGCATTTGCTTAGCGTGGATTTAGGTTCATTTTGTTATCTTTATGGTCTCCTTTCACTCGCCTGATTTCCAGGTACACTGCCTGGTTTTACCAGCCTGGCGTGTCCCAGCCTGGGGGGATGGTTGGGGCAGTAGAGAGCCATGAAGGGTTGGTCACATCTGGCAGACCACGCTCAGAAAAGGCCTGGTGAGCAGAAGGTGCATTCCTTGGGAAATGTTCCTCTCTCTGGGTGAGGCTGTGGCTTGCAGGGTACCTCAGTTCTGCATGTCCTACCACACACAGGTGTTTCTGACTTCATTTCTTTACTTCTTTCTCTCCAGCGGATCGTTGTAAAGAAGTTCAGCAGATCCGAGAGCAGCATCCAAACAAAATCCCGGTAAGTGATTGCTCTTGCTCTTCTGTGTTAGACTTTGTTCTCAATACCCCTCTGTGCTCCTGGGTGGCCTCCATGGAGCTTGCAAAAATCTGCTCCCTGGAATCAACACAGGATGGTCCCCATGAGCCTCCAGTGCCTTGTGTGTGCCAGCTGCTCAGTAGCAGACACATTCGCTGCAGTGCAAAGGACAGTCTGGCTATAAAGCTCCATGCTCCCCTAGATCAAATAGAGTTGATCTCAAATCTATTTCCAAGCTAGTGCAGCAGGAGAAAACTCTGAAATTGCTTTTTTTTTTGCTGTAGTAGCTACCTGATTTTTCCTGGATAACCTGGTAAGGATTTCTCTGCCCAGAGAAAGATGTGTGGGATGATCTTTGCTGCATTGAAAGCACAGAGGTTCTGTTAGGATCATTCACACCCATTCTGTGCTTTCCCAGTGCCTGTGGTTGACAGGCACAGGTGAGACACCATGAACTTGCCGTTCCTCCTGCCCATGTCACACCTAATTTGCTGAGTTGCTCTTTGGCTGTGAGTGTGCTCTTGAGTTCCTACCTGAGTATTTGCTTCTCTTCCTGAGAAGACAGAGAACTTAGAGGAACATCCCATCCCTGGAAGTGTTCAAGACCAGGTTGGACAGGGCTTGGAGCAGTGTGGTGTAGTTGAAGGTGGTCCTGCTCCCCTTTAAGGTTCCTTCTAACCCAAACCATTCTATGATTCCATAAAATTGTGTACTTGGGGCTTGCTCAACTTACTGTTTGCAATATTGTAGCATCTATGACCAAAAAGACAGGATTCCTAGTTCAGCTCCCTCTCAGTGTTGGATGAACATCAACCTTGTCTTAAAATTGCAGACTATCAGTCATTCAAGACTGAATGTCTCAAACTACTCTTGGCCCATCTTAGTCCACTCCTGCCTCACTCTTGTTTTGGTTTTAGCACAGTGTCTTCAAGCCAGAAGAATTCTTTCTGTTCCTCTTCTCCCACCACCACTGTGGTGTTCACATGTTGCCAGCTCAGCAGAACAGGGCCTGCCCCTCACAGCACCCTGAGTACTCCAGGTCATCAACACATTGATTGACCTCTGCTTTTAATGTAGCTTTAATGGCATTAGACTGGTTCTGCATTTCTCCAGAGTTGTGGCAGAGTTAATTGCAGTGCATTCAGGCTCTGGCAGTAAGGCCAGGCTAGAAATCAGTTGTACATAAAATGCACACATGTGCATTTATCAAGTGCCCATACACAGATGTGTGTTGTTTGGGGAATGGACAGAAGGAGCCAGAGCTGTGCATCCACAGGCAGAGTTTTACAGCTTTACTGAGACATGGTGGGGGAGCTCCCATGGCTGGAGTGCTCTTTGTGTTGGGGTCAGCGCCACGATGCAAGTTTTGCTGGTGGGGTAAAAAGAATGAAGAGGTGAGAAGGGTCACGAAGTCCTTGTGGGATCCAGCCGTGTTTGTGTCACTGGTGTCTCTAAAGGCCTGGTCCTGATTAGACCTCAATACCACTTTAATGCTGTCTCTCCTCTCTCCCAGGGCAGAGCTCCTGCAGGTTTCAGTGCTAGGCAGTGATCAGAGCCTCGTGCAGGAGGAGTGTGGTGAGGGCACTGTCGTGGGTGCAAGCACTGCAGGCTCATTGGTGGTGGGAAGGTCTTGGTCATCTGTGAAAGGCAGGAGTAGTGTTTTCCAAGTGACTGGCTTCCCTGGAGAGGTGCTTGGAATTAGAGGAATTTGAGCCCCCAGCCCAGGGGAGTTGGGGAGATCCAAGGTCGCACCCTTACTGCTGGCAGAAACCACGGCAAAGCTGTGCAGCACCTGCTGCCCTCCTGCATCTCCAGTTTCCACCCAGAGTCCTTGGGCAAGTCCCTTTTACTTTGAGAGGGGGCCAGGAGGATTTGCAGAGGGCATGGCCTGGCTGTGTGCCCAGGAAAGGCATGTCTCTCCTGTTTCCATGAGTGTGCTTGCAGGGAATGCTGAGGAAGGGACTGAGGCACATGTACGTGTGTGTCTGCGTGGAGAGAGGGCCATGATGTCTGTCTGAGCCCACCAGAGACAACACAGGAGATAACCTGAACCCTGCCTGAGGCTTGGAGTTCTCTGCTTGTGTTTGAAGGGAATCCATCCCAGGATGCCACACTGACATATGTAATAAGGACATAGGTAGGAGCCAGGTTCCCTGTCCACCTCATGCCAGGCTCCCTGTCCACCTCATGACTTTGCTGTCTCTGCATTCCCCAGAGCTGCCTGCTCTTCCCTGGTAGAAAGTGCTGACCACAGGCACACGCAGCTCTTGCTGAGAAGGTGAGATGGTTGTGTTGGCAGTATATGCTGCTCATATTCAGCTCTGTTGGGAAGAAATCTCCAGCTGTTCCTCACAGGGTGGTTCCTCCTTGAGCAGTCAGAGAACTTAGAGCCTTTTCACTGAAGCCTCCATCCACAGCTTCAACAGATGTTTTAGAAATCATCTTCTGCCTGTGCCCCCTCCCTGTCCCTGCCTGCTGTCAACCCCAGGGATCTTTCTGGAGATGACTGAACCCTCAGATAGTCTGAAGTCGCTGGGGAACAGCTTGTGCTGGACAGCAACAGTAGGAAACCGTTTTCCAAAGCTCTGCAATGCTAAATTCAGGCAGGCCTGGTGAGTCTACCCCTGTAGAGGGGGGTGAAGGCAGGACCACCCCTTGTGCTGGTAGGGAGGGTTGAGGGGGTGTTTGGGCCATGCAAAGAGGGCTCTGTTGGGTTCATCTGAGCACCCACAGAGGAGCATGGAGAGGCAATGGCAGGTGGGAGATCCCACATAATGCTCTGTCCTGGCACAGGGATGGATGGAAACCCAAATTATGGACTCGGAGGAAGGGACAACCTTCTCTGGGTTCCTGGGAGGGCTCCTTCTGGGGAGTTGCAGATCCAGTGTCCAGGGCTGACATGACGCTGGATGGATCAACACCAGAGCACCTTTTTGACTGAGGGCTGCTGTGTCTGGTCCCACTAAAGAACCTGCACCCTGCTCTGCCAGAGGGGAACAGGATGAGACTGGTGCAGATTGTGCTTGTGTGTGTCTGTGTCAGTCTCTGTGCCTGGCTGTGGATGTTGGGGAGGTGTTAAATACACACATTTGAGCCCCTGTGCCTTAGCCTCAGTCCTGGTTGGATCTTGCCTCTGTTGACCATCACATCTGGCCGTAATTCCTACCAAACTCCCTTTCCACCTCTCCAGACTGGTCCCAGAACAAAGGCTGTGTTTGTAAACAGTGTCCAAGCCACACCAGGACTCCAGGCTCTGCCCTGAGTGTTTCCGTTCCCCACCTGTGCCCACTTATGTGATTTCTGCAGAGAGCTGTGGTGGGGTCCCTCTGGAGGAGCAGGTGTCCCATGCTGAGGAACCCCCTGGCTCAAGGCAGCAGCTTGGAAGAGGATATGGGATGGGAGGTGCTGTGTACACTTGCCCTGTGGCCACAGGATGTAACTTTAGCATTTGATCACACTTTTCCCTCCAGAGCTAGACAAGAATGTGTTGTCCATTGGCCACCTGTTCTCATAGCTGGGTTACCCAAATAGCAGCTCATGTTCTAGGAACAGAAACTCTTGGAGCTGTTCTACGTGAGAGGCTCTGTGTCTGCTCAGGGCACAAGGCAGCTGCTGCTCTAAGAGCCAGGACAGTTGTCCCATCCCACTCTTGGATTAATCTAAAGGTTTTTCTTTTTGGGATGGAACTGGCTGGTAGTGAGAGACCCCAGCCTCTGGTCCTGCTCTTGTGAGAAATTTGGCATCACCCAGGTGTGCAGGCCCTCTCTGCAGGTAAAGGTGGATGCACAAACAGCTGCTGTGTAGCTGCTCCTTTGTGCAAACCAAAAAGCTGAAGGGCCCACTGTTGCCCGTGTGTTCCCCAGTGGCCACAGAGCATCCCTGTATGTGGCTTTGTGAGTGTTCAGCCCCTCAAGGCTATTCCTCTCCCCACAGCCAAAATACTCACCTGTCCATGTAAGACTCAAGTTAAATGCATTAGGATGGTTCTGCTCATCTTGTCCTCCCTGTGCCCTCCTTAGGGGGATGGAGGGCCAATAACAGGTTGATGGGGGATGTCCCAATGCATGGTTTAGTCTGTTGTAGAAAACAGTTCTTTAATCAGATCCTCATCTTGCAGAAGAGGTCAGAGGGACAATACCTGGTGTTCACATGCTGCTTGCCCAGGCGTTGGGTTCTCCTTGGTCGAGATTTGTCCAGGGTGGGCTCTGCAGAAGCCATTTTGGTGCAGAGTTCCCAGCAAGGCACCTCACACTCCTCCCTCCTTGGGGAACTGCCTGCAGCCCTGTCAGATCAGCCCCACGGCCTGGGGGCTCCTCAGACATTCCCAGCTCATTGGTGACTCCACAGTGTCCAGCCAGGGTGTCTGACCTGCCTTTGGGGGAGGCTGGTAGGAGTTCCATTGCTGCTGCTGCCAGAGGCTGATGTATCAACAGGGGATCAAAGGAAAGGGAAATCCGTGTTCCCAGAGGTTCCCTGGTCCTTCTGGCTCCACAGAGCCATCTCCTGGGGATCCTCCTCTCTGCACGCTGCTCCATCCCTCTGCTGCCAAAAGCCGTTTGTCTCTCGGGTATTTTTGGAAAGGATCTGGGAAAATAAATTATGGCAATTCCTTGCCTTATAGTGAAAAATAATGTTCAGTCCCAGGTGGGAGAGGATGATGGGCTGATGAGTATCCAAGAGTTTCTCTGTGGAGTAAACAGGGTGCTAGAGTGATGTGAGAGAGCATCACTGTAATGGGAACATATTAAGCTGTATGTTCTTCACTTATTTTAATTTTACTTAAAAGTACATTCTCTATTTTAACTGCCTGCCACCTTGTTCCTCAGATTACAAAAGGTACCTTTCCAGGCTGGTTTAGAACAGCAATTGCAGCTGTCAGCAAACAGCTTCACAGAAGAAAATCCTTAATTATAATAGCAGGAAAATGGATCAGAAATCATCATTCAGCCATTTCAGAATGCAGGGATGGTAGGAGCTTTTCCAAGCAAGATGTCTGGCAGAGGAGGACAGGGTGGGCTGTACCTGTGGTGACACCATGCATGAGTGCCTGGGAAGCTCAGTGCACAGCTGGGGTGGCACACGGGAGGAGTGACCCTGGGTTTCTGATCCTTCTCGGAGTCAGTGTCTGACTGTTAACACAAGGAGCAGGACTGGTGAAATCCAAGCGCCCCCTTTCTGAAGGAATGCCTGAGTGGCTTCACTGGAACTTCTAAATACTGCTTGCTTGGGAATATCCACAGCTGTTCCTGAGCAGGCAGAGGGATGCTGAATGGCAGCAGGAAGGAAAAGGCAAGGAAGCTGCACCATGAGCTCAGTCTGTAGCTGAAGCCAGCAAATCCCATGGGTTTGGTCAGTCTGAAAGCAATGTTAAAATGCTTCACTCCTCTTCTCCTGCATGCCAGAGGACAAGAATCCACGTCAATCCAGTGGTGCCCACTGTTTCTCAGCCAGCCAGAGCACTTGGTGCTTTAGTTCATTGTTTTGGATACTCTTCATTGCGTGGTTCAGGCACATGTGACTGATGAAGAGCCACCTGCAGCCAGCATGGTGGTCACTGCTCATGGCTTTTTTTTATTTTGCTTCCTGTGAGGGTGAAGCAAGATGGGGCTTTACCTCAGCTTTTCTACCCATCTCTAGTTGGATTTGTATTTCACCTTGGGACCAGCGTGTGGGGCAATATGAACATGACTAAGCCTACCCTTGACTTTTTCCCCAGGTCATCATCGAACGCTACAAAGGGGAGAAACAGCTGCCAGTGCTGGACAAGACCAAGTTCCTTGTCCCAGACCATGTCAACATGAGTGAATTGGTCAAAATAATCCGGTGAGTGGGGTGGCCTCAGCTGACATGTTGTCACCCACAGCCTGTCCTCACCCACAGGCCACTGCAGGGTGGTGGGGTTAGAGTGAGGCAGAGGCAGCTGCTGAGGGCAGGGATGGGGATGTGGCAGCCACAGCATCCTTGTGTGTGGTACAGACTGTTGTGGAGAGCCAAGGGAGGGCAGGTTCTTAGCACCTTGTGAAGGTCTGGGGTCTCTCCCTCAAGGGGACACTCATGAGCAATGAAGGGGTCCCATCCCCTCTTTTTATTCTTCAGCTCAGAGGGAAGAGGCCCCTCTGCTTTGCCCTCCTGACTCAGGAGGCATTGGAGTCTCGAGCAGCTCAGTTGGACTCATGGATACCATGTCCTGAGCCATGGGAGAAGGTCCTGGCTGTGCAGGCCTGGCCCCAAGGGAATAGCATTGCTGGGGAGGTGGACCTGGCTGTCAGGGCACCCACCCCAGGTGGGCTGACCCTGCCCCTCCTGCCCTTGCCCCCACAGGCGCCGCTTGCAGCTGAATCCCACCCAGGCGTTCTTCCTGCTGGTGAACCAGCACAGCATGGTCAGTGTTTCTACGCCCATCTCGGAGATCTACGAGCAGGAGAAGGACGAGGATGGCTTCCTGTACATGGTCTATGCTTCCCAGGAGACCTTTGGCTTCTGAGGGCTGCTGAGAGGTGGCATGTGGAGACAGATGAACTGTGGCACAGAGGCCCCTGGCCTCAGAAGACAACACAGCCAGAGGCTCACAAGAGGGGGGCTGTGCTGATCCCCTTCCTCTTCCTCCCTCCCTTCCCTCCCCTTCCCATCACCCTGTCACCAAAGAGGCTCGTGGCGCGTGTTGGACTCACACAACCCTTCCCCTCTGTGTAGGTCAGTCCCGCTCCCCCCAGGCGCCTGCCCAGCTGTGTGACAGCCCCACCAGCCCTGCAGCCCCCTGTCCCCCTGTCCCTGCGCTGCTCTTGCTGTGCTGTGTGTGCTGTGCTGCTGCCACACCTGCCAAGGCTGCTGTCACCCCAGCACAGGGAGAGCTGCCTCTCCCCCGGGCACTCAGAAAGGGCAGGAGGTCTGCAGAAGCAGCAAACAGATGTTACCATTGCTCCCGAGTTTTAATTGATTTTAATTACACCCATATCAGATTCTTGGTGCTACTGAGTAGATGTAGGCATCTCTATGTGGATAATGTATATCCTTTAGATTTATTTTATTGGTTTGTTTGTTTGGGTTTGTTTGGTTTTTTTTTTAGGGATAGAATGGAATGGGGAGAGGGGGGAAACGTTCCTGTATTCTGTAGGTAAATAAATTAGGCTTTATTGCACTTTAAAGCATAGTAGATGTCAGAGTGGAATTTTCTTTTAATTTATAAACGTTTGCCATCTATAGTGCTGCTCCTCTGTTGACAGTTGTACCTAGGTTATCTTGTTTCTTTCTTTTTCTAATAAAATTTATTTCCCTTCTCTCTGTCTCCCCATTGCATGCAATTTTTCAGTCTCAGTGTGTCAAGGAGTTCACTGAAGGAATGTACTGATTTATATTTGCTATGTTCCTGTCCCTGTTTCTCATGTATTATACCAAAAAAATGTATATGATAAAATCCCTCCCAGTTTAATCTATACAAAGGTATATATATATATAAATATATATATAAAATAAACATAAATTCAAGTCGTGTCTTGTAGGAATGTTCTGTTCCCATCTCATTTGTCCGTGTTAATGTTTCTGGTATATCAAGTGTGATGTGTGTTCCCCATGCTCACTGGTGTGTGTGCCTGCCCAGGCTTCTGAGCTGGTTAGTCCAAGCTGTGGAAAAGCAGCTGGTTGGGATTGAGGGGCTGGGACAAAGGGGGAAGATTAGTTTAGAGAACATAGCACTTGACAGTCACACAAGAAACATGGTTGTCTTTGCCCTACCTGTGTAGAGTCTCTTGTCCTTTGACTAAGCTTCCTCATCTGGGAACAAAAACTTGAGGTGGAGGCATTTGCAAAGTTTGCTTTTAAGGGAATCTTTGAGCAGTGCAGAAAATCGTGGCTCATCCTGAGCATTCCATCAGACTTGTTCTCCAACCAAAGGCAGGGGCTGATGGTCATTTGGCTGGTCAGTGTCTCCCTGCTCCTCGGCTCATTCTACTTCCTTTGCATCACCCAGCAGATTAGGGTTTAGGCACTGAAAAAACTTAGGCTTGCCAGAGTTGCAGCCAACTGTTGTTTGCGTCCTACGCCTGTGGGGAATCCTCTATCCAGGAAAGGAGCTCTTGTGAGGGACAGATCCAACAGAGCGCTGCAGGAAAATGTTGGAAGCCAGCTGGAGCACAGCTCCCAGCAGAGTGTAGGTGAGAACAGCTGCCCTGCTGGTCCTGGCAGCTGGAGGTGCTGTTGATGTTGTCCCTTGCACCAGCCTCATGCTGTTTAAACTCCAGTCCCTGAGGGAAGGTCCTCTCCCATCCATCTCCCTGTGGGCTGTGCATCCCAGCTGATGTGCATCCCATTTCTCCCTGTGGGAAATGGTAAAGGATTAGCAGTTGTGCTCCAACAGCTCCGTGCCCACCCTGTGCTGGGAGCCCAGGGCTGGGGGCAGCTCTGCAGCTGGTGTCTCCCCTGAGTGGGGCAGAGGGGCTGAATGTCCCCTTCTGCTGCCCCTGCTGCTGGGGGATCAGCCCAGGACACGGGGGCGGTTCTGGGTGCCAGCACACATCGCCAGGACACCTCCACCTTCTCATCCACCAGCATTCCCAAGTCCTTCACCAGGCTGCCCTTTTTGCTTCCCATGGGATATTGCCTTCAAGGTTTGATCACTTCCAGGATCTCTCCTTTTTTTTCAGGCAGTTCTTTGCTGTTCTCTGTTCCTCTACCAGGACACTAGCTCCCAGTGAGTTGTAAATAAAGGTAACAGCTGGAGTCTCTCCTCAGGGGCACCCAGCAGCCCTGCTCATTCTTATACAGTTGTGTTTATCCATTCAGCTGCAATCTGCATGGCCTGGCTTCTAATACCTGCAGGTTCTCAAAGGTCTCTGAAGGGAAATGCTGCTGTCTTGTCCCCTCCTTTCCAGGTGGGAGATGAAAGTGGGCCCTTGCCTTGTCCCCCCATTCTGCTGTCCTTTCACTTGTGACCTTCAGGAAGTGCTGTGTGTTTTGACACAACCAACTGCTTGGGCATGCCAGCCTGCTTGGGCTTTCTGTGGGCTGATGCCTCTGGGCATTGCTTTAGGCATTGCTTGACTAGTGGATGATGTTACATGTGCCAGACTGGCTTCAAGGACTGACCAAAACTGCTGGAGCCAGCCAGCCTGACCCAGAGCTGAGCCATGCAGCTTTTGTGGCACAGCTGTGTGACTGATGTCAAACGATGGAACCACCAGGGTAGGAGGAAGCCAAGGTTTCTCTGGCTACAGTGGAACCCAGATGAGCCTGGGACAAAGGTAGGTAAGGCAGAGCACTAGTAAGCAAAGATACAAATGCAATGCTGATCATTTCCCTCATGACAGAGGAGAGGGTGAAGACTTGAGGATGAGCATGACAGTTTCAGAGGGCACTTTCAGTCCCCCATCTGCCTCCCCCAAGCTGCACATCCTGATGCTGGTCTGTTCATCTCTAAGCCACCCACAGTGATGCTGTGCAAGAGCCTGGGGTGAATCTGCACTGCGCTGGGGCTGTGCCTCACAGCACTACTCAGTTACCTCAGCTAAGCCTCTGCATGTTACACTGCAACCATCAGCAACTGGAACCATGAGATCGTAACCTCACAACTGTTACTGATGCTGGCTAATGTGGCCCCTCTTGACAACCACCCACACAATGCTGCTGCCAGTGCCACCTTGTCTCCAGGATGGGCAAGTTAAGCTCCCACAGCCCCATCTTACAAGCCGTGTGCACCAGACTCTCTCCACCTTGGGGGTCCCCAGGACTTGCTTCAGTTTAGCACCGTATTTCTTGTCATGAGTGAGCTACAATTGCAGACACAGTTGGAAATGTGGTGGGCAAGAGCTGAGCAGGAACCAACGCTGCCCTCCATCCACTGGCCACGCCATGTGCTCAGTTGCCACCATCCTCACTGCCAGGGTACATTGCTCCTGTGGCCCTAAGGAAGGCACCTGGGATGGCTGTGGCTGTTAGTGGGAAGTTCCAGGATGAGGAACCACCAAAGACTGAGCCTGTGGCACAGCAGGGTGTTATAGACACATATTATAATATTGGCTTTTCGCAAATATTAAAATGTATGGTGTTAGAATTTTGCTGTAAGGATATAGTTTTTAGTTCTGCTGTTAACAAAACTTAGACACGGAAATGGTGACAGCTGATAGTATGCTTGAACTGTTTGCTTAGTTGGGATAACATCCAGTGAACATATGAAAGAGGCTCCTGCTACTGACATGCCAGCTATCAGCACTGACATCTGAAGAACCAATGGACCAGAGACTGAGCTGGAGGTGATAGTAAGAATGGAGTAAAAACCACAGACAAGAACTGTGTACGCGCTAAAAAGGCAGGCCCAAGGAGGGGCCATGCAAAACAGTTCCTGGGATATGGAAATTGGTTCTTACTAAAGTTTGAATAAGCATAAGGGTCTATGAATATGCATTTAGCTGATGCAATGCGAAAGGTATTTAAAGAATGTCTCCGAAGCAGTGTGTGCTCTTGGCAGGGTGCCAAGCACCTGGCCGTATTAACCCTTTGCTTTATTTCTGTCTCCTATTGTCCTTTTATTAAACCCCTTATTAAACCTTTAAAATTTTACCAGGAGTGAACCTCATTTTTCACAAGGGCAATGAGTTCCTGTGGGAAAAGGGGTTGCTCCCCTTACCCCACTTTGGATGAGCCCTGTGCCTGCATTTGGTATTTTTCCTTTTGTTTCTTCCTCTCATGGAATTTTGTCCCATCTCTCGCTAAGAAACCATTACAACCAATACTTGGGAGAGACAAAAGAAGTTTCCACGGGAAAGGTGGAAACTGGCTGTTTCCAGAGTAGCAGCTGGCTACTTTCTTATCTGAGGGCTTCTCTCGGGAGGGGCAGAGATACCGAGAGAATGGGGCTGGGAAAATGGAGCTGGGCGCAGTTCCTCACTCTCTTGCTCTCTCGGCTTCAGAGGAGGACGGTCAAGTTGCAGCTTGAGGGGAATTCACTGCTGCTGCTGGAGCCCAGCCCTGGCCTGTTTCTCCTGCCATGGGTGAGCCCTTCCTCGTGAAAGCAGCCATTGAACTGGGACCTTATTGGCACCCTCGCCATATGTTCGGGTGCCTCAGGGGAAAAGACTAGGACCCTGACCCCTTTCCTCTTCCCAGAGGGTGCATTTCCCCGGCTGCATGCAGCAGCTGCGGAGGAAGAGCCCGACTGCATCTGCCCAGCTCTGCTGCTTTCTGCCTCTGCCTCAGGCTTTGTCGCTCCACTCTAAGCCACACGCCCTGCCTGCTGGGACATTCCGTGGCCCCTGCTACATCTGTGGAGTTTCTGCTACCTCTCGCTTGCTACCCTGGGTGAGCCCGCCCTGCCGTTCCGGCCGCCGCTCCGGGGTTCCTGCTGCAGTCCACCTGCGCCGTTCAGCTCTCCCGCCATTGCCGCGTGAGGGAGAGACGCGACTGAGCCCGGCCACAGCGCCCCCTGCAGGCGCGGGGCAATCCCCGCCCCCGCCCTGCCCGGCCGGGAGCCAGCAGCGCCCCTGGCGGCCGTGCCCGGAACTGCGCCAAGGGG
>VZRF01010389.1:11629-24082 GCA_013396875.1 Vireo altiloquus | reverse complement strand
TTTGCTGTAAGGATATAGTTTTTAGTTCTGCTGTTAACAAAACTTAGACACGGAAATGGTGACAGCTGATAGTATGCTTGAACTGTTTGCTTAGTTGGGATAACATCCAGTGAACATATGAAAGAGGCTCCTGCTACTGACATGCCAGCTATCAGCACTGACATCTGAAGAACCAATGGACCAGAGACTGAGCTGGAGGTGATAGTAAGAATGGAGTAAAAACCACAGACAAGAACTGTGTACGCGCTAAAAAGGCAGGCCCAAGGAGGGGCCATGCAAAACAGTTCCTGGGATATGGAAATTGGTTCTTACTAAAGTTTGAATAAGCATAAGGGTCTATGAATATGCATTTAGCTGATGCAATGCGAAAGGTATTTAAAGAATGTCTCCGAAGCAGTGTGTGCTCTTGGCAGGGTGCCAAGCACCTGGCCGTATTAACCCTTTGCTTTATTTCTGTCTCCTATTGTCCTTTTATTAAACCCCTTATTAAACCTTTAAAATTTTACCAGGAGTGAACCTCATTTTTCACAAGGGCAATGAGTTCCTGTGGGAAAAGGGGTTGCTCCCCTTACCCCACTTTGGATGAGCCCTGTGCCTGCATTTGGTATTTTTCCTTTTGTTTCTTCCTCTCATGGAATTTTGTCCCATCTCTCGCTAAGAAACCATTACAACCAATACTTGGGAGAGACAAAAGAAGTTTCCACGGGAAAGGTGGAAACTGGCTGTTTCCAGAGTAGCAGCTGGCTACTTTCTTATCTGAGGGCTTCTCTCGGGAGGGGCAGAGATACCGAGAGAATGGGGCTGGGAAAATGGAGCTGGGCGCAGTTCCTCACTCTCTTGCTCTCTCGGCTTCAGAGGAGGACGGTCAAGTTGCAGCTTGAGGGGAATTCACTGCTGCTGCTGGAGCCCAGCCCTGGCCTGTTTCTCCTGCCATGGGTGAGCCCTTCCTCGTGAAAGCAGCCATTGAACTGGGACCTTATTGGCACCCTCGCCATATGTTCGGGTGCCTCAGGGGAAAAGACTAGGACCCTGACCCCTTTCCTCTTCCCAGAGGGTGCATTTCCCCGGCTGCATGCAGCAGCTGCGGAGGAAGAGCCCGACTGCATCTGCCCAGCTCTGCTGCTTTCTGCCTCTGCCTCAGGCTTTGTCGCTCCACTCTAAGCCACACGCCCTGCCTGCTGGGACATTCCGTGGCCCCTGCTACATCTGTGGAGTTTCTGCTACCTCTCGCTTGCTACCCTGGGTGAGCCCGCCCTGCCGTTCCGGCCGCCGCTCCGGGGTTCCTGCTGCAGTCCACCTGCGCCGTTCAGCTCTCCCGCCATTGCCGCGTGAGGGAGAGACGCGACTGAGCCCGGCCACAGCGCCCCCTGCAGGCGCGGGGCAATCCCCGCCCCCGCCCTGCCCGGCCGGGAGCCAGCAGCGCCCCTGGCGGCCGTGCCCGGAACTGCGCCAAGGGGAAAGTGCCCGCGGCCGGGAGAGGCTGGCACTGCTTCTGTTCTGTTCGCTGCTGCTGCTGCTGCCCGAGCTGCTCCTTGTGTGCCGTGTTAGCCACACACACACCAGGGGAGAGCTGCTGTTCCTTCTCCCATAGCTCTGCCTGAAAGCCCCCTTAAAGTTATAATAATTCCGAGGGAAGGGGGTCATATTCTCCATTCCAAAGGAGATTCCTGCCTTCTCTGGCAGACACCTGTCTTTCAAACCAAGACATCCTGGCACAGGCTGCTCGAACAGTTCGTGTGCCCAATTCTGGGTCTCCACCATTGTGGTTTAACCTCAGCTGGCAACTAAACATCACACAGCCACTCGGTCACCCCCTGGATCTTCCTCCATTCTCCTCTGGGGAACCGGAGATTGGGAAAAATAAAAGTAAACTTTACAGGCTGAGATAAGAACAAAACAAAATATAAAGGCATCTCTCAAGTCCCTGAACTTCCAGGTGGGGGTTGGGAGAGCAGAGTCCCTCCCACTGCCAGAGTTCAGGATCACCTGAGTGAGGGAACAGACTGGGCACAAGTCTGTGGGGCCTGATGATAGTGGGATGTCCCTCACACCCCTCATCCACTAAAAAACACTGATTCCTAGGATTCACAGGGTGGGGGCACTGACTAACAAGAATTAGGGTTAATATTTACAACTGAATTTGCATTTTGAACTACTGTATGATTACTTATGTCATTGCTTCTGATGTTCCTATCTTTTCTCCTATTATCTTTCCTCATCACCTCCATGGACAACCCATACACTGAAGAAGATGGCTAGGAAAGAGAACTTTATTACAGTGTTTGAGTCACGAGGTGGATGTCAGAGACTGAAATAGATCATGCCTCAAACATTGATATAAAAGAGTTTTGCCCATTATAACAAAAACTGTATAAAGAAGATACAACTAAAGAAGCATCCCTAAAGATGCCTGACTATAAGTTAACTTTGGACTGTAAGTTAAACCACTAAGATTAAACAAAGGGAAAACCTATTTTTAAATCATCTGAGGTCTAGGAGAAAACAAACAAGGCTGAAAGAGAGGAATGCATCCACAAGAAGGCTAAATGCAGCAGGGACTCCTCTCTGGCTGAGTTTGGGGTGGGGAAGACCACAGCCCATAGAAGCCAGGTTTACACAGCCTCCTACCCAAAACGAAGGGGGGATGGAGATAAGTAATGTATATTTAAAACGATATGTGGCCAGGATATTGTCTCTTGTGAAATTTCTTTGACAGGAAGGAAGCTCAGCTGGCACAGACCCTGCCTTTGGATTTGCTGTTCATAACATCCAACCAGGAGATTGGGTCCTAGTTAAGGAATAAAGAAGCACCACTGGTGGCTAAGTGGTGTGGACCTTTCCAAGTGTTACTGACCACAGAAACAGCCATCAAGACAGCTGAACACAGACGGACCCATTACACTCAGGTCAAGATCTCTGAGGACCCAAAGATTTGGACATCTCAGCTGGAGGAGAAGGACACGAGGCCATGACTGACACTCCTCAGGAGTGGATAGGAGCAGCAGTGTGTCAATATTTTAAGCAGACCTACAAAGGCAGGATGGGGGACGCTTGAAACCGAAAGAACACAAAAAAAGGAGTATTTGAATGATGCACAGAAATCTATGAATACGTATGAGACTCGGGCATTTAACAGAAGAGGTTTGTTAGCTAAGATGTGCCCCTGGCAGCCTGCCAGGCACCCAGCCATACTATCTCTTTGCTTTATTTCTGGCTCCTATTGTCCTTTTTATAAAACACCTTATTAAACCTTTTAAATTTTACCAACAGAGTGAAACTCGTTTTTCACAACTACCTTTAAGCGGACAAACCCAAATCCTCCACCCTGGCTCCATAATGGCCTGGGGAGGGTTGGAGATGTAGGAACAATACCTCCCTGTTTTCTCTCTCCTGCAAACTGGGACTACAGAAGACTTGTAGCTGGCCCTGTATTACACTGCAGATTTTGAAGATAAGGCAGAGAACTTCTGAGTCCTCACTGTCCTTTCCTTATCACATAGCCTCCCACTCCTATTTGCCTTAACCATATTTCTCCACACTCCCCTTCAACCAATCCTTTCCCAAACTAACACCATACTGCCTGCTCTGGGTGTGGGCTGCCAAGACCCTTTCTTGGTGCCTCTTATTGCTCCCTCTGGGTATCCATGTCCTTAACTACCTCTGGGAGAATGTGCAAAACCATCTCAACATTCTCCCAAAGGACACTTCAGAGGTATTTTGGGATCATCATTCCTATAGTCACTGCCTTTTTTCAACTTTTCTTTGTTGCCCACCCTGGGTGTCCTGCCATGTTTTATTCCCTAAAATTGTACTCAACAGTGAGAGTTGCCGAGACCCTTTCTCAACTTTCCCTTACCTCCCCTTCTGGGCATCCATATCCTGTGGACTCTTCATGGACCCCCCTGGTCTGCCTCTTGTCTGCCTCCTGGACAGTCTGGGGTACCCAATCAATTGCCTGGTGCTCTCATCTAAAAACTGGGGGAGGCATGCCTCCAGCTCTTCGTGCTGTGAGCTAGACCCAGACAGTGGAAGGATCCTGGATGAGGTCCCAGTTATCAGGAAAAAACACAAATGCCAGAGGTTTATGTGCAAAAAGGAGAGAGAGGAGTCCTTGAACTTTATTCAAATAAAGGGAGAGGGTCCACCGGGGCACATGCCTGCAGGCTTTTCTCCCTCTCTTTGGAAGGTGCAGCCTCCTTTAACCCTAACTCCAAGCCGCATGTTGCCCTGTTCCCTTCCCCATTGGCTGAGGTACTAGGAAGGTACAGCCTTCCGAACCACTTACCACATACTTCCCCCTTGAACCTATTAATTTATCCCAGAGTTCAGAAGTTCAGGCTTGTGCAGACCCTTGTCTGTTGCAGGAACCAAACTGTCTGGGCTCTGTAACAAACCTGCTTCCCAAAGTCAGTAGAGACATTAAGACCTATTTCAAAGATGTTAAAACCCACAACTTCACGTATCAAATTGTTTGTAAAGACATTAGCTTTCCTCTTATCCTTTTGACCTTTTGTGCTTTTCCCTGTAAGTGTTTTGAGCCTGTCGTTAATGGGAGTCCCTGCACTAGCCAAAGGTGCCAACCTCCAACTGACACAGGTGGCCTGTACACTCCAAAACCCCTGACTGCCACCCCCACAGGTGGTCTCTGCACAGGAAAGAATTTCTTCCTCATGTTCAGGTGGAACTTCAGCTTAAGGGTTTCTGCCCATTGCATCTTGTCCCATTGCTGGGCCTCACCGAGCAGAGCCTGGCTCCAGCTTCTTGGCACCTCCTCTTTAGATATTCACACACATTGATGAGGTAAATGCAGGACATGCATGCCCTGAGCATTTAAAACGAGGTTCACTCTCCTGGTAAATTTTGAAAGGTTTAATAAAAGGTTTGATCAAAGGACAACAGGAGAGAGAAATAAAGCAAAGGGTTAACTGGCTGGGTGCTTGGCATGGTGCCAAGAGCAAACCCGAACTCAGAAAACATTTCTTTAAATGTCCCAGCATGTTGCATATTCACAGACTCTCATGCATGATTCAAACATTCCTTTTTAGGTGCTTTCTTGGTTTCAAGTTCCCCCCCAAACCCGCTCCTATTTCATTCTTTGTGGTTCTGTTCTGCAGCCTGTCGCTCCAATCCCTGATCAATAAATCCTTCCTTCAGGGTTCTGAAGTCTGTCACTGCTATCTCCATCCAGATAATCCAAGAATGTGGGGAATTTCCTTGATTATCTTTCTTATTCTCTGAGTTAGTTACAAAAACAAAAGAAGCACTCTACATGTCATGCTATAATCTTAAGAAAGAGATATATATATATATCACACTACTATTTCGAAGAAACTACATTCATGCAGCGAAGTTTTCTATCATTACACATATAGCATTCATTTTAATATTTGTGAAAAGCCAATATTATAATATGTATTTATAACACTAAGGAACCCCGGGGCTGCAGCCAGAGATGAGGAGAGGCAGCCTCGGCAGGAGTGGGACCTGTGCAAGGCCCTGTCCAGCCCCCGTGGGGAGTAGTGCCCACAGAAGCACCTCGGCCCCTCCGCTCTGGGGCTGGGGCTGTGGCTGGGCTGGGGCTGCTGCGACTCCCTCCAGGGCTGCTGCCCACAGCCTGAGGCGGGAGATGGAACGAGCCCTGCCGGGTGCAGACCGGGGCTGCCGGGCGGGCTCTGAGACCTTCCCATGGGCCAAGCCCGGCCCGAGTGACGGGGGAAATGGTGGGAGCCACTGCCTTCCTTAGGTCCCCAGCTGTTCCTTATCCCATCACCTGGGGAAAGGACAGGCCCCTGATGGCAGCTGTGCTCTGCCATTCCGGCTTCCAGCCCGTCTAACCCCCCTGCAGTGGTGCCATTCCAGCTGCCGTGCCAGAGCGGCCCTCGCTCACACACCACCACTGCCGAGCAGCTGCGTTACCCTGCCCCAAGGGGATGTGGGTTGGCCATTCAATCCAGGACAGGGCGTGAAAATAAGGAGAAAACTCAGAACAGCATTCGGGCCTCCACCTTTTCCCTGCCTCCTTCCTCTGCGCAGGAGAGACCCAAAGGCCATGTGGCAGAGCAGTGCCCAGATGGAGACGCTGCTGTCCATCCCCAGCACAGCGACAGCGAGTGCTCGTGCAGAGCTTGTGCAGAGCTTCTGGGGCAGCTCGGTCTGAGGAGAAAGGGCCTTGAAAAAAGGATCGCAAGGCAAAGACAACATTGTCCTTCACACAGGGTGAAAGCCAGGCAGCCTAGAATGGGACGCGTCCCTCCACTCGCCTGACAGCAGAGCTTTCTGTACCAGACAAAAATGCTGGTTACTCTTCACCTCCCTGTTATAAATACATATAAAATTGGCTTTTTGCAAATATTAAGATGATTGCTATATGTATAATGATTGCTATATGTATAATGTTAAAATAACTTTCCTGTAAAGATACAGCTTTTAGCTCTGCTGTAAGGATATAGTTTTTAGTTCTGCTGTTAACAAAACTTAGACATGGTAATGGTGATAGCTGATAATATGCTTGAACTGTTTGCTTAGTTGGGATAACATCTAGTGAATATATGATGGGGACCCTGTTGTTGATATGCCAACTATCAACATGTACCATCTGTGGAAAGTGTGGACCAAGACCCAAGCTGGAGGTGATAATAAAACCACAGACAAGAACCACACATGCTCTAAAAAGGCAGACCAAGGGAGAGGCCATGCAAAACAGCTCCTAGAATATGTAAACTAGTTTGTGGAAAAGTATGAATATGCAACAGGCTGATGTAATAGAAAAGGTATATAAAGAGTGTCGCCAAGGCAGCAGGTGTGCTCTTGGCTGAGTGCCAAGCACTCGGCGCTGGTGTCATTAAATTTTGCTTTATTTCTGTCTCCTATTGTTCTTTTATTAAACCTTTTAAATTTTACCAGGAGAGTGAACCTCGTTTTTCACATCCCTAGCTTGGATTCCCTGTAAAATTGAGTCACATTGTGGCTGAGGCTGTAGAAGATAAGATGAGACAGGTTACAGCAGGGAAAATGCACAGATGCAGTTTGGCCTGGCTTAGAGGAAGCCCAAGCAAGGCCTTAGGATTAAACTCTTTATTGCCGAACAAGGGTGTGAGGTCTGTGCTTGCCATCCGGGGGGTCTTCAGCTCCTTTGCCACATGCCTTGCTCGCCTCAGACGAGCTTTGGGTGCACTGAGGCAAGGGGCTTCGGACCCACTGGAGGGATGGGATGCAGGGAAAGCTGTGGGTCCCGGGAGGGGAGAGTGTCCTCAGCAGCACGGCTCTCCTCTCTGCGTTGGGATGTGGCTGGGTTTGGGACAGGTCATTGAAAATTCTCTTCAGGGGGTGGTGCCGATATACACGGGCAAATCCGCCCTAACATAGACTGAGCAGGCTGTTTGGTTGTGCTTGTATCACTTACATCTGAAGTGTTGCCTGAGGGTGCTGGACTCCCTTCTCTTACCAAACTCTCCTCTACCTCTTCCTCCTCCACCTCTTCCTCCACCACCTCTTCTTCTTTCACTTCTTCTTCCTCCACCTTTTCCTCCTCCACCTCTTCCTCCTCTGCCTCTTCCTCCTCTACTGCAGGATCCTCAGGCTCCATGGTTTCGGCATAGCCAGTCTCTACTGCATGGAGATGTGGTTGGAAGGGAGTCATCTTTAGTTCCATGCTCACTTCCTGGCTTTGCTATCTGGATGCTCCAGGGAATCCTGGCTGCATCTGTATGTTGGAGACCTTACCCTTGGGAAGCTCAGTGAACTCGGAGCTGGAGTCTCCTTCAAATTGAGAAGCTATCATGGATTTCAATAGGCAGTGAACATTCACAACAACTTGTCTGGTGAGATTGTCAAGCAAAGCCTGTACACGAGCTCTGTCTGAGGAGGCTGTTACAGCTTCCTTGGATTTGTCTGCTCGGGTGGCTCCTCCATCAAAAGGCCGCTCCCTCGGCCTGGCTGCCCTCCCTGGCTCAGAAGCTTTGGACTCCAGATGGTGCCCCAAGGTCTCCAACACCATCGCTAGAAGCTCCTTGGCCACTACTTCTATTTCCTGATGGTGGTCTAGAAGTATTTCTGCAGGGTCTGCTCTCATGCAGGTGCAGATAGCTGTTCCTCTGATCCCCTGGGCAGCATTCCATAAAAAGTTGACACGCTGGTCCCGAGGGACCTTCAGCCTTGCAAACACTTTGTGCACAATGGCCTCAACCAGGTCTTGGACTTTCTGGACTTCTACTATAGTCAGCCGCTCAAAGGCAGCTTTAAAGAGGCCATCAGCAGTGTTGTCCAGTGTCCTCTGGGCATCGGCAGCAGTGCCCAGCTCAGCTCTGGAGTCAGTTTGGTCCTCATCCCAAGCTGTTTTCACTCTTCTGGATCTCCCTGATTTCGGGGGGGTCTCTTTGCTTTTCAGTCGATATGGGCAATGAGGTTTGTGTGGTTTCAGCCACCGCTCTGCCCAGCCGGAAGTGTCAGTGGTTCTTGGCACTTTGGGGCCATCCTTTAATTTGTCCAGGGGTGGCAGAGGCCGTTCCTGAAAAGTGACACCAGACTGTGGCTCATGTTGTCTGGACAAGTGCTCAGCCCCTGTGTGCTGATGCTTCCCACGGGCCCAGGCCAGTGCTCTGCTTCAGCCAGGCCACGTGGGCAGGAGAGAAGGGCTTCCCTCAGCACTGCACATGCCTGCACATGGCCCTGCTGCCTGTGCCCAGCCCAGCGCCCTGCGCTGGCTCAGCTCCCAGCCGCCGAGTCCTTTCCCCGCCACAGCGCCCGGCCCAGCAGCACAGCCCTCCTCTCTTCTGCACTGACCATGTCCCCCACAAGGAACACCCCAGCCCTGGGCACCGCTGTCCCATGCCCCTGAACACACTGCTTTCCCTACCTCTATCTCTTCCAATAATTTTTCATATTCCAGCTTGAACCTGGTCAGGTAGTCCCTGTACTCATTGAACTCCTTCACAGTACAAACCACCTATGGAGGGACGAGGGCAGAGTGCCCCAAGCACTGTCAAGTCATGCAGACAGCCCTCCCCGAAACAGCCCAACCCCAGTGGGAGAGGAGCTCCCCCCAAGCCCTTCCCCTGCCCCTGGTGTCAGAGCCATTGATGTCCCCCCAGCCAGGGCTGAGCAGGGCTCCTCACCCCAGCTCCAGGCCTTGCCCCAGCTGCCTCCTCCTCCTCATGCAGGGAGTGTGGGACAGCCTGAGAAGGGCAGGGTTGGCACTTGTCAGGGGATGTTGGTGCTGCTTCTGCTCCCAGGGACACCAGCACAAGGCCCTGCCCTCTGGCAGCAGCAGGCAGCTGCAGCAAGGGCTGTGAGAGCCCAGCTTGAAGAGGGCTGTTCTTGATCAGCCTGATATCCAAACCTACCTTGTTGTCACTGGTGACAAGGCCTCGTCTCTTCAGAATCTGCAGGATGTCCTTGCGCTTGTGGTAGTCCTCAAGGCTGGGGTCATGCAGGCAGTTGTATTCCAGGCTGAACTGGTGCGAGTAGGGATCGTCCAGATTGAAAGAAAGACTTGGTACACAAAGCTGTAAGAAAAATTTCCCAGAGTATGAAGGAGGCAGGAGAGAGCAGCAAAGTGGTGTCACACTGTACTTGTAAAAAGCTGCCAGAAATGAGTGAAAAGAACAATCAAGTGCTTTTTATCTGTGTTCCAGAGAGCCTGGAGCTTCCCTCTGCAGACCTGCCTGACTGAAGGGCTGCAGCTCCTGCTGTAGGTGGCCATAGAACTCTGCATGATGGGGAGCCCATAAAAGGAGAGAACTTTTCGACATTTCTCTTCTTTACCTTTTCCCCCAGCTTGCCCCTGCAGAACAAAGGCTTGGATTTGGGTTTCACATAGATCTTGACTCCGAGTGGGAGGTCCAGCAGGTAAGAATCCATTTCACCCGAATCTCCTTCTCCCAGGTGTGGTGTTCTGGGGCCAATCTGTGAAGACACAGACACTTGGGCAGTAGCTCAATATTCTGCATGGCAGGTGCAAAAGAGCACAGGTCCTAAGGCCCTAGAGCAGCACCCCAAGCTCCAGGCTCCCCAGCTGAGCCCTATCAGCCCACTGCTCTCCTCCCCCCTAATTCCCAGTGCACTCAGCAGTGCCTCTGCCTTTCGGCAGGACACCAGCAGTGAGATGGAGCTCCACAGCTCCTTCCAAGAGCTCTCATGGTGCCACAATCCTGCGCTGACTCCTTGTGCTCCAGAGGTCTCCCAGTGATGGGGCATTGTAACATCATGGTGATGTCACATCACCGCATTGTCACATCACCACGCTGGCATTGCGTCACACGGAAACTGCCCACCACACCCGGGGGGAGGGGGGCCTGCCTGGAGGCCCCTTTGGACAGCCCTGTGGGCCACCCCCTCCGTGTGACCTGGCTGTGAGAGCTCCTGTTCACAGGCCCCTTCCCCCTCCCCTGACCTGTTGTTCTGTGAGGCAGTGTCCTTGACAGCAGGAAGGAATAGGAGGAATTCCCAAACCAAAGATGCCCAGTTTGGGCTCTGCTTTTCCCCCTTTCCTTTTTCAGACCTTCTTCCCCGTCATGGCCAAGCATCCACGACTGGGGAATTGCAGCAAACTGGATATTTGGCCCATCCCAGGCAACATCTGTTTCCTGGGTCACATCTTGAGAAACTGAAGAGAAGCAAGGGCTGAGGGAAAGCTCTCTCCTCCCCTTTCCTCAGGCTCCCCTTCAGCCCAGACACCTCTCTGCTACTTCCCAGTCTCCCCTGCCCTGGCTTCTGCTCCTTCCATCTGCTGTTACTTCCTACCCCTTCTTGGCTGGATTTGGTGAGCTCTGCGGTGCCTGTTCCTCCAGCCTGTCTGGTTCCTTGGGGCAGCTTTTACACTGCAGAGTCCTGCCAGCCTCGCTCGTTGCACAAAGGCAAGAGACAGGCAGAGCAATGTGTTGGAGGTGCAGTGATTGCCACAGGTCTCTTGGGAAACAGCGAGGGGCACGGCCCAGGGATGGCGTTCCTCTCCTCCCAGCGCAGTTTCTGGCACACGCTCCAGCTGCAGCGTTGAGTTGCTGCTGCAGTCAAGCTGAGGCATCCAACCACAGCTCCTTAGCACAGACACGGCACCTGAAATGCTCCAGCTGTGCACGGGATCAGCCATAGCACAGCCAGATGGCACTGCCAGCCACAGCATCTTTCTTGAGAAAAAGCTTTCACTGGCACTGCATGGATACATCTCCTGCTGGTTGTTTTTCCCTTCTGCCAGCTCTGGGCACTTTTGCTCTTCATGACATCAGAGATCCCCACTGGAGAGGCAGGATGGGGCCGTGGATGTGAAGCAAGGGAGCTCCAGGTTAACTAATGATTTATTAAAGGCTGCTTGCTAAACAATGTATGCTGCTTGCTTAATATTTATTATGCTTGTCAGAAGCAGGACAGGAGAATGTAGGACTGTTGTAAAAAAGGAAGCCACTGTGGCCTGGTTCTTGCTGCTTGGACCCCTAAACCAGCTGAAACTGGCTTTGAGTTTTGGACTGAGACCAAGAAACCAGGCAACATGTGCAAGGAGGCAAGGTGAAAAGTTCAGTGCTGAGGAAGACTCATTACTTCATCATGAAACCCCTGCCCACGCCCTCCAAGAAGCACTGAACAAGCGCAAAATTACTTCTGAGCCCATTATAACACGAAGCGGGGCTAGGCGAAGCAAGGTTATGAATATGTATAGGTGTATTGGGAAACCTAATGCATATGTAACTTGTAACCTGATATATATCAAATCGAACACCGCCAGCAGCGCGCATTCCTTTGGAGGAGCTATTCTCCATGTGCCTGGCACTGAAACAAACATACCTACTTTACAACTCTAATAAGTTGTAGAGTCTTTCTGAGTATCAGGTGGGAGAGGAGAAGTTGTACCTTGCTCACTTTCCTCCAACTCGTTCTGCAGCTCCTGATTGCAAGCCCTGAGATTGTCCCTCTGGAGCCTCACACGCAGCTGAGACACCTCAGCCTCCAGCACGTGCACAGAGTCCCTCAAGAACCATTCTCCTGCTTGGGACTCCTCCAGCTCCTTACACTGCACCACTGTTACGCTTAACTGGTGTTAACACACCCACCTAAAAAGAGAACATCTACCCCAGAGGGAAAGAGCTTCTCCAAAAGCCTTTGTCTTCAGAAAACTCTAACTGAAAGCTCAGAAGAGAAGAAAATGAAACAACATCCAGACAGTGAGACGTGTCTGCACGGAGAGTTCAGAACTCTGCCACTTGGGAGATGCTGCCAGAGCCCCTGGCAGGTGCAAAGATGGCAAAGGGGGAATCCATTCACCACAATGCAGAGTGTGAATGGCTTTCATTTACCTGGCTTTCTCCTTCTCTAAGGCATCCAAGGAAGCCTGAAATGATGAATTTTGGCGTGCCACTTCCTCCCACTGACTCCTTTCCTTCTCCAAGTTCTGCAGATGCACTTGCAGCTCCTTGTTCTGATGTTCTGCCTCCTTCAGCATCTTCTGGATGTGCTCAACCTCCA
>VZRF01010388.1:7232-19236 GCA_013396875.1 Vireo altiloquus | reverse complement strand
TCCCGCACCTTCCCACACCTTCCTCTCCGGATGATTCAGGACACTTTTCCCACACCCTGGACAGTGCTGTTGGATATTTGCAGAGCTTTTTCCGCTGCTTTCTCAGGTATTTTCACTTAACAGGTATTGAAATGCTCTGGGAAGTTTTTTTTCCGCTGGAGCTGTTCAGGGTTCTTAACTTGCATTTCCTTGTGGCATCACCTCATTAATCCTCCAGCAAGTTCTCCAAAGCCAGAGGAATTGCACACTTTTATTTTTCAGGAGTAAAACAGAAGGGAAATAATTCATTTGTTCATAAGCCATTTGCAGGTGTTAAGTATCAAACAGAAAAGTCAAGGAAATACTTTTTATCTTCTTCCTTTTTTTTCCTCCCTCTTGGCAAATGAAAAGGAAAGTGTGATCCTTGGCCTTCCTCCCTGGCCTTCCCCTCCTTTTGAAAGCTTCTGCCGTGTTCCAGCCTGGAACTCTTCATTTCACGGCTTTTCTAGTCCTCTGTCAGAATTGAAAAGTTGTAAATACATGAATGTCTTTAGCAACGTATTTCACACCCAAAATGAGCATTTCCTGAGCTACTCAGTGGGGAAAAAGAAAGTGTTAATAAAGCCTCATTTGGAATAAAAACACTGCTCTGGAGCTGAGTTTTTTTGATTTCTTTAAGAAGAGTATGATTATGTTTAAGCAAATTTCAAACAGAAATTGCACTGAGCTGCAGTTGAAACATCAACTGGGAAACTGGGGAAATGATTGGATTTCTCTGCTTATTATTATTTTTAATTATTTCACAGATTCTTTTTCAGTGTTCTATTTTTGAAGTGGCTGTTTGTCCAGAAAAAAATATCACAGGAACATATGTGAGTTTTTGTGGGGTTTTTAACAAATGAAAAAAAAAAAATTTCCTTGGAAAATGTCTCTGCTTCCCTCGGGAATGAGAAATTCTGAGGGTGTTGGAGCAGAGGAGGAGAGCTGAGCCAAATCACCCCACAGGTTGAGGAGGGTTTGGCTCAGTGTCCCACCTCACACAGGAGAGCTTGGGGAGGTTTATTTCCCTGCCTCTGTCTTGTTCCCTTTTGAGGTCTGAGCATCAGGAAAAACTTCCTTTTGGTCAGATCGGGGAAGCTGCACGAAATTCCTCCATCCAGAGCTGAGGAACACCCTGGAGGCTGCCCAGGGTCCTCTCCAGAACTGAGGAACACCCTGGAGGCTGCCCAGGGTCCCTCCAGAGCTGAGGAACACCCTGGAGGCTGCCCAGGGTCCCTCCTGAGCCAAGAACAAGCTGCAGCTTCCTCCTCCTCTGGACAAGGGGGAGCTGCCAAGGAATCAGCGCAGTGGAAGCATCATTTCTGCCTAAGTTTGAAGAGGAAAATAAAAAAGGAGGTTTGGGGATGTGGAAAGTGCCACAGAGAGATCTCCCAGTGCCCATCCCAGCAGGGAGGCATTTCCTGCCTGGCTGTGGTTGCTTGTGGGACAGAGAAGCACTGCGTTGGGGTCCTGTGGAGAGAGAGGAACCATTGCTCCCTGCTGCCTCAAATCTGAGCTCTCTCCTCCTCGCTGGGTGCGAGCTGAGAGCAACAGAGTGCAGCAAAGCCTCTCCCTCCTGCTCCCTCCTTGGAAATGAGGCAAGGTATTGATCAGTCGGGTGGCAAGGCACAGGTGTGGGCAAGGAGGGCAGAGGTCATTTGGCCAAGGTGGGTGGACATCACCTGCCTGCTGCCACCCGGAGCGAGGGCCAGGAAATTCAATGAAAAGAAAGCAGATCCAAAACTGATAGGGAAGATGGGATCTTTGGGGTGTCATTGCCTTGACACAGGATTTTGGGACTGTTAAAACCTAATGTGACTCCAAAAATATCAACTGGACCATTTCCCAGGAGAGCCCTGGAGCAAGGGGAGTGAAGTGCAGGGACCTCACCTGTGGCTCACAGAGCCTCGGGGGTTCCAGGGGGAGGTTGGGGAGGATTTTGGAAAGTTCTGCTCCATGCTGACCTCATTCTCATTCCCTTCCTTGGACACCCAGCACTGTCCCTGTCGCAGCACATTAACCCTGTCCTGGCTGGAGGCGCTGCTGGGATGTGCATCCCTGCCTGCTGTGCTCGGGCACCAACCTGCTCTGCCTGCAGCCCCTCTTTGTCAGCTGTGGCTGCTCCTCATTCTGAGTTGGGTCCTGGTTCTGGCTCAGCAGCCATCTGTGAGAGTGGAAGAGCTGCAGACTGAAATTTGGGGGGTGGTGTTTAGGAACTTTTCCTCTTGCTCCTCTTTATTGCCTGCAGATGTTCCTGTGGGACTCCCTTGCTGCTGAACTTCTGCAATAGTTCAGCCTCTGAACCTGGGCTGACAGGAGAGTAGGAGAGTTCCATGTTAGCATTTAGGATCAAATAAAACCAAACCCCAATAACTGAGGCTGCTGTGAGGCCTTTTCAGGAAGATCTTCATTCTTCCAAGGACCCTGGAGTGTCTCAGCACCTGCAGGGTGAGCAAACTCATTGCCAAGCAGCTTTGACTTGCCATGGCTTGCAGTAATTTTGATGTTTCCAAAGGGAAAAGGGAATTTGGGTGATGAATGACCCCAATCTCCCTGTACTTTGTATATTCATTCAGGGGATACCTCAAAAGGAAACCACAGAAGATGGACAGACACTGTCCAGAGAAGGAAGAATCCTGGCTGATGCCTTTTTGTGTTTGCCTTGGTGTCTGTAAGATCCCTTAGGAAAAATCAATGTGACAACTTCGCCTTCTGTAATATGAACCATTGAGGGTGGGAAAAGCAAAGTGCACTGAGGAAGAAAATGTGCTGAGAAATGAGAATTGTAGATTCATGGAATAGTTTAGGCTGGAAGGGACCTTAAAGCTCCATGGCAGGGACACCTTCCACTGTCCCAGGCTGTTCCAAGCCCTGTCCAACCTGGCCTTGAGCAACTGATTTGTGCAAGATTTGCCATAACAGTTTTGGCTCCCAAGATGGAAATGAATTTCTAATGAAAAACCTCCATGAATTGTACCAGGAGCTAAATATCACAGCAAAGACCTCAAGAATGAGCAGAAAGAGGATGAAATAGTTCAAAATCTCAAGTCATGAACCTGCAAGTAGAAGTTTCCCTGAGAAGAGCACTTGATAAACTCTTTCCCTGCCGCTCAGAGCTGCCAGCCTGAGCCGTGGCAGTCAGAGCTGGTGATGGGCACACAGAGGGGCAGCAGTTCTGCTTCCATGCTGGAAGCACCATGCCAAGGCTCAGGACGAGCTTTAGAGCAGCTGAGTCTCTGAAAAATCAAACCCCCACTGCTGGAGGCTTCATCCTCATCACCCCTGGTGCAGCACGGAGCAGGAAGGACTATTTTGGGCAAACCCCCGGGTTAGACAGCCCCAGGAGCGTGCAGTCAGGGTGTGACAGGGTCTGCTCCAGCCTCCCAGTGCTGAGAGGGAACCACTTCTCCTAAATCCACTCAAGACGTGCAAACAGCCCTGTCAGCAGCAGCTCGCCAAGCTGTGGCTTCCTCTGGGCTGCAGTAGCCTTGGTAACTCTCAGGGAAAAAAATAACCTAATTTTCTCTTTCNGCTGCCACCCGGAGCGAGGGCCAGGAAATTCAATGAAAAGAAAGCAGATCCAACACTGATAGGGAAGATGGGATCTTTGGGGTGTCATTGCCTTGACACAGGATTTTGGGACTGTTAAAACCTAATGTGATTCCAAAAATATTAAGTGGACCATTTCCCAGAAGAGCCCTGGAGCGAGGGGGGGTGAAGGGCAGGGACCTCACCTGTGGCTCACAGACCCTCGGGGGTTCCAGGTGGGAGGTTGGGGAGGAGTTTGAAGAGTTCTGCCCCATGCTGAGCTCATTGTTATCCCCTTCCTCCGACACCCAGCACTGTCCCTGTCGCGGCACATTAACCCTGTCCTGGCTGGGATGTGCATCCCTGCCTGCTGTGCTCGGGCACTAACCTGCTCTGCCTGCAGCCCCTCTTTGTCAGCTGTGGCTGCTCCTGATTCTGAGTTGGGTCCTGGTTCTGGCTCAGCAGCCATCTGTGAGAGTGGAAGAGCTGCAGACTGAAATTTGGGGGGTGGTGTTTAGGAACTTTTCCTCTTGCTCCTCTTTATTGCCTGCAGATGTTCCTGTGGGACTCCCTTGCTGCTGAACTTCTGCAATAGTTCAGCCTCTGAACCTGGGCTGACAGGAGAGTAGGAGAGTTCCATGTTAGCATTTAGGATCAAATAAAACCAAACCCCAATAACTGAGGCTGCTGTGAGGCCTTTTCAGGAAGATCTTCATTCCAAGGACCCTGGAGTGTCTCAGCACCTGCAGGGTGAGCAAACTCATTGCCAAGCAGCTTTGACTTGCCATGGCTTGCAGTAATTTTGATGTTTCCAAAGGGAAAAGGGAATTTGGGTGATGAATGACCCCAATCTCCCTGTACTTTGTATATTCATTCAGGGGATACCTCAAAAGGAAACCACAGAAGAAGGACAGACACTGTCCAGAGAAGAAGGAAGAATCCTGGCTGATGCCTTTTTGTGTTTGCCTTGGTGTCTGTAAGATCCCTTAGGAAAAATCAATGTGACAACTTCGCCTTCTGTAATATGAACCATTGAGGGTGGGAAAAGCAAAGTGCACTGAGAAAGAAAATGTGCTGAGAAATGAGAATTGTAGATTCATGGAATAGTTTAGGTTGGAAGGGACCTTAAAGCTCCATGGCAGGGACACCTTCCACTGTCCCAGGCTGTTCCAAGCCCTGTCCAACCTGGCCTTGGGCAACTGATTTGTGCAAGATTTGCCATAACAAATTTTGGCTCCCAAGATGGAAATGAATTTCTAATGAAAAACCTCCATGAATTGTACCAGGAGCTAAATATCACAGCAAAGACCTCAAGAATGAGCAGAAAGAGGATGAAATAGTTCAAAATCTCAAGTCATGAACCTGCAAGTAGAAGTTTCCCTGAGAAGAGCACTTGATAAACTCTTTCCCTGCCGCTCAGAGCTGCCAGCCTGAGCCGTGGCAGTCAGAGCCGGTGATGGACACACAGAGGGGCAGCAGTTCTGCTTCCATGCTGGAAGCACCCTGCCAAGGCTCAGGACGAGCTTTAGAGCAGCTGAGTCTCTGAAAAATCAAACCCCCACTGCTGGAGGCTTCATCCTCATCACCCCTGGTGCAGCACGGAGCAGGAAGGACTATTTTGGGCAAACCCCCGGGTTAGACAGCCCCAGGAGCGTGCAGTCAGGGTGTGACAGGGTCTGCTCCAGCCTCCCAGTGCTGAGAGGGAACCACTTCTCCTAAATCCACTCAAGACGTGCAAACAGCCCTGTCAGCAGCAGCTCGCCAAGCTGTGGCTTCCTCTGGGCTGCAGTAGCCTTGGTAACTCTCAGGGAAAAAAATAACCTAATTTTCTCTTTCATCCATAAGCCGAACCCTTTAATTTGCTTTCAAGTGAATTAAACATAAGCCCCCATTTTTCTAATTCCTTTGTCCTAATTTAAAAGTACTGACATTTATCAAAGGAGTTTTCCAGATTCACCATTTGTAGCTCATTGTTTTAGGATGTTTTAAATAAAGCAGAGATTGATGTTTTTATTGCTGAAATGCTTTCCTTCCCTCCTCCTTTTCGTAATAACACAGAGGTATTGTGTTCCTTTCTAAACCTTCTCAGTGACCTGGGGAGCTCTGTCCTGCTCTGCTCTCGGGGTGACCACGGCTGAGATTTGCCATCCTTGTCCTGCTGTGCTCTCAGGGTGACCACGGCTGAGATTTGCCATCCTTGTCCTGCTGTGCTCTCAGGGTGACCACGGCTGAGATTTGCCATCCTTGTCCTGCTGTGCTCTCAGGGTGACCACGGCTGAGATTTGCCATCCTTGTCCTGCTGTGCTCTCAGGGTGACCACGGCTGAGATTTGCCATCCTTGTCCTGCTGTGCTCTCAGGGTGACCACGGCTGAGATTTGCCATCCTTGTCCTGCTGTGCTCTCAGGGTGACCACGGCTGAGATTTGCCATCCTTGTCCTGCTGTGCTCTCAGGGTGACCACGGCTGAGATTTGCCATCCTTGTCCTGCTGTGCTCTCAGGGTGACCACGGCTGAGATTTGCCATCCTTGTCCTGCTGTGCTCTCAGGGTGACCACGGCTGAGATTTGCCATCCTTGTCCTGCTGTGCTCTCGGGGTGACCACAGCTCATAGCTGAGATTTGCCATCACTGTCCTGCTGCACTCTCAGGGTGACCACGGCTCAGCTGAGATTTGCCATCCTTGTCCTGGGCAATGCAGGAGCATCTTGGAGGGCACAGAGGCTCATTCTCTGTCCCAGTGCCCTCAGACCCTTCCATACCCAACACCTGCAGTTCATGCCATGGAGTTACTGCAGGTAGCAGTGCTGGAGAGCAGCCCCAGCGCCAGGAAATCAGAGACACAGCAGAGAGTTCATTTTCATTTCCACAAACAGCAGCTGCTCCAACAACTTTCACCCTGAAATGTGGGTTTGGCATCCTTGATCCTTTCTGAAAAAGAAATTTCACTTGTTCAGTGTCTGCACAACATCACACACATTGAAAGTTCTCTCAGAGTCAACACGAGCAAAACCAGCACAAAATGCAACCTGGGGCAAAGAATGACCTTCCCCAGGGCGAGGGACTCTCCTGGAATTCTGTGCTTGCTTTCCAAACTCCTTTTCCTTTCTGGGTGGCTGCAATGGTCTCCAGGCTGAGGGGCAGCCCCAGGGGAGCACAGCCCTGTGTTTGTCCCCTGGCCTGGAGGGTGGTGTGACACTGCAGACGTGTCCCACAGGGCTCTGCCAGCACTCCCAGAGCCCTCTCGGGAGGACGAGGGACGAGGCTCAGCCATCACGGGGTGACAGCTCCTCTCCAGACCCTGTTACTCATCCCAGCACCAGGCTGTTTGTCAATGGCTCATGACAAATCTCCATTTTCCCTCAGAATTATGGGTTGTGTGTTCGTTTGCTTCCTGACCCTGATAGCCATTCCACCGTGCACGGAGTTATCTCAGAGCATCTGCTCTTCCCTCGGAGTTAATTCTGGGTCTCGGCTCTGGGGGAGGAATGATGCCAAGAACTTAGCACAAGACCCTTAGTTCAACATCCCTTTCCTGACTTGGTCCAGCCAAGGTCAAACCTGAGCCTTGCACTCTGCCCATGTTCTGTCTGCCCAGAGACCTCCCTGCCTGTGCTGAGGACTAAGGAGATCACCATTAAAATAAAGATTATATAAAAATAGAGTTATACTTTTAAAACCTGGGGAACATAGGGATGTACTTAGCTCAGGAGGAGGACCAGGTGTCAGCAGAAGTTATGTTGTATATGGGGAAGACTGAAGCTGAGAGCAAGTTTAAACAAAGCTTTTCTTACCGTTTTGCTGGGATTTGGAAGTATTTCCATAAAAGCTTCTCCCTGTCCTGTGTGGCCCCGTGTGGGGCTCATCCTCCTGCAGGCACTGTGGGCTCTCCATGCCCAGCCCACGGAGCCTCCTGCCCTGGATGGAATGGAAAATGGAGCTGGGATGGGCTGGGTGCAGCTGGTGGTGGGGATGAGTTAAACTGGGAGTGAAGGTGGCTGCCCCCAGCAAGGACCTCATTCCAGAAATGGGGAATGGGGTTTAGAGCAAACCTGGAGTGACAGAACCACTTAGGATGGAAAAGCTCTCCAGGACCAGCAAGTCCAACCATCCCCAGCTCTGCCAGGGCCACTCCTGCCCTGTGTCCCCAAGTGCCACATCCACAGGGCTTGAAATCCCCCCAGGGATGGGCACTCCACCCCTGCCCTGGGCACTTCCAACCCTTTCCATGCAGGAATTGCCCCAAATCCACCCTGAGCCTGCCCTGGCCCAGCCTGAGGCTGTTCCCTCTCCTCCTGTCCCTGTTCCCTGCCAGCAGATCCCAGATCCCTCCCAGCTCCAAACTTCCAGGGACTTGTGCAGAGCCACAAGGTCCCCCCTGAGCCTCCTTTGCTCCAGGCTGAGCTCCTTCCCAGCTCCCTCAGGAATTCTCCAGCCCCTTCCCAGCCCCCTCAGTGCTCCTGGGGCTCCAGGCTCCCCAATTTCCTGATTTCCCTGGCAGTAGTTTGGGCACAACCTCTCAGTGCAGAGGAGTGGAAGAAGAGCTCAGCCTGGGACCTTTGGATTCCCTTTGATTTCTGCTACTGCCTTGCTCCTGAATCCACCTCAGTTGCTTTTGCAATTAATTGAACTTTAAAAGGGAAAATCTAGCACGTTGTTTTTCAGTGAACATCTGGCCTTCATTCCCTGGTGGACATTTTCTGTTGAAATGCTTACAAATAAGAAAGTTTTCTTTATGGACTTAGAAAATATCCTTTTAAAAGTAAGGTTTCAGTCTCTTCTGGCAGCAATTAAGAATACAGGGTATTCTGCCTTTGAAAATTGAGCCTCTTATTTAACTGTCTAAATAGAGATTTAATTTTCCTGCTTTTGGCACCTAAGCTTGAAAATTTTCTTCTTACAGATGAAAACAGAACATTATAGAAATTGAGTCTGTGGCGTTTTCATTCTGCTTTGTAAGAGAGAAAAAAACGAGGGAGATAATTTATCAGTATTTGCACCTCTTATTCTAAGCCCTTTGAACCAAAAAGCCTCATAAATACAAGCTCTGGATCATTCTGTGGTACCCCAAGGGCTGTTTTTGGCGCAGAACTGACTCAGGCAGCCCTGGAAGTGAGCGAGGGCTGCCAGTGCTGCCTGAGCTGCTCCCATCGGCTCCAGAGACTGCTCGGCACAGGTGGGCACAGATCAGAGCAATAAATAAGGAAATTCCTCCGAGATCGCCCAGCCCAGCCAGCACTGTGTCCCCAAGTGCCACAGCCACAGGGCTTGGAAATCCCTGCGGGGATCTCAGAGCTCCTGTTCCAACCTCCCAGCCTGTGTGAAGCTCTCCTCCCTCCCCTGCCACCCTCCCAGCCTGGACCAGCGATGCTTCCCTCCGGAGCAGGCTCAGCCTGGATCAGGGATGTTTCCCTTTGGAGCAGGCTCCCAGCCTGGATCAGGGATGCTTCCTCCGGAGCAGGCTCCCAGCCTGGGTCAGTGATGCTTCCTCCGGAGCAGGCTCCCAGCCTGGATCAGTGATACTTCCTCCGGAGCAGGCTCCTGGTCTGGGTCAGCGATGCTTCCCTCCAGAGCAGGCTCCAACCTGGATCAGGGATGCTTCCCTCTGGAGCAGGCTCCAACCTGGATCAGGGATGCTTCCTCCAAAGCAGGCTCCCAGCCTGGATCAGCGATGCTTCCTCCGGAGCAGGCCCAGCCTGGGTCAGCGATGCTTCCCCTCCAGGGCAGGCTCCCTCTTTTCTCCAGGACAAGGCTCTGCTGGAATCCTTGGCCACCCCTGGGATGGAGTTAAAAAGTGCAAGTGCAGAGAGGAACTTGGTGCCACTCTGCTCCCTTCCCCTCCTGCCTGTCCCGCACCTCCCCTGCGCCCCAGGACACTTTTCTCCTGTGCAAGGAACTATTCCAGCTCTGCTTCACATCCCAGGCTGGAGGAGCAGCAGCCCCAACAGCGGCCCCAGGGTCCCCATGGGTTCATCCTCCCTCCAGCCGAGTGTTTGCTCCTGGGGGCGGCGTGGGGTGGGAATGTGCCCAGGAATGCCCAGGAATCGGGGTGGGAATGTGCCCAGGAATCGGGGCAGGATGTTCAGGATTCAGGGCAGGATGCTCAGGAATCGGGGCAGGATGTTCAGGGATCGGGGCAGGATGCTCAGGAATGGGGGCAGGATGTTCAGGAATCGGGGCAGGATGCTCAGGGATCGGGGCAGGATTCCTAGGAATCGGGGCAGGATGCTCAGGAATCGGAGCAGGATGCTCAGGGATCGGGGCAGGATGCTCAGGGATCAGCTCCAGTGGCCTGGGGAAGCTCTGGCTGTGGGAATGTGCCCAGGCTGCGCTCCCGAGCAGGCTGCGCTGCCGTGTCTGAGTTCTGTGTTGTTTTCTTCCCAAAGGCTGATTTAAGGAAGGAAAATCCAGCATGGAAAAAGGAAACGCAAGCCCAGAGGGAAATGCCTCTGGTGCTGGAGGGGCTGCAAGCACGGCAGGGAGGGAGGATGAGGAGGATGAGGAGGATGAGGAGGATGAGGAGGATGAGGAGGATGAGGAGGATGAGGAGGATGAGGGTTCCTCAGAAGTGTTTCCATGTTTGTGGTTAATCGGACAGGTGGTGGAATGCGGGCTTGCCAGACTCCTCGGAGGTTCCAGGGCTCGGTGCATCCTCCCAGCCAGGATTCCCTGCCCTGGAGCTGCCCTGCCCTGTGTGTGCTGCCTGGCTAAATCCCTTTGTCCCCAGAGCCAGAGCTCCCACACCCAGCGAATCCCTGTAATTACCATAATCTGCTGCCGATTAGATCGGATAGCTCTGTTATCGCTGTTAATAACAACTAATTAGCGAGGCTGTCACAGGGAGTGCTTCTGTAAGGGAAGGGTTTTGTCCTTAACTCCTCATAAAGGCTCTGTTTTAAATCCGAGGGAGGCTCTGGCCTCAAGGGCGACGGAACTCAGTGACTTCGAGTCCCTTGCAGCTAAATGCTCCACAAATTTCTCCCAAAAACTGCCAGCAGGGTAGGAAAACTGGAGCTGGGATGGGAAATGCAGCAAGGTTCAGGCAGCCCTGGAGAGATGCAGGACAGGTGGAGCAGGATTGGGATGAGAAGGTGGAATAAAAGGGAATTATCTTTTCGTCACAAAGCTGGAATGGCCAAAGCTGGGTCAGGAGAGGTTCGGGTGGAGATCAGGGAAAGGTTTGGGTGGAAATCAGGGAAAGGTTTGGGTGGAAATCAGGGAAAGGTTCTTCCCCAGAGGGTGCTGGCACTGCCCAGGCTCCCCAGGGAATGGCCCCGAGGCTGCTCCAGGAGCGTTTGGGCAGCGCTGCCAGGGATGGACAGGGTGGGGCTGTTGGGGGTCTGGGCAGGGCTGGGCTGGGCTGGGTGATCCTGGGGGTCCCTCCCAGCTCAGGAGATTCTGTGGTTCTGTTCTAAGTACAAAACTCCCTTCACACCTCAGAAGGTTTGTTGGAAGATGACAAAGGTTGCCACTGGGGAGCGAAGGATGATTTCAGTTTTAATGATGAAACATAAACACGTTGCCCAGAGTAATTTCAGGTGCTTTTTTTTTTTTTTTTTTTCCCCTGATGATAATCTGCCCAATTAAAAGGAAAAAACCCTCACATTTCTCTTTCCTAATTCTGTGATTTCCTCCATGACTCAAAACCTCCATAAACCAGAGCCCACATGGCAGCTTTGTCCGGAGAGGAGAGCAGTGGACAGGAGCTGGCAGCTCATCCTTACCCTGACCTGGGTGACTTTGCTATGGGAAAGCTCAAGAACTCCCCTGAGGTTCGGTTTGGAGATTCACTCTCAGCACTGCTGAGACAGGGATTGAGAAGATGGAGATGCTCAGAGGAAAAAGTAGCAAATAAATACACCCCTGGTTCCTTTTCTTTCGTGTCAAAGAACATAATTAGTGTCTGTTTCATGCCACAGCTAGAGAAGTGAGCTTCTCCTATCACAAGCCATTGTTGAACTAGGAGCAAGGCTACCAAAATAAAACCCCTTCCAAGCTCTGATCCGTGCAGTATCAGGCTCCTTTGCTCCTGAGAAGCAAAACCCCTCCATGATCCATCACCGGAGGGAAACTCCTCCTCATGAACTGCAGGGAAGGCCTCAGTCCCTCTGGCACCGAGTGCCTTTGCTTTCCGGCATTTGCTAAAAAATCCAGACCTGTATGGTCTCAGGTTTAACTGGAGCAGGTCCGGGAGGTGATGGAAGGTCCCGGGATGGCTGTGCTGAGGTGATCTGACCCTGCTCTCAGGTTCGGGAGGTGATGGAAGGTGCCGGGATGGCTGTGCTGAGGTGCTGCTGGCAGGGCTGGGAGGTGATGGAAGGTCCCGGGATGGCTGTGCTGAGATGCTGCTGGCAGGGCCGGGAGGTGATGGAAGGTCCCGGGATGGCTGTGCTGAGGTGGCCTCACACTGCTGGCAGGTTCTGGAGGTGATGGAAGGTCCTGGGATGGCTGTGCTGAGGTGG
>VZRF01010387.1:203128-219353 GCA_013396875.1 Vireo altiloquus | reverse complement strand
CGGAGAGGTAGGGCCACTGCTCAAACCTCCCCTCAGCCATCCCATCCTCCCACCCTTTGCAGGGACGTGTCTCAGCTTCGTGGGGCTCTGAGCTGGGCTAGTGGGAGTTGTCCCTCCCCACAGCAGGGGGTGGAATGGGATGAGCTTTAAGGTCCTTTCCAACCCAAACCGTTCCAGGATCCTGGGATTTGTCCCCATCCCATCCATGTGGGTCGTTCCACCTCCTGCAGAGTTCCCTGGAGCCCTTCTCTGCCACCCTCATGGATGAGGAGCTGAGCATGAAGGCAGTGACAGGGCACTGTCACTGGGGGAGCAAAATTTTGGCATGAAGCACTGTGGGCAAAATATCCCAAACCCTCCTATCCCTGGACATTTTAGTTCCAAACTAAACTTGTATTTTACTCGTGAAAAAAGGAAATGTTTCAGCTCTTTCACAAAGACTTGGAAAAGCTTCTGAACTGCACAACTGTTTTCAATCACTGGTGGTGCAGGGGCAGGAGCTCCTGCAGGGAGGATAATGCTGCATCCAGCTGCAGATTCCCAGAGCTGCTGTGGAATCAGAGCCAGAGTTTCAGGATAAATCTGCCCAAGCACAGAGCTGGGAGCTGCAGGGGTGATGTGTCCCTGGCGTGAGCACTTCCCAAAGCCTTCCTGCGGCTGCTGTTAACCCTGTAACTGCCGTGGGAGGAGCCCCGAGGGTTCAGTGCAGGACAGGCAGAAAGGGTCTTGGAAGGGATGCTCCAGAGGATGGGAAGTGGCAGCCCTCCAGTGGGGCAGTGTTCTCTGGAAGCCAGCTCCAGTGAGTCAGCCTTCCCCTGGTCTGAATTCCCCTGAAAGCTGAAGGCCAAGATGTGGCTGTGAGTGGGTTTGTTGTGGAGTCAGTGATGTTCTGGCTGGGCTGGAGAGATTTCCATTCGTCCCTGAGCTCAGGGAGGGGGCAGCTCCCAGCCCAGAGGGGTGAGAGCATCAAATCCTCCTGGATGTTGGGCTGGCTGCAGCATCTCTCCTCCCTCAGGTTCTTTTCTGGGCTGACAGCAGTCAGGCATTTTCTCCACTCCCTTTTTCTGGAGCTCTTTCGCTGCTCCCAGGGATCAGGATTTCTGCTCACCCCACAAATAAACCCCTGCTGCTTCCTGTGGCTGCTGTGGCTGTGGAAAGGGAAAATGGAAGCTGCTCTGACTTAATTAGTTGTTCCTTCTCGTTTTCTGCTTAGAGATGAGGGAAATTGCACATAAATGTGCCTCTGGAATCTTCATTTAACATTGACTTTTGGCAGTGACTTTTATTTGCAAAGGGGCCTTGTGCTTGGGAAGGGAGTGTGGGCAAAACCTTGATTAAGCTGCTCATCCTAAGAGCAGCTGGAAGGGGCTGGTTACCCCCTTTGCCTGACCTTGGGAGTTCTTTCTGAAGGGCATCACTGTGATCCTCTGCATCATTTGTAATCTTTGAAGTAGAGCCTGGAGATCTCTGCTGGCTGTGCTGCACCTGGAGCAGGAATGATCTGCTGGGTGTGGGATTGGGGAGTGTGGGTTGATGGATGTGCTGAGGAGGAAGGCAGGGAGCAAGGCTGCACAGGTCTCTTCCAGGCTACAAATCCCCAAACTATTCAGTTTTTATGTTCTTCATCCCTTACAAGTACCAGGGTTAAAGGGGATATGGAACAATTAACATTATGTTGAGTTGGATTCTCCAGTTCTAGCTCTGGGAATGAGGTCTTTGCTTCCTTTCCTTTATTGAAATGAAAGATTCAGAGTTACTGATGGCAAATTCCCTGATTTCTGTTCTACAGCTGTAATTGCTGATGGAGGTCTGATTATACCAGCTCTTAACTTGGGAGAAATCCCCATGGGTTCAGCATTTCCTAATTCTTCCCTCCCTTTCTCCACTTCCCTAATTTAAGCAAAACTGAACTCGATTTCCCTATTCCAATCCCATAAAAAGCAACCTCCTTTAATTTATAGACTCCTAGGACTCCTTTTTTTGGTTACAAGCCTTGCTCTTGTTTAGTTGCCAAATAGGTACAAATCTGGAGGTGGTTTTGCAAGCTCAGCAGAGGGCAGGGGACGAGGGGTGGCTGTCCCTGCCGCGGTGCCCGGGGCTGCCAGCGCTGCCCGCCTGCTCCCTGCTGGCCCCAGGGCCCTCTTTTGCAACTCTGGTGGTCACTCATCAACTTCAGCCTCTGCTCCATTGTCTGCCCGGCTCCGGATCCCTCTAACCTTTATACTTTGCACTCCTGATTGCTCCATCCCTGGCTGGGGGCTCAGCCCGGTGACATCCCAGAAGGACACTCAGCAGTGCCATTTATAGCCCAGGGCAGTGAGCAGAGCTGTGCTGGGAGGTGGAACCAGGCAGGCCAATGGTCTGGCCTGGAGAGCACTCAGGGAGTGCCTGGGGAGCGCTGCCGGGGAGGGGAGCTGGAAACAGAGCAGGAAAATAAGCGAGGCTGGATTTGGAGTCTGGGAGGTGCCGAGGAAAGGTGTGAAAGACTGCGATGGACTGAGGTGTGATTCAAGCCTCAGCTAACACTTCTCTTTCTTTAAATATACATCTATAATATATGTAAATATATATGTTATATGTATGTAAATATAAATGAATGGATGGAGATGTGATGAGGAGCAGGAGCAGCTCCCACTGGTACCTCCAGCCCAGGGGAGGCACAGAGGAGCTTTCACAGCCACCCTGAGCTCCCTGTGGGATCTGTGCCAGGGAACGAGAGAGGAGGCAGGAGGGCAGCAGAGCTGTGTCCCTGTGCTGGTGCTGCTGCCATTCTCTGCATCCTCTGTGACTGTGAGCTCTCACCCTCCAGCCCTGGGAGACTTTCCATGTTTAAAATGTTGTTTGCATAAGATTTTCTGTCTTCTCTCACCCGATCTTCATGGGCACTTGGTGGATGTGAAGGGTGGGAAGTCACCTTTGTCAGCTCCTGTGTGGTGCAGAGCCATCCAGAGGGGGTTGAGAGGACAGGTTCCAGAGGATCCCGATCCCTGTGGGAGCCAGGGAAGGGGGATGTGAGCCCGCTGGAGCTCCTGGCACAGCACAGGGTCGCTGCTGCTGATGGATGGTGGCAGCTGCCTGGCAGCGCTGCTCTGCAGCATCTCTGGAGCCTCAGCACCGACTCCTCTTTGGCTGCTTCCAAAAATACTGGCCAGTGTCTGCCAAGAGGGAGGTGCCAGACAGATCTGGGCCCGTGCTGGTGCTGGCTGGTGCTTTCATCTGCCAGGCCACCTGCCTGAGTCGCTCAGGGAGCTCGGAGCCCACCCCAGCTCGCTGGAGCAGGGGGAGCTGTGCCTCCCAGCTCTGCCTCCCAGCTCCTTCCACATCCTCAGCCAGCTTTTTACAGGCACAGTGCATCCACAAAATCATGAAATAGCCGAGGTTGGATGGGACCACAGCATGGCTTCTAGTTTTGGGCTTTTCTTCATCAGGCTGGGGGTTTGCACTGAATAATTTGTGTTCCTGACTGGTTGAAGGTAATGCAGCAACCGGAGGCTGCTGCTCAGTGCTTATCTCACTCAGGCATTCAGGCACGCCCTGCTCTTTGCTGCAGGGATGTGCCCTTACCTGCCGAAGAAAAAGCCTATTTCCCATTATTTTTCCCTCCTCTCTTCTCTGTATCTCGTTTTTTTGGCGGCAGGGCTGCAGATTGACACATGCTGGGAGACATCTCGTCACTGCCTCGCAGCCGAGCTGCAGAGGCGGCAGGACCCATGTGGGGTGTGGGATAAGCTGGTGCAGTTTGGGGTTTGCAGCCTGTCATCCTGGCAGATTTTAGATGAAGTTTAGCTGATGTGAGAACAGATGGGGTGAGGAAAACAGGCACCCACGTGCTTGCTTTTTAAGTAAAGGAAAGGGACTTTATTTCCCTAAACCCCATCCATGGGATGTTTGTCCAGCTCATGTCTTTACCCCATTTCTGCTGTCCACTCTGAATTTGGGGTAAAACCAACCTGGGGGACTCTCTCTGTGTTTTGAGCATAACCTTGGAGCTCATTTTCAGCGTCATTTCCAACCAGCCAGGCAAGGAAGCGACGTTGATGTCATGGTGAAGAGAATCTCACGCCCAGGGTGGGATTTTGGGGTGTCCTGTGCAGGGCCAGGAGCTGCTGGACTCAGTGACTCCTGTGGCTCCCTTTCAATTCCATGATTCTGTGGTATATCTGTGTTCCAAAACTGAATCCCAGTCCAGTTTAGTGGATACCAGTTGCTCACTGGGAAGTTTAACCATGATGGCAGAGCCATGGGAACTTCTGCTGCCTTTTCCCATGGAGAATGTGTGGATTTCTTCACAGGCACGCCAAGCTCCATGAGCCTGGCACAGCCACGTCCTGCAGGTAACAGTGCTGGAGAGAGAACTGTGCTGCAGAAAATGGGCTGGAATAGGGAATGACATAACCTGGCTTTGCAGGTGCCTTTGTCCCCCAGGTAACCCATGGGTGCTGCCCATGAGTTCAAGAACCCCTGGTTCTGGTGTGTGAATTGCTGTCCCTGAGGGATACTGGCTGTGCAGGACTCCCTGGAGGGAGGCTGAGTGCCAGGAGCTGGCTGGCACTGTGCTCTCCCCCTGCCCACAGCGGGTCAGACGTGGGACCTCTGAGGTCTCTGTTCATGGCTGCACAGCTCAGCTTCCCTTTCTGCTGATGAGTGACTGAGGCTTATTTTGGGTTGTGCCCCTGTGCCAGGAGGTTTGATTTCAAGGGCTCTCTGCTCATGTTAAAATGGCAGCAGGAGCTCCTTGAATTCCTTTGATCAGGGGCCATCAGGGTAACATCGCTGGAGCTTTGCTGCCCCTGCACGAGCAGCAGAGCAGAGAGGCTGCTCAGGGTCACAGGGTCAGGGCAGGATGTCACACTTGGGCATTTTCAAGTTGTTTTTTGTGGACTCTTCCCCCCCTTCCATTTATTTCTGACACAACTCTGTTGTGAATTTTCTTTCAAAAGTCTGCGATGAATTTCCCTTCATCCCGGAACCTCCATAACCCATATTTTGGGTGACTCTGGAGTAGCTTGGAGGCACAGAGGGCGAGAAGTGATTTCCTTGCAGACCCCACAACCTCTTTTACTTTCCCCAAATGGCCTTTTGAGCCCCCACCCCTTCCCGAGCAGGGCCAGCTCTCCTCTGCCGGGCAGGAGGGGAGGAGGTGCTGGCAAGCCAGAGCTACCCCGGGGTGGATGACCCAGAATAGATCCCAAAACCTTCGCTGCCATTTATCACGTAGTGCTGCAGCCCTCGTGTGCTCCTGGCCCAGCTCCCAGCGATCCACTGAGCCTGCTTAAAAAAAATAAAAATGGGATAGAGCTGGGAAAAGGTACGTGCTGGTAAATCTCTCCTCATTTTGGGCTCTCATTTTTGGTAATTCCCTCTGTCCCGAGGAACTTTGAGACACATACTCACAGTTGGTGAGAGCAAATCCTGCTGTTGTGCAATACAGGGGTTTCACAATTTACTCCGAGGACGTGAAATGAATTCAGCTTCCAGTGTTAATTTTAGTCTTAATTAAAAAGCTGAGAAAAGAAAAAAAAAAAAACAACAAACCACCAAACCAGATTTTTGCACCCAGCACAGCCCTGGGCTGCCTGGGGAGGTTTGTCTCACACAGTTGAAGCTTTGTTTTGACTTAGCACCACCTTTGAATTGGGGTTGGAGCTGTTGTCTGAGCACTGTCCCAGGCTGTGAATGATCTCATAAGTGTGCACGAGTCACTCCTAATGAATAATTTAGCCGAGATTAACCTTTCCCCTTGCAGAAAGCCTTCCTTTCTCCTTTGCTGAGCACAGTCAGAACTGGTGGGAATTTTAATCACCGCTGGCAATTGTTCAGCAGATTATTTCTGTGGATAATTCCTGCAGCTCCCTGACAATTTGCTCCTCGTGGCCATTATCTGAAATGAGTTCTGCCTAGTCCTGATTAAGTTATTTGTGATTCTCACTGGTAGAGCCAGGGAAATTGCATGATTATATATTTTCAGTGCTCTGTTTGCTTACTTTGCGATATTGTTGTAAATATTGTAGTTTGCCAACTCCTGTGCTGGGATATTTATAGATAGAACGTAAAGATTGTGGGAAATACTATGGAAACAGATGGGTTACAAGTGAGGATCTCGCTGTGCACCCAGCTGGGGAAGGGTTCCCAGGCCTGGGACAGGGCAGAGTCAGGTCTGGGCTGTGTTAGGAATGAAACCACAAATTAATTTTCGTAAACCACAAATTAATTTCTAAAGGGGAAACCAGAAATTGTGGTGCCACCGTGGCACAGTGGCTGCCACCTGGGCACAGACCTGTCCCTCTGCCAGCCCTGGGAAGGGCCCTGCTCGGGGTTTGGGTTGGAATTGCCTCCTCGGTTTTAAGCATCCTGTGGAAGATTTTAGCACGGAGGTGGCTGTGAAGTGTTTCTTGTCACTTGTCACCCGATGTCCCTGCTCGGTCACTGAAAGCTGATCTGGTCACTGGGCTCCCAACATGCCTGTGCCCCTGGTGTCACCTAAAGCCCCCGCAGTGCCTGCCAGCCTCGCCGAGGGGATCTCGCTGCCTCCCCGTTCCAGCTGAGCCCCTGCCAGACCCAGCTCCCTCCCGTCCCCCACTTCGCACCCAGGGTGACCTTTCTGAGCCGTCAGGGCCAGCTCCTGCCATCTCTGGCAAACTCTGCTTGATCCTCCCTAATCCCTCAGGCTCTGGGATGGTCACTGTGACACACATATGCCACCGCTCAGGCCACTGACAGCTCAAAATCCCAGAAGGTTTGGGCTGGAGGAGGTGCTGCAGTTCCAGTGCCCTGTCACAGGACACCTTCCACTCTCCCACAAGCCCCATCCAGCCTGGCCTTGGACGCTTCCAGGGATGGGGCAGCCACAGTTTCCCTGGATAACCTGTTTCCACCAGGCTGCAGGTGCTGAGCCCTTCGTTTCACGCCCTGAGCACCATCTTTCCCCTCCCAGTGGCCTCTGCAGTCCCTGGCGTTTGCTCCACTCCAAAGCTCCCCCGGGGCCTCCCCGGGATGCTGCTGTGGGCTCTGGCACCTCTGGCACCTCTGGAACCTCCCAGTTCACCATCCCGGGGCCCTGCCGCACCTTGCCCTCCCCCGGGTGTGTCCCTCCCCATCACCTGGTGGTCCTCGCCCAACCTGCTCGCCCACCCCGCTCCCGTCCCTCCCCTTGGCCGCTCTCCAGCCCTTCCCCTCTCCCGGCTCTTGCTCCATCTCTTTCCTGCTGCTTTCTGCCCTGTCCGAGCCTGCTCCGGAGCCCCGCGGGGGTGCCTGGTGGTGGCTGCGGGGAGCGTTGCCTTGTCAGGGACATTTTGGGTATTTGTTTGCTCCCGGGGGATGCTTTTCTGCCGTCCCCCGTGCTAAATCTCTGTTTACTCCTTGGATTACTTGCTCAAGTGAAGGGCTGAACTTTGAGCCGCTCGACTTCCCACCCCCTGGCTTCTCACCCACTGCTTGCTCCTGCTCTGCTCCCGGGGGAGAGCCTGGGGGCTGAGCATCGTCTGAGCCCTCGGATAGGAGAGAAAGGCCCTTCTGTTCACCAGACAGCCCTCGGCTGTGTAGAAAGGGCAAACCAGTCCTGAAAAGCTGCAAAAGGCTTTCTATCAAGTGTTGGCATTGTGGAAACCAGGAGGGGTTGCTTAAAAAACCGCGATTTTGATGGTTTGCCAAAAATCTGTGTTAGTCAAAAGCATTTTGGGTTTAGTATTCAGTCCGTAAAGCCTTGAGTTGTGGTTTTTAACAAGGTGTGGAGGGGAGCTCTTGAGGCCTGTCTCACTGGTGTGGTCCTTCAGCTCTCTCCAAGCCAGCGGTGCTGATGCTCTTTGGTGCTTAGCGAGCTCACCCTGCCCTTCCTGCTCATCCCTCCGCGATGCTGGGATGGTCACTCCCATTGTCCTTTCTTCTGCAGTGGAGCATGAAGTGCTGCAGGTGTGACTCGAGGCTGCCCCACAGCTATGGCGGGCACCGCGTGGAGAACGTCCTGTCCTCGGCCGGGCGCGCGCGCTGGTGGCAGTCCCAGAACGGTGAGGGACACAAACCCCCGGCAGTAACCCACCCCAGGGGAAGAGGGGACAGCATTGAGCTCTGTGGATGGGGAGGAAAAAAGGCAATGCCTGGCCCGAGTGTTTGTCCTCCCCACGGCCCCAGGGGTGACAGTGCCTCTCTGTGCCCGCAGGTGTCGAGCGCGTGTCCCTGCAGCTGGACCTGGAGCAGACGTTCCAGCTGGACAGTGTCGTGCTGCACTTCAGGGTTGGTGTCTGTGGGCAGCTGCTCTGCTCCCGAGGGTGGTGTGGATGGCACTGGAAGGGCCCTGCTGGCTCCGTGGCTGTGGGGATCTCGGGGCACAGGGAGCATGCCAGGGTCTCTGTCCTTTTCCCCTATTTTTTTATGGCTGTTCCCGTGAGAACTGGGAACTCCATTCCTTTGGGAGTGGTGGGCAGGGTGGTGGGTCCCCATTCCAGGAATGTCTGCTGAAAATATCTGTGCAGGTTGTGTGTGGTGGCTGCAGCAGGGCTGGCCTAGGTGCGAAGGACCCTGCAGGGGATGGGGGTGAGGATTGCTCCAGCATCCTTCCGGGACGAGGAAGGACAGGTAGTGCCAGGGCAGGGCCTGGCCGGGGCTGTGGTGTGACCTCGTGGTGTGACCCTGTGGTGTGATCCCGTGGTGTGACCCTGTGGTGTGATCCCGTGGTGTGACGCCATGGTGCCAGCCTGTGGTGTGACCCTGTGGTGTGACGCCATGGTGCCAGCCCATGGTGTGACCCTGTGGTGTGATCCCGTGGTGCCAGCCCATGGTGTGACCCCGTGGTGTGACCCCGTGGTGTGACCCCGTGGTGCCAGCCCATGGTGCCAGCCCGTGGCTCTGTGTCCGTGCCCGCAGTCGCCGCCCGCAGCGATGCTGATCGAGCGCTCCGTGGACTCTGGCAGGACGTGGCAGGTGCTGCAGTATTTGTCCTCCGACTGTGCTGCCTCCTTCCCCCGCGTGCCCCGCGGCTCCCCCGAGGGCTGGCAGGACCCCCGGTGCCAGGAGCTGCGGGGACACCCTGTGCTCGGGGGCACGGTAAGGATTTGGGGTTGGGGTGGGTGGCCTGGGAGTCTTGTACACCTGGCAGGGACAGGGCCCTTGGCCACCCAGCATTGCTGAATTTGGTCCTTGGGATTCCTGCTCCTCTGGCACAAAATCCTTTGCTGCTCTGTGACATGTGAGGTGTTGTGTTGATCTTCCCACAAAGTCCTCTGCAGCTCTAAAGGCTTTCCCTGTTCAGTGGTGCTGTGCAGAGGCAGATCTGGAGCACACGGTGCCCTGAGCAGGAGCAGAGAGCAGCTCGAGTTTCCTACTTTTTAACCTGGTTTTTTTCCCTCCAAGGTGAAATTCAGTGTCCGAGACCTGGGGTCTACAATCAGCCCCTCTTACAGCCAAGCCATCGAGAGTAAGTGACAGAGCTGAGGAAGGGAGAGGGGAGTGAGGCTGCTCGTGGTTCTCCCTGCAGGGATGGGAAGCGCTGAGCTGGGGTAACCCCTGGGGGACTCTGAGTTGCCTGTCCAGGGTGTCAGGGAGCAGCGTTTGGTCTTTGCTGATGGCTCAGCTCCTCCTCTTTCTGCCAGTTTCTTCTTCCCTTGCTCCAAGCCCTCCCCACCAACCCCAAAGTGCTTCTGCTGGGCATCTGCTGCCCCTCACATCACACCTGTCCCTGTCCCCAACAGAGCTGGGGCCCTTCACCAACCTGCGGATCAACTTCACGGAGCTGCCCCACGTCCCACGCCAGGGCTACCACTCGCCCAGCACCTTCTATGCCGTGACAGAGCTGCAGGTGCTGGGGAGCTGCTTCTGCCACGGCCACGCCGAGCGCTGCGACCCTGCGGGGAACCAGCACGGCACGGTGAGCTCAGGGTGCCAGGGGCACCACGGGGATGGCTCTAATGTGGCTGCCAGGGCATGGACACCATGGGGATGGCTCTGCTGTGGGCTGCTGGGGCACGGACACCAGTGGGATGGCTCTGCTGTGGGGTGCCAGGGCATGGACACCACAGGGATGGCTCCACTGCCTGCCTGGGGTGCTCCTAGGGATGCCTTGGCCACAGTGACCAGAAATGGGCTGTGGGAGGCTCTTCAATGGGTGTGAGCTGGAGGGGCATTGGGAGCACGAGGCTGTGTCCAGGATGGGTCACAGGTTGTCTCCGCAGCAGGTTCCTGGTGGCTGCGTGTGCCAGCACAACACGGCCGGGCCGCAGTGCGAGCGCTGTGCTGCCCTGTTCAACGCCCGGCCCTGGGCCCCCGCCGAGGACAGCGACCCCCACGAGTGCCAGAGTATGGCTGCTGCTCCCCCTGCTGCTCCCCCTGCCCCAAACCCTGCCCCAAACCCTGCCCCAAATCCTGCCCCAAACCCTGCCCCAAACCCTGCCCAGCCCTTGGCTCCGAGCCCTTCCCCAGGACCCTCTGCAGGCTGGGTGGTGGCACGGGTGACTCGGCACCTCTGCCACTCGTGGGCTGCAGCAGCACTCGGCCCCAGTGCCACCGAGGGGCTGTCACTGGGTGTCACTGGGTGTCACCGGGTGTCACCGTGTCACACGGGAGCCTTGGGCACCCTCTAGTGCTGCTGCCGGAGGGGTTTGCACAGCCCCAGCTCCAACCGAGCTGCGTTCTGGGATTGTTGTAGGGTGTGAGTGCAATGGCCACTCGTCCTCGTGCCACTTTGACCCCGAGCTGTACCGGGCCAGCGGCGGGGCCAGCGGGGGGGTGTGTGACAGCTGCCAGCACAACACTGAGGGCAACCACTGCGAGCGCTGCAAAGCCAACTATTTCCGCAACCGGCAGCAGGAGCTGAGCCACCCCGAGGCCTGTCTGCGTGAGTGGCACCCCCAAGCCCCCCAGCACCTTCCCCAGCCCCTGCCCCCTCGGCTGGCACGTTTCTTGCCCGTTTGCAGCCTGCGAGTGTGACCCGGATGGCACCGTGCCCGGCTCTGCCTGTGACCCGGTGACAGGGCGCTGTGTCTGCAAGGACAACGTGCAGGGTGACCGCTGCCACCTCTGCAAGCCAGGCTTTGCCCAGCTGGCCGCTGCCAACCCTGCCGGGTGCCGCAGTGAGTACCCCAGGGACATCAGCCCCTCCGTGGCCCCAAAAGGGACCTGGGTCCTGCCCAGCTTTGGTTTGGGGCTGTTTTGTAAAGGTTTATAAAAGCTCCTTGTTCACTCAGGGGGTGGTTTCAGGGTGAGTTTAGCAAGATGCACGGGGCAGGTGGGGTTTGGGGGTGCAGCTGTATCCGAGTGCCCCCAGGGCTCAGGGCAGGTGGGGTTTGGGGGGTGCAGCTGTACCCGAGTGCCCCCAGGGCTCAGGGCAGGCGGGAGGTGATGCCCTGAGGAGAACGGGGCAGGGCAGGGCAGGGCTGTGTCCCCCTGGGCTGCAGGATGCTGAGGCCCCTCGGGCTCCGATTCCTGCTGCAGCACGTGGGGGTCTGTCAGAGCAAGGCGCAGATCTCCTGAGCCCAGGTGGGAAGGGAGAGATGGGCGAGTCCCTCCCTCTCTTGGTGGCCACGAGGTCCTTCGGGACCACCTGGACCTTTGTACTGACCCCAACCCATCCCCTCCCTGTTCCAGGGTGCACCTGCAACACGCTGGGGACGCGGCAGGACCAGCCCTGTGACGAGGAGAGCGGCAGGTGCTCCTGCCTGCCCAACGTGGTGGGCAGCGACTGCGGGCAGTGTGCGGCCGGGCACTGGGACCTGGGCAGCGGGCAGGGCTGCCGGCCCTGTACCTGCCACCCCCGCGGCTCCCGCAGCCCCCAGTGCAACCAGGTACCCCCAGCCCGCCCTGGGCAGCCTTGGGGGGACTCCCCTTCCTTCAGCAGGGTTTCCTTTTCATTTCCTTGGGCTTGCTCTGTTTTTTCCTTTCCCGACTCCACGGTGCTGCTGTGAGGGGCTGGCGGGGGCTGAGCTGCACAGACTGGGGTGCCACAGCCACGGCTCTGTGTCCCTGGGACCTGTCAGAGCATCAAACCCACCCTTGAGAGGCTCCTTTGTCCTGTCCTGTCCATGGGAACCTTCACAAAAAGCCGTGTGTTCCCCAGCGCATCCCACTCTTACTTTGCTTCTCCTAATTCCTAGAAAACACCACGACAGACGATTCAGGAAAATGAAAGAAGGTGGTAATTACTGAGGCAGGATTAAGTCACTTTAACAAGCCTGTTATTTATCAAGGAAGCCCTAATAAGACATCTTCATACAGGCGAGGGAAGTTAATTATGCTCATTTGTCAATGAAAAGCATGTGTGCCACTTCAGGCTTAAGAGGCAACTGGGAAAATTGAAGTTAAATGTAAAAAAACCCCAAACCATGACAAATTCTAAGAGCCTAAGATAGGTTCCAAATGAGCTCAGCGTGGGGAGGAGACCTGAGATGGCAAAACAGCTGCTCGTGGGCGATTGCTTTGTTTTTGAAACAAGGCTGAACACCCTCCTTGAGGTGCTGGGGCTGTTTGGAGCCTGTTTGCATCCTGTGCCTGAGCTGCAGCCTGGCACGGGCACCTTGGGCACGCCCTGGGCACAGAGTGAGCAGAGGAAAGGGTCTGTGTGCTGGTGTTGGTGGTGAGGAGCGGAGGAGGAGGGAGAGCTGTGCCAGGGCAGTGCCCAGCCATGCGTGGTGCCCCTGACGTGCTCCCCTCTCAGTTCACAGGGCAGTGCCCGTGCAGGGATGGCTTCACGGGACAGACGTGCTCGGCCCTGGGGCAGCAGCTGTGCCCAGCCAGGCACTTCAGAGATGCACGAGGAGGGTGCACAGGTAGGGAGCTTCCCTTTCGGTTTGCCTTGGTTTTTCCCGTGTGAAATCACGGATTGTCTGGGAAATGGAGCAGCTGGCCCATGTCCTGACATCCCTGTTCCTGTGCTGTTTGGAAAGAGATTTCCTCTCAGGAACAGCCTCCCAGTTCATCTCCAGTATATCTACTGGTGCCCTCCCAGCAGCCTTGGGCAAGCCCTGGGCTGGCCCTGCAGGGTCAGGGCTGTGCCAGCTCCCGAGCCTGGGAGCTCTTCCCATTCCTCTGCCCTTGTCCCAGCTGCTACAGGAGCTGGTGGGAGGAGATGGATGTCAGGTTGGGTTCTCATGATCTCTATTTAAGTGCTGGTTTTATACAAAGTTTTTCATCCCCACCTTCTCTCTCCCTCCACCTTTCCCGTCCCAGAGTGCGACTGTGACTTCCAGGGCACGGAGGAGGTGGGCTGTGACCAGGCCACGGGCCGGTGCCTGTGCCACGCCGGCGTCACCGGGCCCCGCTGTGACCAGTGCCAGCGTGGCCACTGCAGCTCCTATCCCGGCTGCCAGCCGTGCCACCCCTGCTTCCGCACCTACGACGAGCGCGTGGAGCGCCTGCGCCTGCGCCAGGCCGGGCTGGCCAACGCCACGGCGCGGCTGCCCGCGGGCACGGGGGGCTCCCGGCTGGGCCCCCGCCTCTCGCAGGCACGGGGCAACCTGCAGCGGGCACAGGGCATCCTCGGCCGCTCCGCCGTGACCCCGCAGAGCCTGGCCCAGGCGGGCAGCGCGCTCGCTGCCATCAGGTGAGGGACGGGTGCCGCCCGTGGGGTGAGCCCCTGACCCGGGAGGAGCTGCTGGGGCTTCTCTGTGAGCTGCTTGCGCGAGGTCTGTTCTGTTCCTGTCCCTGCGATGCCTCGCTCTGCTCGTGAGGTGCAGGAGAGCAGTGCTGCCACGTGTGCCTGGCCCGTGCAGCGTCCCCGAGGCAGGAGGAGCGTGGGCAGGCTGCGTGGTGCCACTCTCAGGGCTGCGTGGTGCCACTCTCAGGGCTGCGTGGTGCCACTCTCAGGGCACATCCAGCATTCCTGGTCCCTGCCTGGGCACAGCCCTGCTGTGAGCTGCAGCCCAGCCCCTCTCTCTGCAAATCTGCGAGGCCCTGGCATGTCCTTGGCTGTCCCTGGGCTCAGAAGTGCCCCTTTGCCAGGTGCTGGCAGTGCCCCCGCACAGGTGGCCCTCTCGGCCCTGCTCAGTCTCTGCAGGTGCTTTGCTCTCTACTTAATTCACATTTTGTTCTTTATCTCTGCCAGGGAGCAGGTCCGAGGCATAAATCCTGACTTTGGTTTCCTGGATGACACTGCCTCCCTCTCAAGGGAGCTCGAAGCCCTCAACAGCAGCTTGTTTGCCACCAGCTCCCAGTACCAGAGCAAGAAGAGCCAGTTTGAAACCAGCCGCAGCACAGACCTGTCAGGTACAGCTCTGCACATGCAGCATCTCTTCATTTGCAGCTATTAATTTACCTCAGTGTGACTGTGCCTGGGGTTTCCCCCTAGAGAGGTGGATGAGAAGGAGTTTTTAACCTGCAAACAGATCTCCTGTCCCAGTGAGAGGATGCTTCCCACGCAGCCTCTGCTCTATGACCTGGGGGATTTGCTCTGGGGTTTTGGGGCTAGGAGCTCATTTTGTGTTCCTGTTCCCCACCAGCACAATCTCTGCTGCTGGGGAGGGGTGGGAAGGGCATGGCCCTGCTGGGAGGGTGTCACTGAATCCATGAGGCAGCCGAGAGGATGGAGGTTGTGCACAGATGGAAGGGATGGAGGGTGGGGAAGAGAGCCAGGCGGCTGTCAGGCACTTGGGAGGAGAGGAGCTAATTAAGCCCTGCAAGGCTGCTGGTGGCTGCTGCTGTGAGATCCTCGCTCCAGCTCCTTCTCTCCCGGTGCCTCCCTGCTGTCCCCTCCCTGCCACAGCACACACCCAGCTCAGGGACGTGCCAGCTGTGCCCAGTCGCTGCACCAGGACAGCTCACTCTGCACCTCTCTGTCCATGCAGGGCTCAGAGCTCCATTCTCTGGCCACTCTCCTTCCAGCCTGTGCTGGAGAGGAACTTTGGGGCTGCTCAGGAGCTGGGAAAAGGCTCTGAAATCTTTCCTGCCCTGACAAAGCCCAGGATGTGTGTGTGCCTTGGCTGCCTTCGGTTTTGTTTCAGCCTTTTAACCCCAGCCCTGAGTTCAGTCCTTCAGGAGACCTCGAGCTCGCTGAAGGAAGGGCTGGAAGGTGTTTGGAATTAAAAGAAGTGTTTGGTGATGCCACAGGGACTAATCCCTGACTGCGTCTGTGCAGGGCAGAGCCTGTGCCTCCCCGAGGGGCTGTGCTGCACTGTCCTTTGTGCCATTTTTTGGCTTTATTCCCACAGGAGCCTTCCAGACCATCCGCTCTGCCCACCAGACCTCTGTTGGTGCCAGCAGCCTGGCCGCTGGTGCCCCGAGGCTGCTGGCCCAGGCGCGGGAGAGCCGCCGGAGCGCAGCGGGGCTGCAGCAGGGCCTGGCCACGGCCACAGCCGAGCTGCTGGCCCTCAAGGGCAAGCTGGCCTCAGCCCCCGACCTCACCCCTGTCATCAACCAGGTGAAGATGCCAAGTGGGTTTTTAACTTCCCCGCGGGGTGTGTCTGGTGTTCAGGGGGGCCCTGTAGAGCTCAGGAGGCAGAAGTCTCGTCCTGCAGCCGAGCACCTCCTCAGTCACGGCAGGACAGTTCTCTGTCCACACAGACTCGGCCGCTGCTGTGGCCATCGGTGCAGAACTGGCTGAGCATCCCCTGCCCGGGGATCGCAGATCCCAAAGCTGCCCATCGCCCACTCCCAGCCACGTGCTTTTCCCTCCGGGGGCTCTCTCGTGTCAGTTCTTGTATCTCCAAGAACCACTTAATTTCTGGATGAGGTTTCTCTTATTTCTCCTTCACTGCTTTGTTATTGCCATGGAGATCCATTTCGGTGTCGGTTGCTGTGGAGACCACCAGCCTCCCCTCTGCTGCTCGGGGCACCAGCACGTTCCGAGCCGCCAGCCTGGCCCTGGCTGCGCACGTGCCCCTGCTGCACGGCGACTTTGGGGGTGACTCTGCCACATGCTGTGCAGTTAGAACTGCTGCTGCTCTCCAGGGGCTTCTCGTGCAGTTTTCCACCAAGCAAACGGTGCAGGTTGGATGTGTTGTGCTGCAGAGATGTCTGCTCCACACACATGTGCTGTTACTCATCGTGAGCCGCTGGGCTTTGACTCCTGCTCCGCTCCTGTTTCTGCCCCAGCTCGGGCTGGTGAGGCGATGCTGACCTGGTGTGGCTGGCTCGGGTGCAGGCATCCAGCTCTGGCTGCTCTTCTCCGACAGTGGCACACCTGCCGTGCTTTGGGCTGTGCCACTCGCCTCAGTGCCAGCCCCGCTGGGCTCCCTCCCCGTGCCCACGCGGCTCCCAGCTGCCCTGGCTGGCCCTGCAGCCCCCGAGGCGCTGTGTTTGCCCCCGA
>VZRF01010387.1:113498-202921 GCA_013396875.1 Vireo altiloquus | reverse complement strand
TGATTGCCCCCGAGGTGCTGTGTTTGTCCCTGAGGTGTTGTGTTTGCCCCCAAGGTGCTGTGATTGCCCCCGAGGTGTTGTGATTGCCCCCGAGGTGCTCTGTTTGCCCCCGAGGTGCTGTGATTGCCCCCGAGGTGCTGTGATTGCCCCCAAGGTGCTGTGTTTGCCCCCGAGGTGCTGTGATTGCCCCCGAGGGCACCGAGGGCTCTCCAGCCGGGCGCTGCCCAACTCCAGCTGTTCTCTCCCTGCCCAGGTGTGTGGAGGGGCCCGAGCAGAGCCGTGCACCCCTGCCCGCTGCCAGGGGCTGCTGTGCCCCCGGGACAACAGCTCTGCCTGCAGGCCCGGCCAGCCCTGCCGTGGCCTCTTCCCGCTGGCCAGAGGGGCCCTGGCTGCGGCCGGGCAAGCGGCCAAGGAGTTCAGCAGCCTGAGCGCCCGGCTCCGGGACACGGCACAGCTGGTGAGTGTGGCACTGCCCTTACCCCCGCTCAGACCTCAGCAGAGAGCGAGGAATACCCCCTCAAACTCTGTTGGGGGCTTAATCCCTTGGGCAGCTTCAGAAATCCAGGAATTTTTGAGCGGGAGGCGTGCGTGGGTCCTGCCTCCCCAGCTGAAGGCATGGGAGTGGCTCTGGACACACCACAAGGAAGCTTCTCTCACTCTGGGGCTGGGATCAGTATGGCAGAAGGGGTGGGAATGGAAAACTCTTGGATTCTGCAGGTTTGATGCATTTGGTGCAATCAGGAAGAGTTTGTGTGTTAGGGCTCTTGCAGCTTCTCTCTGTGGCTTGCAAAAGAGGAAGTGAGGTTCCAAAGTCATTCAAAATCCATTTCTAAGGTGTTTTTAAAAGCTAAACGGTGCTGTCCCTCTTTGAGAACTTCCTTTGCAGATCCAACCCTCAGTTTTTAACATTTCCAGTCCCTCCAAGCCCTGGAATCGCTCAGGGAACAGCACTGATTCCTTGCGCTGCCCGCTGGGCGCTGAGGCAGGGCTGGGGGCTCTGGGGCGAGCAGAAGGCACCATCAGCTCACTGTTGTTTGCAGATTAAGAGCACAGAGCTGTCTGCGAGCCAGACCCGGAGCAGCGCCCGGCGGCTGGTGGAGCAGCTGGGGGTGACCAGGACGCAGATCGAGGGGGACGTGAGGCGCGTCCGGCAGCTCATCCAGCGACTGCGGAGCTTCCTCTCAGGTCTGGGCTGCAGGACACAGCTAACAGTGTTAACAGTGCTCAATCACTCAGCTTGGAAAACACCTCCAAGAGCATCGAGCCCGAGCTGATCCCCACCTCGTCACCAGCCCAGGGCGCTGAGTGCCACCTCCAGGTGGACACTCCAGGACGGGGATTTGCAGCCAGCAGTGACCTGAGGCAGAGAGGTTTTCTCAGTGTCTCAGTGATGCAGACAGACAGATGACCCTTCTCTGGAGCAGGCTGTTAATCAGATGAGAATTCCTTGTTGTCCTACAAACTGATGGGATGACTTATTGTTCACAGACAGATTGTAATAACATAATGAGCCTCCTGAGCATTAGCTGAATAAGAAAATCAGGTCATTTGGTGCTGCCTGGTGTTAATGATGAGTGAAGATATTTCTGAGCTAATCTCTGGGCTAATGTCCCTTGGGCTCTGCCTGCTTCTGATTTATTAACTTTTATTTGTGAAATGAAAAAAGGCTTGTCTTGAAACACACCCTCATCTGCTCAGGGAGGGCTGCCTGACTGCTCTGGGCTCAGCCATGGCGCTCTCGTTGCCAAATTCAAGGTGTCATTTCCACTGTTTCCTGAAAGTTTAGCTGGTGTGAATGAGAAGTACATGGAATTCAATGAGATTAATTCAGAAGGGATGCTGGCAGCTGTCTGGAATGAGACGTGTGTGAGATGTGCGTGGGTGTCTGCCCTCCTCCTCCCTTGCATTTGCACTCCCACCTTTCTGATGCCGTGTGTCTGCTGGCTCTGCAGACAAGGACACGGATCCTGCCTCCATCCAGGAAATCAGTGAGTCAGTTCTGTCCCTGCGGCTCCCCGTGGACGCCGCTGCAGTCCGGAGGAAAATGACCGAGATCCAAAGGCTGGCGACGGAGCTGCAGTGCCCGGAGGACATCCTCGCCCAGACTGCCGAGGACATCGCCAGGGCCAAGAGGCTGCAGCAGGAGGCAGAACAGGCCAGGTCGGTGGGGGTTCAAGGCAGCTGAGGGTCCCTCGGCTGGGGTGGGACTGGCGGTTCTCAGCTGGGTTCAAACCTCGCTCTGCCTGAGCTGTCCTGACTTGCACAATCTGAAGTTCTAGGCCAGGACCTTCTGTGTCCATCCAGTGCCTACAAGAATGAGTCTGCAATCTCCAGACACCTCCCCGGGGCCCAAGGCGAATAAATCCACCAAGAATAGATCCCATTATAGATACCAGGACAAGAAGGGCTTTATCGAAAGCAGTGGAGGCTTTTCTCTTATCTCGAGGGCCTGTGTTGGGAGATGACAGCGTTGCCCTGGTATCAGTTGATATTGGTGACCTACATCCTAATTACACAAGAGAGCATCAGGAGATTCAATGGGCTGTTTGTTTTCTAGGGGAAAGTTGGGAGGGTTATTCCACAGTCCCTTAAAAAGTAATTACAGGGTGTCCTTGCCAATTTGGAGCATCTGCTTTGTCACAAGCTGACTTGCAGCAATACCCCAGTGAGAAGGTCAGCAGGATAAGTCTGTAAACTCCTTGGCAGTGTCTGACACCTGCTTAACCTGCTGGAAGTGATGAGGCAGGGGAGCCTGGCTTTCTCCAGAGCTCTGTCACCTGAACAGTCCCACTGCGAGCAGAAAATTGTTCATTGGAACTGGTTCCATGGTCATTGGTTCCCCTTCGATACCTTGTCATACACTAGGAAATAAATGTTTCTGACTAGTTTGAAGGAAGAGGTTTCTCTCCTCTTCTTAGTTTGCCTCCTTTGCTTGAGGCTGTGAAGTGGAACCAATGTTTCTCTCGCAAGGAAACCTGCTGGAGTGCAGACCTGTGGGTTTTGGGGGTGGAAGATTGCAACCTTCTCAGTAGCAGTCCTGTCTTGCTTCTCAAGCTCCCTGATTTTACCTCTGTGATCTCAACTTCCCGTCTGTGCCCACACTCACTCCTGGCTGCTTCCCACCTTTCCCCAGGAACCGGGCCAATGCCGTGGAGGGCAGCGTGGAAGAGGTGGTGGGGACCCTGCAGCGAGCCAACACGGTGCTGCTGGAGGCCCAGGGAGCCATCAGGGGCTCGGGCTCCTCCCTGCGCTTCATCCAGGAGCGCGTGGAGGAGGTGAGCGATGCTTGGTGGCTTCCCGGTGACGATCCCCAGTCCCTGTCCCCACCTGCACCCCTCGGCCAGCAGAGCTGCTCAGGGAGGGAGGGGTTTGGACGTGACCTCCCTCCTCACGGGGATCCCTCTGCTCACAGATCGAGGCCGTCCTTGGCCCGGCCGAGAAGAACGTGGCGGCCATGGGGGCTGGGCTGGCGGGGCTGGCCGGGAGGCTCTCGCAGCTGCAGCGTGGTGCTGACCAGAACCGCCTGCGGGCAGGGGACGCGCAGGACGCGGCAGGGACGGCGGCACAGCGGGCCAGCGGTGCCCAGCAGGTACCAGCTGCTGCGGGGTGTCCCCAAAGTGTCCTGGACACCTTCCTGTCCTGGAGACCTTCCTGTCCGGGCCGCGGTTCCTGTGCTGTCACATCACAACAGCATCCCGCCGCTGAATTTCTCCAGAGTCATTCCCAACCCTATCGCCCTTTGCTGGGAACTCATTTCTGGCCTGTCCTGCCCGAGGCAGAGCGGCCCATGGAGCTGTCAGTGTCACACACTGTCACACGTTTAGTAACAAAGTTTGTGCAGTGTCTATTCAATATCTAAACAGGCTTCAACCTTGGCAAAGCTCTTCTCCACACCTGCTGGATCCCACCTGCAGCTCTGGTTTGCTTTTCCGCAGGCTCTGGCGCAGGTGAAGGAGCTGTACGCCCAGCTGCAGGGCAGGGTGGGGCAGGGCCCGGCGCTGGGCGAGCAGGGCAGGAGGGTGCAGAGCATCGGCCGCGAGGCGCAGGCTCTGCTCGAGGAGACCGCGGGCATCGTGCTCAGGATGGAAAGTAAGGCTCACACAAACTCGGTGTGGGTGTGCCCTGGGGAAGAGCTCCTGAACTGCTGTGCTGTGAGGGAGTGACGAGGAGGGGAACTCACTTTGGGCAGTGAGAGGGATTTGGGCTGTAGCTGGCAGTGCTGTGCCAGGAAATTGGGAGTTTTCAAATGCTGCTCTGCTCCCGTTTTGCTCCACACACTCTGTTCCATTTTTAAGCATTCAAAACTGATGGCTTTGCTGGGGGTGGTTGTTTGGGGGTTGTTTTAGAGGGGGACTGGAGGGAGTGCACGATGTTGGTTTTCTTGCCCCATCACAGCTGTGCAGGAGGGAGGCAGAGGCTCAGCCCAACCCCACCACGTAACCCTTCCTTGCCTCCTCTGCCCTCTCCTCAGCATTAGAGTCGGAAATCCAGGAAGGCAACAAGGCTCTGACATCCAGGCTGTCCCGGCTGTCGGGGCTGGAGGAGCAGGTGGGGAGGATCCGGGACACCATCAAGGAGAAAGTTGCCTACTACGAGAGCTGCTCCTGAGGAGCCCCCGGGGCAGTGCTGCCTCCTCTGCACACAGGACTGCTGCATCCATTCCTGTCTTCCAGCTGGAGTTCTCCTGTGCCCAATATCTCTATTTTCAGCAAGTTAATTTTCCATACCTCTGGAAAATAGCTGCGCTGAACCAAAGGAGCACCCCACGGAGTGGGTTGGACTGGCTGAAGGTGCCCAGTGGTTGGAGGAGAAAAGGGGAGACACATCAGGCTCCCATGGCAAATAAACACATCCCCAGGTTGCTCCTTCCAGAGAGCTTTATAAACCAGCAAATTATTTTTTTCTTCTTTTAGCCAATTCAAGCTCTTTAAGCCAAATTTCACTGTTCAAATTAAAGCCCTCCTGTGGGGTCTTTTAAAGCTTTTTATCTGTGCTGCAGTTAATTCTTCAAACATGCCATGGCTTCAGTACTTCCCTCTGAGATCTTCCTTCAAATAAGCAGATCAGAGAAATGGAGAATTTAATCTCCTTCTGTACAACATACCTATATTTATGCAAATTAGAGAAACACAGGCTCATAGTTGAAGGTGAAGTCAGATGTCTTGTTTGATTTTCTGCCACAATCTGCTTATTTACCATGGAACATTTTGCCAGCAAAACACCAGCGGGAGCAGGTCTGGGATGCACAGGGAAAGCTTTAGGAGGGGCTTAACAAACCCCTTCCACATCAGATTTCTATGAATAACCAAGAGGCACTTTACAAAACAAAACTCAGCTTTATTAAGCAAGTATTCATTGTGCAATTACAGCCTTGGAAGCGGAACTCAGACCTTGCTGTGTTGCTGTCAGACACAGGGAGGTTTCTAGCAGGTTCTCTCTCCTGTTGCAGCTGCAGTGAGAGCTGAGCAGCCTGGGCAGCCCAACTCCAGAGTGCCAAAGCCCGAGACTAACCAAGCCCAAGGAGTGGAGGGGATGAGGGTTGTAAAAACTGCTGAGCTGCCGTGGAGTAAAGCTCTGCATGGCTTTGGTTCGTGGGGCTGGCGTTGTGCAGTGCTTTTGTGCATTGACAACTAAACAGGGTACAGAGAACAAAAGCTGGCAGCACTGATGATGCCCTACGGGTAATGTACACTGGGTGTGGGAGCAGGAGCCTCAGACCTTCCCGTGCCTCCTCCCGGCCGCAAGGATCCAGGAGCGCCCCGAGGCCGTGGCAGTGATGGATTCCTGCACTGCTGTGCCTGTCCCCAGCTGGGCACTGCCCTCCGAGAGCCGCCGGTGGGGCAGAGCCTCCTTCCCTGCTCACGCTGGCCAGGTCTGGCTCTCAAGTGCAGAGAAAAGAGCCCTTCTGGTTCTGCAAGAGAGAGAATTCCAGGTGAGGACTGAGCTTTGTTTGACTCACTGCTGCCTGCAGAACGTGCTGCTGCTGAGCAGCCGCGGGGGCGAGGGACAGCTCAGATCCCTCTGAGGGCTCTCTTACAAAGCCTTGTCACAGCACTGATTGTTGGAATGGGCCTCTTTGGAGTCTGTGGCGCCTCTAACTCGCATTTGTCTCTGCTGTGAATCCTTTGTGCGTCGCAGTCCTGTGCGAACAGCCTCATCAGCAGAGACTGGCACAGGACGTGAGAGGAGGGAGCTCCCTTGATGTAGCTTTTGAGGAGAGCTCTGCCAGCAGGAGCTCACCTTTGGGACACTCCTTAGAGCAGGATCTAACAGGAAAGCTTCTCGCTGCTCGCACACAAAGTGGTGCAGATGATAACAGGATTGAGCCAAGCTGTGGTCAGGCAGGATCAAACTCGCATCATTTTACAAAATGAGCATCTCTGTGCTCTGCTCACAAAGACATTTAAACCTGCCTGGGCCAAATCTGGGAGAGAGTTGTCCTGTCTGTGCTGAGCCCTGCACCTGCAGCTCATCAGCCCTTTGCTCATGGTCACAGCTGAGACCCTGCTAACAGCCCCAAACCCTGGTGAGAGAGAGCTGCTCACCAGTGTTCAGCCCGCTGAATAGCTTGAAATTATTGTACAGTTTGGTGTGACAAACCCCTGCTTGGCTTCCCCTCTCACGTTCCTGGGCAGCCTTGTTGTGATGTAAAGCTGGATTCAGAGTCACTGGCCTGGCCCTGATCGGAGCTGGCAGCTGAGTCATTGCTTAGAGGACGTTTGGTGAAAGGCTTTTTCTGCTGCAAAAAACCTTCATTTGTTTCATGTACAGTCACTGTGCTGTTTGTGCCTTTCCCTTTTGCCTGCCCTAATTGGATTGATTAAGAGCAGCTGGTGGTTGGATCGCAGAGCACTCACCTCTGACCACCTCCATCACATGATCAAACAAACTCCAGTTTGCCCGGTGCCACAGTGAGACGAGTGTTTACTGGTTTTCACTGGAACGAGAACCTCTGCCTTGAAATGACTGGTTGGGAATGGGCAAAATGGAACAGAGAGAAGAGAAATAGCAATTATTTACAATCAGTCTGCAGGAGGATTGTGGTGTTAATTACAGAACATCGGCAGTGAGAGCAAAGCAGGGCTGGGTGCAGGGTCTGGGCACTCAGCACCAGGTGAGGATGCCCTGAGGAGAACGTCAACCCCGGGAAGCTTTTCTGGAAAACCAATGTGCTCCAGTCCCTGGGGAGCTGTGCCAGGCAGCCTGGGCACACCCCAGAGAGCCTGGGCTGGGCACAGCTCCTAGCCAGAGCATTGGCTCCTTCCTCCCCTTCTCCCTCCACCTGGCAACAGCTCCTGTGCCTGGCATCCCCTTCCTGGGATGGGCATTCCCACACAACCTGCTGGGAGTCCATGGTGAGCACCTGGATACCTACTGGGGTTTTGAAGACTTTTTGAGCAGCACTGTCTCGGAGCAGGAGGATGCCTTTGTCTTCTCGTGGCCCACACAGGAGGGGCTGCAGCCACAGGAGCTCCTGCCTGGGGGGCTGTGGGTGTCCGACAGGGCCAGGCTGCTGTCCCCAGCCAGGGGTCTCTCCTCCGGGGGGCTGTGGGTGTCCGACAGGGCCAGGCTGCTGTCCCCAGCCAGGGGTCTCTCCTCCGGGGGGCTTGGCAGCTTCTCCTCTCTCATTCCCGTGTCCTGCTCGGGCTGGCTGGGTGGGTTTGGGTACCCCTGTGAGGGGCCCTGTGCTGTGTCCTTGTCACCACTTGGGACGGCTGGCAGGAGGGTCCCCGAGGGGCTGCTGGCTCTGGGGGGCTCTGAGGTCTCCGTGACAGGGACAGAGCTCTCAGCTGCCCCGTGGCCGCTCATGTGCAGCTTCTTCATGTGGTGCACGACGGCTGCAGCGTTGAAGGCTTGCTGGGGAAGGAGACAAAACCCCTGGTGAGCCTCTGGTGCTGCCAGGACACGCTGTCCCCCCACCCCTGACACCGGGCACAGCACTGCTGGCACTGACTCTCTGGGGTGGGCACATTCCTGCTGTAAACTCCACGTTTTCCATCGAGTGCGAGCTGCTGATACTTTCGGGAGCTCACAGCTGCTTCCACCCGAGGAAAATGGGAATGGCTGGAAAGGATTCCCTGCCCTCTGCTGCCCTGGTGAGGCCCCTGGAGCTCGATGTGTGTGGGGAATCTCCCCACTCACTTTGCAGCAGGGAATATTGCTCCAAACACCCCACAAACACAGGCTGCAGGCAGTGTGGAGGCTCTGGCTTTGGAGGATCCCAGCCAGCTGAAACCCTGCTCAGTGCTGGCTGACAGCAACTGGTATTTGTTGGTGGGATGGCTCTGGGCTCCCGGCAGCAGCCACTTACCCTCCATTTGCTCTTTGCAAAGTTTTTCTGGATCTGAGCACTGACAGATGGGTAGATGTCATGGTGAAGGGCTGTATTTCCATTAATCCTGCAGATGGGAAGAGAAGAAAATGGGCTCGTAGGCAGATGGCATTTGTAAGGCATTCCACATTCTGGAAGCACTGAACTGCTTTGTACGTTCAATCAGCAATAATTAAACCCAAAGGAAAAACAGCAACAAAATGTAACACAAACACACTCTTCAAAGCCCGGGAAAGCTCAGGGTGGGATTTCTCCTCTGCCTCTGTTTGTGGAGGCAAATATGCACAAATTGCATCTTTAATTATTCATGGTTTGCTTTCTGTGCTCCCGAGGAGGAGCTGGTGCGGGGGAGGCAGTGACGCTGGTGCTGGGCTGGGGGACACTCGGAGCCAGACCTGGGGGTGGGGAATCGCCCCTCCCTCACCACGGGTGCCGCAGGGCTTCCTCACAGGTGAACCTCACGCTTGGGTTCTTCTCCAGGAGATGTCGGATGAAATCCTTGGCTGGTTGGGAAAGGGGGGAAAAAAAGCAGAGAGAAAAGGTTATTTTCACCTTCTTCCCAGACCTGACCCTAAGAGACCATGGGAAGTGCTGCTGGATGAGCATCACGGAGGTCAGCCCTGAGGAGAAGGGGTTTGTATCCCTGCGCCAGGGGAGCTGCAGGTTGGATACTGGGAAAGATTCCTTCACTGAAAGAGTGGTCAGGCCCTGAAAGGGCTGCCCAGGGCAGTGGTGGAGTTCCATCCCTGGAAGTGCTCAAACAATGAGTAGGTGGCACTTGGTGATGTGGTTTGGTGGGCATGGTGGGATTCAAAGGCCAGACGTGATCTTGGATGTCTTTTCCAACCATAATAATTCTTTAATTATTCTGATAAAGGGATATTCTCATAGTGACAGGCTACAGATGAAAAAATATCAACTGCAGATGTACCAAACCTCACTCTTAGATTGTGTGAGTTGGAGTTTAATTATTCACCTAAAAAATAACTCTAAAAGTGCAAACTGAGCAGATTTAGAAGTTGCCCTGAAGAGCTTTTACATCCCTCCTCTTTTTGTTTCCTTTTTCTTGCAGGAGGGCTTGTGATGTTTGTTATTAAACCCCAGCACAGCCCCTGCTAGGTTTGTTTGTTTGTATAAAAGATTGATGTTGAAATGAGTGTGAGGGTGCAGCCTGCAGTGAGCTGTGCTCAGGGAGCTCCACGAGCAGGCTGGGCTGGTGAAGTGGTGGCTGACAGGACATAGGGGAAAAATGGGGAAAAAACCCTGGAGTTTCCCTTCTTACAGAATCACAGAACTGGGTTGGAAGGAGCCTTAAAGCCCATCCAGTGCCACCCCTGCCATGGCAGGGACACCTCCCACTGTCCCAGGGTTCAGCCTGGCCCTGGGCACTGCCAGGGGGAATCTGAGCCCTCTCAGAGCTCAGTAATCGTTTGTGAAAATCAGGTTTACATCAACCACAGCCTCAGCTGAGGAGGCTGCATTCCAGGCAGGCTCCAAGCACCTCCTGCCTGCCAGGGCAGCTTTGCTTTGGCATCCTCCCCCAGCACTGAGGAGATGGAGCCTCTGATCACTCCCACCATCCCGGGGCTTGCTGCTGTGTGAGTGACTCCATTCAGAGCTCCAGCCCTCCCCATCCCTGCTGAGGCAGCCCAGGGCATTCACAGGCTTGGGGATTTGGGGATTTGGGATCGGAGCCTGCGGGAGGGAGTGTGGAGCTCCCCAGCACCAGAGCTTTACCTGACTCGGAGATATCGTCCCAAAACGGAGACTCAAACTCATAGTAGCCTTCCTTAATCTTTTCAAAGAGTTTGGATTCAGTTTCTTCATAGAAAGGAGGGTACCCACAGAGCCTGGAACGGAGCACAGAGCCAGGGCCCTTCAGTGCCACCACAAAGTGGGCACAGGCAGCCCAGGGAGGCCACAGGAGTCAGGACAGACAGAGGAGCTGCTCTGCCCACTCCTCCCTCCCTCTCTGCTCAGTGGATCAGCAAAGCTGCACAAAAGAGTTAAAAACTTCACTGCAGCAGCGAGAGGACAAAGGCACAGCTGGTACTGAGCTGGGTGGTGTGGGAGGAAACGAAACGAAAAGTCCCCGGGAAGAGGGAGCAGTGTTTGTGGGGAACTGGAGAAAAACAAAGCATAGGATGAGGCACAGAGCAGAGCAAATGGAATTCCTTTCATCTCCGCTCCTGCACTTGATTCCCCACATCCCTTTAATTCCTGTGTTTAGGAGGAATTCAGTGCTGTGCTCTGCAGAAAAAGGGGAGGTCTGGCATCGCCCCCGCTGCTGCTGCTGCTCCACAAACCCCGGGGGAGTTGGGGAACTGGGGGGAAAACAAGAGGGACACTGCTGCTGCTGCTGCTGCTGCTGGTGCTGCTCCACAAACCCCGGGGGAGTTGGGGAACTCGGGGGGAAAACAAGAGGGATGCTGCTGCTGCTGCTGCTGCTGCTGCTGCTGTACTCACAGGATGTAGGTGATGACCCCGATGGACCAGCAGTCCACGGCTTTGCTGTAAGGCTTCTGGGCCAGCACCTCAGGGGCTGCAGGACAGCAAAACCAAAGGGCAGTTCTGAGCAATGATGAATTATCCAACACCACGAAAAGCAGCAGTTTCAGCCAGTACCAGCCCCATTTCCCAGCTGAATTGGGAAATTGTCTGTGGGTTTTGTATCTGTTTTATGCCATTAAATAGAAAGAACCACAGACAATCTCTGCCTGCCTGCTGGGGTTTAGCCAGGGACCTGCATCCCACCAATGCAGTCTGGTGGGAATTAAACAAAATCCCATTGCATTAAAATAATTTTTATATTTTTTTCAACAAATATATTGTTCTCAAAATTACCCTTTTCTTTGCATTTTAAAAGTTTTGAGATTTTTTTCTGCAGTGCATCTGCAAGTAGTGTGTTGTTAGCAACACACTGATGTATTTTTTTCTCTTCTTCCAGGCAATGTCCTGCGTGTGCACAACCTTTTTTCCAGGAAATCCAGCAGCACAGCCCCACTGCTGCCCCTTGGCTCACCCACGTATCCTGGAGTCCCACAGGCCGTGGACATGATCCCGTTCTGCTCCATTTTGGACAAGCCGAAATCCGTGATCATGATTTTGGAGTTCTCCTCGGGGGTGAGGTAAAGGAGGTTCTCGGGCTGCGAACGGGGCAGGGTCAGAGGGTGAAATTTGTGGTAGGGAAATGTCAGAGAGGAGCAGAAGGTGGAGGGGCAGAGCAGGTGAAGCTGCTGGCTCCCCACGGGGCAGGGCTCACCTTCAGGTCCCGGTGCACGATTCCGTTCTCGTGGAGGTACTTGACAGCTGTCAGGACCTGGTGGATCACCAGGCTTGCGTCTTTCTCCGTGTAAACTCCTCGTTCCAGGATCCTGTCAAACAGCTCTCCCCCAGACACCCTGTGGAGACGGCAGCTTAGACAGAAAAAGACTGGAAAAAACATGAACAAAGCTAATCGTGCTTTGGTGTCAGGTGAGCTGAGTTTCCTTTTTCAGCAGAACCATTCCTTGGGCAGTAGCCTTTGGAATCGCTGCTATTCCAGGCTGCCAGCGAGGATTGCAGGTAAACCTGGGGGACAAGGCAAGTCCTGGTGGGGCTGAGCTGCAGGTATCCAGCCCTGCCTCGGGCTCCACCCCACAACTGCTTATAGGGTTTTGTTCTTTACTGAATTTGCAGTTCAGCAGCAGCAGCAGCTCAGGGCTCTTTCTCTGCCACTGACACAGTGCCCATTCCATTTCTAGAAACCCTGCGTGGCACAGCTTTAATTAGAAATACTTCTGTCTCTGCCCTGCTAAACTGTGAGGAATTCATTTGCATAAAGAGATCTAAATCATGCTTTAGAAAGTTGCTGTTAAAAGAGGGATGGGTCAAGGAGCCACGAGGAGTGTCCAGGTTGGCTCTGACCTCGGCACTGAGGGTGTTTGGATGGAGCCTTGGGGGGCTCTGGTAGGGGCTGAAATCGTCCCAGTCCTGCCCCCATCCTTCCCTGTGCCCCAGGGAAATGCTCTGCTGCTACTCACAGCTGCATGACCAGGTAGAAGTGGGTTGTGCTCTCGTAAATATCTTCTAAAGTCACGATGTTTTCGTGCTTTATTCTGCAAAGGGAAACGTGGGTCAGAAACAGAACTGGGCAAGGACAGAAGAGGTTTCTGGGCTGGAAAACCTGAGAGTCATCTTGCTATAAGCACCAGTGAGCGTTCACTGGGGCACTCTGGGGCTGATGTCCCTCCCCCTGCGTGGCAGAGGATCCCTGATGCCCATCCAAGTCCTTTTGGAGTGCCAGGCACCATCAGTGTGGGGACCAGACCCTTTATTTGCAGCACCCAGTCCGTCAGGAGTGTTCCCTGCGCTCTAACACTCACTTTTTCAGCACTGCTATTTCATTCTCCAAGCTGCTGTCCCTGTTGAGAGGAGACTTCTTGATGCATTTCAGAGCAAAGAGCTTGCCAGTGCTCTTCTGCTTCACCAGGAAAACTTCTGAGAAGGCACCTCTGCAGAGAGGGGAGAAGCTGCATTTCAGTGGGTGCTGCTTCTGGGAGGGACTGACAGAGAGGGAAATAGCCAGGGGAAAACAACGTGGTGGGAACTCAGCTCTGGGTGGATGCTGATTGTAAAGCTGGAGTTGTACCTGCAGCAGCCCCAAACTCAGAATATTCAAGGCAGGGATATGCAATGTAAATGCAACCCCACAGTTTTTCTGCAGAGAAAATGTGAATTCTGCACAGCCCACCAGGGAGCTGCACTTGGGGTTGGTGTCACCCAACATTCTGCACGCCTAAAATGCAAAACAGCAGGAGAACCTCAGTTAAATATTTAAATTCAGCCTCTGATTGTTCTCCTGCTGCTGCCTGTGTCCCCTCAGTGACAAAGGGACAGGGGGTGTCTCGTCCCTGCCTGGCCAGGGCTCGCCCCGAGCAGCAGGAGCAGGGATTTAACACCTGCCTAAAGCCCCCAGGCCTGTTACAGCTTTGTCCTGGGGAGCTGAGCACGAGGCTCAGGGCAGTGACAGTGATGCTGTGCCAGGCCAGTCCTCACTAATCCTCATCAAATCCACGCCACAATAATTGGGGGCCATTAAATGGGACTTGCTCTGAGTCTGCAAAGCCCTGCGGGGAGCTGAGGGCAGGGTGAGGAAGGAAAGTGCTGTGGAACCCTGGGGGGAAGCGATAAAGATTTTGAGGTGGCTTTAGGTCCCAGATCTTCATTTCAATTCTTCAGGGAGCTGAAGCAATGCATGTGGAAAAAAAAAATCCCAATTTCTAATGATAAATTTTCCTATTAAAGCAATAGTAGGAAATGAACAACCTACAAATCAGCTGCTGGGGCATCTGTTCCAAACAGTTTATAATAATTATGCCCCTTATTAAAAATGATGAATCAACAAGTGGGCTAGGAGAGAACAAAGCTTTTTCTAACCTCATTCCTTTAGTGAAAGCTGCTGGATAATTCAATTAATTTCTGAGGCTGACAAGGCACAGAATTTGGAGTAGCTGCTTCTTTGGGAGCTTTGCCGCGGGCTCGGAAGTCACAGAAAATTTGTCCATGACAGAACTTGCTGGTGGAGGTAATTCAATTCCTCCCCCACCACCTTGGAAATGTTTTGTTGTCTCATCCCCATGAATAGGCAAATTAAGCTGTTAACGCACAGAGAGGGATTGTACAACTCCAGCATCCTTGGTTTTGTTTCGTTCCCCAACTGAGTCAGGGCTCCTGAGCTAAATATACCACTTGTTATTGTCATTGCTCTGCCCGCGCCAGCCCTGACCTTGCAGCAGCAGGAGCAGGCAGGAACGGAGCAAAACCTTACCCAAGGCTGCCTCAGGGCTGGAGGGGATGGAGGGAAGGGCAGAGGGGACTGAGCTGTGCCGGGGCTGGCAGGGTTTGGAGCCCTTTGGGAGGGGTGAGCCAGGAATCAGAGTAGCAGCAGCAGCAGCAGCAGCATCCCTGGCACCCCTCGCCCGCTCCTGGCTGTCCCACAGGAGCCAGGGAGGTGCTCCTGCCCCGAGGACAGCTCTGAATTATTAGATATTAGAAAGAAATTCTTTACAGAGAGGGTAATCCACCACTGGAATGGGCTGCCCAGGGAAGTGGTGGATTCTCCATCCCTGGAGGTTTTTAAGACAAGGCTGGACATGGCACTTAGTGCCATGGTCTAGCAACTGAGGTGGGAGTGGATCAAGGGTTGGACTTGATGATCTCAGAGGTCCTTTCCAACCTGTCTGATTCTATGATTCTGCTACTCACGATCCCAGGGCCTCCATGAACACGAAGGTCTTGCGGATGTTGCTGGTCTGCTTCTTCCAGGAGCTGCCTCCGTCCTCCTCCTTGCGCCCCATCTCCTCCAGAGTGGAAGCAGGGAAGGCTGCGAGGGGCAGGAGGAGAGGTGACTGACGGGGTTGGTGTTTGTGGGAGTCCCCAGGAGTCCCCAGCTGGAATTAGAATGAGAGCTGGCCAAGGTCTGGGAGGTGTGAAGTGTTCCACAAACCCCTCAGCACTCGTAATGAGATCGGGTCTGAGGTGACACTGGAAGGTGAGAAAGGAGCCTGGAAGCGAGGGGAAAATAGATATAAAAGTGACCCTGGGCAGCAGGGCATGGGGAGCATCCCTGGGGATGGGGAGAATCTCCCTTCCCAGAGCAGGAGCTGTGGGACACAGCTGGGCCTTCAGAAGACAAAGCAAAAGCTTTCATGGATGTTATTTATCCTTTTGGAAAAGGCAGAAGCATTAAAGCAGAGAAAAAGCTGAAAGGTCTTTTTTCATGAGAGACAGCTTAGATATTGGATTCTTCCTGAACCTACTTTATCTCCTTAATTAGCACATTTGCAGGGTTTTCAGCTCCTTGACACAATTTTTAAAGGTTAATTTAACATTATTGAAACCAAAATTGACTCAGTTGTAAACAGTTGAAGGCTTCAGTCCATAAAATCACCAAAGGCTTCATGAACTCGACCTTTAGTTACCTCCTGGTCTCTGATGCCTGTGTGACTCCTGTTAGGAGCAGGTGGAAATCCCATTCCCACACATCCCGGGAACAGGGACACCTCCTGCTGTCCCAGGCTGCTCCAAGCCCTGTCCAGCCCAGCCTTGGAACCTTCCAGGGATCCAGGGGCAGCCACAGCTGCTCTGGGCACCCTGTGCCCTTCCCAGTGCCCTCACCTCTCCCACTACTGCTGCACAAACCTGGGTTTATGGATCAACTCCCTGAGCTGGAGAAACTTCCCACCGGAGTGAAAACATGGCAGAAGTTGTGCAAACAGACTCTGAGCTGGGACTGGCAGCTTTTCCTGCCCTGTGGGGAGTTCCATCTGCACACTCCTATCCCTGTCCTGCCCTCCTTCCCCTGCCAGCCCCATCCTCACCCGCCCAGGTGTGCCAGGGGACATCCCAGCCCCTCGGTGAGGGGCACAGAGAGGGCACCACAGGCACATGGAACACACATTATTGTAACCCTGATCCCAAAGGGGGCTGTGCTGCCCTCTTGCCCGTTCACCTCTCGCAGTGCCAGCATGCTGCTGTGCTGAGGTTGCATAATGAGATTGAAAAGCTCATTAACTAATGCAGGTGAGGACCTCTGGAGCTGCAAATGAAGTGCATAACATGGCTTTAATCTGTGGAGCTTCCCTCTTCCCCATCATAACAAACACAGCGACATGCAGGGCTTCAGTCGAGTTTATATTATAGATATAAGATAACAAACAGGTTGGATATTAATGTCTGATCTTTGGGCTCCTCTACAGCCTGAGCCAACAAACTGCTCTGCTCTGTCTGACCCAGCACGACACTGCTCAGAGCGCCAGCGATGTTATTATGACCTTGCTTAAATATTTCCTGAGGAAATTTGTTCTGCTTCCATATCCCACAGCAACAAATCCATCTGCAGCCAGACCCTGCCTCTGAATGGATGCACTGCATTAGCAGAGTGATTGTAAGTCATGATTAATGGTCTCGTGACAAACTTCCATGTGCAGGGGGAGCAGACATGCAGCTTTCAGGGGTCTGCCTTTGGAATTAGAAGTTTATAGGAAAAAAAGGAGAATACAAACTCAAAGGGCTTTGATTTTTAAAAAAAAAAATACAGCAAAGCAAGCAAATCTGCAAGTGAATGAATGAATGAATGAATGAAGTGCCAGGGCAGCCTCCGTGTTCAGGGACAAAAGAACAAGAAATTGAAACCACGAGCTCGCCATTAAAAACAAACCCACATCAAAGCTCCCGCCATCCCCCCACCACGCCGTCCCTTCCAAAGCAACTTGGGGAACACTTGCAAAAACCTCCATTTCCATTATAAATACCCTGCATTCCCTAAAATACCTCGGAAGTAAAATGCCAGAGACAGCTTTCTATGAAATTGCTAAATATAACACAGTGCTGGGGGATTGAGGAGAAGCCCTCCAGTACTTCCCCGTGACAAGAGAAAATCCATTTTACCGGAGAGCAGGTGAGCAGGGATCCCACCTGCTCCAGCGCAAGAACAGCAGCAGCAAACGGCTCGGAAGGAAAGAATATTTTGCTTACCCAAGTCAGCACAGACAAAGCAACTCCTGTTGGCTGCTCCCGCTCAGCTCCGAGTCTGCGGGGATTAGAGCTCGGCGAGGAGGAGGAGGAGGAGGAGGAGGAGGAGATGGAGCTGGTAACCAGGGGAGTCAGCAGGAGCAGGGATGAGGCACCAGGAGCTGCCAGCGATGCTCCGGAGGGACGGGAGCGGCTCCTGCTCCGCCCGCACCGAGGTGTTCCCGGCTGGAACACACGGAATTCGCCTCAATCCAACAAATGGCTCCTCGGGGTTTGGAAACCGCCCCGATTTCCCCTGGATGGCGCTGGGAGTTCCGTGGGACTGCGCTGGGACAGAGAGTCCCGGCAGGAGCTCCAGCGCTGGGCAGGGGATGCTCCTCACCCTTCAAATGGCTCAAACCCACGGAGAGCAAGCGCTGAGCACAGGTTAATCTCCATGCCCGCAATTTGGGGCTATTTTACCCCACACAATGGCTCTATTTTGACTTTCAAAACCTCCTTCTGTGTGCCTGCTCAAGCACAGCACATATGAATAGAGGAAATATTAATAATTCCTTGAATCTTTTCTATAGTGTGGGATTTTTAGAGCTGGCAATAACAACTTTACTGACTGCATTCTCAGCTGATTTACACTGCCATCTAGAATAATGCATAGGAAAAGTCCATATCATTGGGAAGTTTAGTTTTATGTCAGGAATAAATCAGCTCTGAGGCAATCCTTGAAAATCACATTATTTTACTTAATATATTTCCCTCAAGGAGCTTGGTTCCAAGGTGAAGGCTCTTTGGTGTTGTTCCTTTCTTTGCTGGTTGGACTCCATCTCCGGGAACTCCACTGAGATTTTGTTAGGATTTCTGGGTGTGGGTTTGAACAAGGTGCAGTTTCCTTTAGTGCAAGGTTTTGGTGGAATTTGCAGTGTGAAAGTCACTGTAAGGCCCCAGCTGTGGAGTGAGGGGAGCCAGTCCCACTGCTGGGGGAGACACCAAAATCAGAGTGATGTGAGAGGCTTTGCTGGGGTTTTATTGGGGAGTTTGTTAGGGGGTTCATTGGGGGTTTATTAGGGAGGTTTATTGGGGGAGTTTATTGGGGGTTTATCACAGGAGTTTATTGGGGGATTCATCAGCCGTCCTGGGATGGGTTTGGAGGAGTTCCAGGCAGAGGGGAGCAGAACAAAAGGGAAGCCCTGTCTGTGTCCCAGCCCCTGGAGCTTTTGGAGGGGACAAACAGTGACAAACAGCACTGGGCGCCCATGCATTGCCTTGCTCCTGCAGAACTCACTGTAAATGTGTCAGAAACGCACAGGAAGAGCCTGGCTGCAGCAGGGTGGTGCTGGGGACGGCACAGTAGGAAGAAACATTCCTGAAAAAAAGGAAGGAGAGCAGAGCTCTTCAGCTGCAGTGTTTCCACATCCCCGGAGTTCAGAGCTTGGCCTCCAGAAGCACTCGGAGAGAAACACCAACAACCTGCAGGAGCGAGGGGGAAGAGCTCCCGAGGGCTCTGCTGTGCAGGAGCCGATGGAGATGGTGGCTCCTGACCTTGCCTGATGGAAATCTGGGACAGCAGCAATTCAGTTCAGGGACTTGTGCTGAGCTCTCCGTGGGCTGGAGCTAAAATAGCAAAACCCAAAGGCAGCAGAGTGAGAGGCACTGCTGTCTCTGGTGGCATCACTCAGGGAGAGGAGATGTGAGAGAAACAGCAGCACCACGTCACAGCACAGCAGCCCCTCTGCTCAGGGCAGGGACAGCATCCTCATCCTCATCCTCATCCCCATCCCCATCCCCATCCCCATCCTCATCCTCATTCCCATCCCCATCCTCATCCTCATTCCCATCCCCATCCTCATCCTCATTCCCATCCCCATCCTCATCCTCATTCCCATCCCCATCCTCATCCTCATTCCCATCCCCATCCTCATCCTCATTCCCATCCCCATCCTCATCCTCATTCCCATCCCCATCCTCATCCTCATTCCCATCCCCATCCTCATCCTCATTCCCATCCCCATCCTCATCCTCATTCCCATCCCCATCCTCATCCTCATCCTCATCCCTCGGGAGGAGCACCTGGAACACACCTGGGAGGTTTGGCAAAGGGTGAGGGAAGAAAATATCCCCCGAATGTCCTAAAAAAGATGGAGAGGTGCTTTTTACAGAGGCAGCTGGTGAGAGGACAAGGAGGAGTGGTTTGAAAGTAAAAGAGGGAAGATTTAGGGTGGATGTTGGGAACCAGGTTTGGCAAACCCTGGGTTTTCCTGGAGCCTGACTCAGGGGCTGTGAGCCTTGGGTCTGGCACCAGCAGAAGGGCAATCCCAGGTGGTCCTTGGGGTCGTGGCTTACTGGTGGCCATGGCTGTGCTGGTCGGGCTCCATGTTCCTGAAGGTCTTTTCCATCCTCAACCATTCTGTGATTGTGTGCAGGGTGTGGGACAGCCTCTGCTCAGCTGGAGCATCCAGGAGCTCCGGGCTGGTGCCAGCAGAGAGCACTGCAGCACAGCCAATGGAACCACCTGGAGCAGAGGGAGCCAAACGAGGAAAAGTCCTTCTTTAAAGAAAAGTTGTGAAAACGCGAGTGGTGCAGTTGGGATTTTGAGCAGTGGGCCAGGGGAAGGTGTTAGTGCAGCTGAACTCCTTGAAATAATGTGCAATGCAATAACACATTCTGCTCAGTCTGGGAGCATTATTTGCTTTTCTTTGTTGCCTTAAAACAGGGACTCAAGCAGGGAGGGTCCTTCAGTTATGGCGTGACTGGGAATGAGTTGAGGTGGGTCTGGATGCTGATTCTTTGAGTCTACATTGTCTCCTTTTTTGCTCTTTTTCCCAGGCTGTGTTTTTAAAAATGAAGTGGATAAATTGGTGACTGAGTTACCCCAGGAACTCAGTCTCAGGTTTTGCACATTCTCCTTAACCTGGGAATTCTGGTCCAGGAAACTACATGGTAACCATTCATTTTAAAATGGTAAAGAATCATGTAATTAGCTCCTGATGAGCATTACCGTTAATTACCCTGTTCAGTGGCACATTTACTGCACAGCTTCATTATCTGTCCCTAAATAATTCCATCCATCTCTTTTATCTCCATCATTTTCATAGAAAACTGCCTTTCTGGGACACATCCCAACCCACTGTACAAACCACCATCCCAAAATCCACCCAGCAGTCAGACTTTGGGGGTTTGGGGCTGTGTTTCTCCAACCTGAGCCGCGTTTGCTCTGCAGGTCCTCACGAGGTTGGTTGGGCACCCTTGGCTATCCTGTGTGGAACTCCAGCCTCACATCCCCAACCCACACAGTCCCTGCCACGTGCCGACAGTTCACACCCAGAGCTGACTAAGAGGAAGCCAATTAGGAACCTAAAAGGGCCTTTCATTACCCCTTTGAAAAATGCAGCGCAAATTATGCAGGTTTGAATAGATGTTTACTCGAGGGGTTAATTATCCATCCGCCAAGAGCAAAACTTCATTTAGTGCATCTGGGGAGGCTCAGAACCATGGTGGCTGCTGGCTGCACTGCCTGGGAAGCCTCGGGAAGTTCATCCTCTCCAGTCCCTGCTCCTGCCCTTGGAGCAGCCCGCAGGGAGTGCTCAACCCTCCCTGGCTGCAGCCTGGGGCTGGGCTTGGCTTTATTTCATGTCCTTCCCACTGGAGTCTGTGACTGCACCAAGGGCAGCTCCCATCACCGTCCCCAGGCTTCAGGATTCCCTGGAAACTCCATCTGGGAGCAGGAGCACAGCAGGAACTTCAGCACCCTCCAGAAGCAGTGAAGAGCCTGCTCTGAGTGGGACCTGGACACCTCTGCGGTACCAGAGGGAGGCAGCTCCAGTAAATCTTAGGGCCAAAAAAGGCAACAGGAGCAATGGAACTCAGAATTTCCAGAGCCATTCCTTTTACACCTTGTGATGGCCATTAAACCCCAGACCTACTGAGGCATTCCCAGCAAAAGAAATCTTTCAGGAAATCTGCCTGAAAGATTTTTCCAGGACCAATTTTTCTTTGTTTGCTTGTTACTGTGTGCAGTAAATAACCAAGGAGATAACTGCACTGTAGAATTTAGTTTGGATCCAATTAGATTCTTCTGGGCTTGTCTTGTACAGGATTCTGTGTGCTTCAGTTCAGATTTTTTCCTCCCGGGCCACAGAGCAGCTTTAAATCACTTTTTCTATTTTACCTGTGATTACAGGCTTAAGAACATGAGGAAAAAAAACCCTCCTGAAAGTGATACACCAACATTATCTTGATCTCTGGTGCTTCTCAGCAGGTTGTAAAGAATTTGGGAGAAGGACTGAGAGGAGCCCTGGTCCCTGGGGAGGAGGAGCAGGCACAGGGAGCAGCAGGACACGAGGGCTGGTTCCTGCAGGAGTGTTTGTTTTGCTTTCCGAGTGATGACAAGCGAGGAAACAAGAGCTGAATTTCACATCTGCTCCAAAGACTCCTCTTACTCTCTGTAAGTAGCCAAAACATATCAGGAGTTGGGAAGACAACACGTCGGAGGGATTTGTGCTTTTTTTTCATCAGCTTGCGGAGAAGTGGAAGTGAGATGACAAAACATTTCCTGCGCAGTCACAGAGTCCATCTCCCGGCGTGTGGGAGGCTGAGCTGTCAGGGATCCGCCTGACTTTGGGAACTGCACTCCAGCAGCCCTGGCTGGAGCTCGGGAAGGTTCCCCAGGTCCCTCCTGAGCTGTCAGGGATCCGCCTGACTTTGGGAACTGCACTCCAGCAGCCCTGGCTGGAGCTCGGGAAGGTTCCCCAGGTCCCTCCTGAGCCCTGGCTGCCCAGCGGCACTGGGAGCCTTCACTGGGCTCAGCCAGGATGGATGGAGCAGAGCTGGGGAGAAGAAGAGCACACAGCAAGGAGAGCCCAGAGCACTTCCCAGCACTGGAGGAGCCACAGGGAGCCCCGAGAGGGACCTGCACCAGGAGCTGTGGGGACAGGACAAGGGGGAATGGCTTCACACCAAACAGGGAAATTTAGGTTGGATACATGGAAGGAATCCTTCCCTGGGAGGGTGGGCAGGCCCTGGCACAGGGTGCCCAGAGCAGCTGTGGCTGCCCCTGGATCCCTGGCAGTGCCCAAGGCCAGGCTGGAGCAGCCTGGCACAGTGGGAGGTGTCCCTGTTCATGGATGCTGTGGGAATGGGATTTCCACCTGCTGCCTGCTGCCTGCAGGGACAGTGCGGAGCTGGGGCTGGCACTGTGCTCATCCCCATGAAATCCTGTTATCAGCAAAAGTTTATCAGAATGTTATTAATCTCGGAGGCTCAGTGTTTGTTTGGTTCTCCCCCCATGCTGCACAAACCCACACTCCCTCTTCCCCTCAGGAAAAATGAATTAAAAGAGAAAGAATGGAAAATCAGACCATTTTCCCGAGGCCACAGAATTTCTCAGATATCCATTTCAAGGTGTTTATTGCAGCCTTTCATCCCCTCCCCGATTGTTGAGGCTGAATTCCCTGCCTGACAACAGATGGGAGACCAATGTATTTTTAGCGATTTGTTTGCTTTGATTGAACCCTTAAACACCACCCTGACGAGGTGGGCTGAACTCTGCACGAGGAAATTCAGGAGAGCAACTCCTGGTGGTGAGGAACCATCCCAGCTCCAGAAAAGTGTCTGACTTCCCATGCAGGATCTCCGGGCTGGGTTAGAACCATTCCCTGCACTGAGCTCTGAGTTACTGGTTTGATTTTTCAGGAGGGACTGGTGTCCCCTCAGCGAGGGCTGGAGGAGAGTCCTCACTCTGAGTTCTCCATGCATCCAGCAGAAATCATGGAAATGCCTCAGATGGCCCCAGGAGAGGCACAACACCCCCGTGGGCACAGTCCCTGCACACAATTTGTTCAGTTCCTTGCTAAAATTACCCTTTGAGGCACACAGAGCTGCTTTGGACCCCTCCTTTTGTTCCCCCCCTCACAAATGGCTTTTAATAATTAAGTGTAATGGAAGAACTCCGATTGGATTCCTCACTCAGATGGTTAATTAGGTATTTCTAAATAAGTTACAAAATGTGTTCCTTTGGACTCAATTCCTTTTGCTTTATCCAAACTAAAATGCACTGCTCTCCAGAGAGTTCTTGTTAGAGAATTGACTGAAGATAATTATTTCAGATAATTAAGATCACTGAGCAAAGTAATTTAATTTTCTTCCCTGCCTCTCCCTCCCTCCAAGAAATGTAAATATCTGTGGAACATCTGATCAATAAAAGAACTTTTCCAAAGGTTAAGTTGGCCAAGTGTGTCATTAAGTTGGGAGAGACATCATGGAGTGAAATCCAGCAGAGTGATTTGGAAAAGTACTGAAATTGCCAATTGAATTATTCCCCCCACCAAGATTTTTTTCTGAGTTTGTTTTTTGATTTGTGTGTTTTGTTTTGTTTGTTTGTTAATTCTTCATCTCGGCCAAGGGCAGAGCAGGGACAAAGCTCTGAACCTCTGTGGCCAAGTGACTTTATTGAAGTCACCTGCGCTGGGCAGAGCCGGCAGGGAAGGACATGCAGGGGGTGAGGGGAGGGTGAATTCAGGCAGGGAGGGTTCCTGCAGCAAACCTCCTCTGGCCAAGCCTGTGCTGGGACAGCAGCAGAGAAATGGAAGCTGGGGCTGGTGGAGGACTGGACAAGGTGCGTGAGAAAAGGTTTTTGAGGCTTTTGCTTTCTTTTTCTGTCTTGTTTTCTTGCTTTTTTATTTTCTCTGAGCTCCTGGTTGCTGCACAGATAGAAGGGGTGGTTAGGGAGGTCTGGCCTCCCAGCCTCCCGAGGTGTTTGTGCAGGGAGTTGGTGATATTTATACAGAAAAAACTCATCTTTTCCTGTTCCCTTTCCCTGTGGCTCTCAACCGAGCGGCAAGTGGAGAAAGTGCTCAGCCTCTCCTCACTGTGCCCGGGCACAGGCAAAGCAAAAATAGCCACGCTAAGCCTTAAGCAGCTTTTGGGATTTAAACTTTATTCAGTCCCGTGTCCTGGGCTGTGCCTGAAGCTCAGACCTGGTCTCAGCTGGGTGAGCCCTCCCTGACCTGGAGCTCCAGGCTGTGCTGGGGGAGCGCAGTGGGGTCAGTCCTGCCCAGGCTGTGAGCTGTGGGCAGTGCAGGAACCTCTCCCTGCTGCAGGAACCTCGCTGAGCAGAGCTGCAGACCCAACCCTGGGGTCCCAGCCCTGGGGTCCCAACCCTGGAGACACAGCCCTGGGGTCCCAGCCCTGGGTCTGTGTCGTGTGAGCTCCTCCCAAACCCCCCTCGGCTCCAGGAGGGCAGAATTCCTGCTCCTGGGTTTCCCTGACACTGCTTTGGCTTCTCAGGGAAGTCCTTGCTGCTTTCCAGGCCGTTTGCAGCAGGAGGCAGTTCGGGAGAAGCAGAACCTCTGGGGTTTGTCCGTGTGGTTTGTGCAAAGGGCAGCGCTGGATGGAGCACCCCAGGCTCCCCTGAGTGCCTGCAGAGCGTTTGGGAATGTTCCTGCTTCCCACAGCCCCAACTCCTGCGTTTCCCAAAGCTGAACCTGGGGTTTTTTAGCCCAAATCCACTTGCTAATGGCTGCACACTTTCATTAAAGCTTCCTGTGGTGTGTTCATTATCATTTCTGTTTTACAAGGGCCACTCACCGACAGCACAAACACTGCCGTGCCCTGTCAGCGCTTGGCTTTGAAGCTGCTGGGGAGGTGAAAACCAAAGATCTGCTGTCTTAATTAGTACAAGAGGTTACAGAGATGTTAATACCTGATCTTGCAGGGCTGACAGAAAGGATTAGAGGCTGTGGAATCAGATGCCTGTAAAGCAGAGGGTTCTGGATGCTGTGGGGTTTTTCCTGAGCTCACATTCAGAGATTGTGGCTTCACTTTCTTGGCCGAAGGAGCTCTTGGGTGCTGGGCTGTGCTTGGGACAGGGCTGGGAACAGCCAGGGCGGGTCTGGATTTTCCACCAGGCTCCAGAAGCAGCTCTGCAGTCAGGCAGCTCTGCCTGGATCTTGCAGGGTTATCTGCGTGTCACGAGTTGCGCTCAGGCTGTCTCAAGGTGGTAAAAATCTCGCCGCAATTAATTAACTTATTGTATTTTATGATGTTTGCTGTGCCTCCTTGGCACCCAGAGGATCTCAGCTCTTTGATCCGGAGGGTGTGATTTATTGGGCAGTTACACATCCCCACACCATCACTCATGCTGGGAAGAGGTGCTGTGATCTCATCAGTCTGGGGAAACGTGACATGGAAGGGCTTTTATCAAACAGAGGGGGGCTGATGGATGGAGGAGTCAGGGAAGTATTGATTCGAGCCAATATATTATTTTCTACATTAATATTGTGCAGACAGAGGCAGATAGAGACCCTGCACTGGTTTGGTGTTCCCTCCACGATGAAGAATTGCCCTTCTGTACCGTTTCACTGGAATGAGGGATGGTGTTCTGGGACAGTAAATGAGTTCTAAAGGGAATGTTTGTTCTTTAATTATGAAAAGAAAGAGGCAAAACCCACAATGTTTTTTGTGCTCTCGGGCAGAAACAACGTGAGGGGAATCCTCTTGGGAACGTGGCTTGGGAGAGGAGTCCCTGTGTGTGCTGCTGTGCTTTGGGATGGCTCAGGACCTGAGCCCAGCTGTTTTTAGGATGGGTGTGAGGCTGTCAGGTCTGAGGGAGCACAGCTGGGGCAGTCTGTGCCTGTTCTGTCTCTCCAGGAACACCAAGTTTCAGCTGCTCCCATGAGTTCCTCTGGGTGCATTAGAAGGATCTCAGCTGGGGCCACTCACTTGTAGATTAACATCACTGCAGGCCCTGGTGGCTGTGGAAAGCTGAGAATAGGAGATTTTTAATCTTGGTTTGGTTTATTCCTGGTGCCTCTCCTGACTCAGAGCCAGAACAGTCATTCCTGCACATGGGCTTTCCTTCTCTTGCTGCCTCCTTTAATTTCAAGGTCATCCCTGTGAGTTTAGTGAGCTTTGCTGGGTGTGACTGATGTGTTCCCCCTGCTATCTGTTCCACCGTGTAATCCTGGATTTATTAATGTACCACCACAGCCCTGCCCATATTCATCAGGACCAGATGGTGATAAGAAGGACTTGTGGTTTAAAAATTACCATCCTCCTTTTCTTTCCACCAGCAAAAGGAAGGGAGGGGATTAATCTTAGACTAAAAGTCTTTGGTTCTTGGCTGGCTCAGAAGTCATCAGGAAGGTCCAGGAATGGGATTGAGCTCAGAGCCCTTGGCTTGTTTTGCCTGATGAAAAGGTAGAGAATCTGCAGGATTTTGGGGTTGGTTGGGTTGGGGCAGCTTTGTCCAAGGTCCTGTTGTCCAAACAGGGAAGATTTCCCCCCGAGTTTCTGTATCAGAGGGATGGGGGTGAGTTTGAGCTGTTTAAATAAAAAACAAAGGAGGTTTTTGTGGAGCCCTTGTTCTGTTTGTCCCCCGAGATGAGGACGGACAGCCCCTGCAGAGGGTCCCAGTCCTGCTCGGGGGGAGCAGCAGCCCCGCGCTGTCCCTGCTGTATTTTCCGCGGTCCCCACTGGAGGTCACTGGAACATTGTTCACCATTGTCCCTTAGAACAAAGGAATCGCCAGCCTGACGTTTGGCGGAATTAATGTTCGAAATTTTCGGAGATTTTGATCAGTTTCACGAACGAAAATAAATCTCCAAATTGCTCATAATCCCTGTGTGTAATGTGTATTTTATAAACACTTCTTGTGCCCCGAGGAGACATCAACGGAGGCTTTATTTTACAAAAGTATGACTCAACTGCCAGGAATTTTGAGCAAAGCTCCTCTAATGGGTTCTCTGTGCCCCAGCTCTCTTTGTCATCCTCTGATGGATGTGTCAGAAGTTTTAAATCGCACCTGAAGCCATTCCATGGTTACCAGCAGGAAACCTAAAAGTTGCAAGTCAGGGCGTTGCATTTGTGTCCTTAAAAACGCTGCAGAGAGGATGAGCAGCTCGGGTTCTGCAAAGGCCATTTTATTAAAATTAGTTCAGATCATGGAAGCAACATTTCTTTTCTTTTTTTTTCCCCCCTTCTTTCCCTCTGTCTTGGTACAGGGAGCTGTCCCTGCCCACTCTGATCTTTGGGGAGCCTACTCAGATCCCTCCTGTCCCAGGTGGGTCACTGGTGTCACTGGGTGCTGGAGCAGCAGCAGCTGATGAAGGACCAGGAGCTAATTATCAGTAGTAAGAAAAGTTTGGCAACTCGTCACAGACTCATCAGTGCAAACCAAAGCAGCTTCTCCCCCCGTCTATCAAAGTGCAGTTGCTGTTAATGATAGACTGAATAATAATTAGAATTAACTAAAAGGATCCCTTTCTATTTCCCAGTGATATTTAAAGCCAAGCAACAGACTCCTGGCTTTGGGTGAGATCCAGGTTCAATATAGCTCTGGGATTTATATTTCAGTCTTTAAATGTAAAGTGAATTTGTGGAACGCATCAGCTTGTGGCAAACTCGGTGTCATTTCTGTTTGCCTGGGAGTGTGCTCGGTGCTGAGGCAGAGCTGAGCAGAGCCTGTGCTCCTTGGGGAGCGTGGGAGGAGCTGGGGATTCCACCTCGGATGTGGGTGCTTCCTGGGAATGTGCTCCCACGCAGGGCTGATGGATCCATGGAAACAGGAGCGATGGGAACGCAGCACTGACACTGCCATCAGGGAACCATCAGCTCCTGGAATCGTCCATCACCATGGGTTGGGCTGGAAGAGACCTTAGAACTCATCTCGTTCTGCCCCTGCCATGGCTCAGGACACCTTCTGCTGTCCCAGGCTGCTCCAAGCCCCATCCACGCTGTGGGAGAGCTGCAGGAGGCTGGTGGGGTTTGAAGGAGCCTCTGGCAGACCAAAAATGCTGAAATTGCTCTGATGGCCCGGCTGGAGGATCTGTCTGAAGTGAAAATCTCACTTGGTGGCTCTTGAGACGCCCACCCTGCTCCTGAGCCCTGCAGGAGCTGCCTGAGGGATTTGCTCCTCGCAGGGAGAGCGCTCAGGGCAGAGACCCTGGCACAGCTGGTTGTGTTCAGTGAGGAACTGTCTGAGCCTACAGAGCCTTCATCCCAAACTGCTGATGAACGCAGGAGCTGTGGCCCTGAGGCTGGGAGCTCTGATTAACACATTGGGGTGACGAGGGGGGAATGAGAATGGCCTTGGCTGGGAGCTCTCTGTGATGTGCTGCAGAAATCCAGGCTGGATTTGTGTCAGTGGGGGTTTGTGCTGTCTCTGGGTGTTTGCTGGCACTGCCCTCCTTGGAAGCTTTTGGCAGATGTGGGGGACAAGAAGGAGGCTTGGTGTGAGCTGCCAGTAGTGGGTTATCCAAAAACCTGCCCCAAAACCACTCCTTTATTTGTCCAAGAGGTTTAAAACAGCCTCGTGGGATGTGCAGGTGTCTGAGCAGCCTGGAGAGGAGCCTGGCCTGGGTCTGGAGCAGAACTGCCTCGTTTCAAAGCTTATCCTGAAATGTTTGCTCTAAAGCCCTGGAGCCCCGAGAAAAGAAGATGCAAATAACTTGACTCTTTTCCCATGGAAGCAATTAAGGAACTGTGTTAATAAGAAATGAAGTTGTTTGTAAATTTTAATGGTTTAAAAGATGCCCCAGGGAAATCACAAGACAAATAGGAGCTGTTTGGTGCAGAACCTTTCTAGCCAAGCTCCACCTCCGTGGTGGATGTGATCAATTAAAAATTATCATGAGGAAATGACACATTCTTTTTAATTTAATGCCTTGGGCCAGAAGGATTTTCTAAAGTAGTGATTTGGGCTAGGAGGGGAGTGTTGCTTTATTTCCTTCCCATTTAACCAAAAAATCCTCCCAAAGGAAAACCAACCCAAAACCAAAGCAACCAGCAACAAAGCCCAAAGACCCTACAAAAGTGTCTAAACTTGGGTTTTTTTCTTTCAGTTCTGTGACTGCAAAGGCCATTCCCCATCCCTCTGAGGCCCAAGCTCTCTGGACCACAGGGGTTGACAGTGTCGCTTCTGCTGAGCTCCCCAGGGTGCCTGAGAAATCCCAGCCAGGAGAGGGGAGAGCTGCGGGCCAGGGCTGGGGTTTGGGGCAGTGACCGAGTGCCCCTGTGGCACTGCAGGGTCCAGGCCCCGAGCGGGGATCCTGAGGAACCCCGGGATGAGCAGAGCATCCTGAGGAGCCCCGAGGTGAGCAGAGCATCCCCGGGATGAGCAGAGCTCCTCAGGGTGAGCAGAGCATCCTGAGGAACCCCGGGATGAGCAGAGCTCCTGAGGAATCCCAGGGTGAGCAGAGCATCCTGAGGAACCCCGGGATGAGCAGAGCATCCCAGGATGAGCAGAGCATCCCAGGATGAGCAGAAATTCCCAGCGCTGCCGTGGCTGTCGCTCCCTGTGCCGCTCCCGTGATCAGCACAATTTGTTTCCCCCGGAATTCCTGTAAGGCTTGACAAGACACCAAAGTTCTGGGGAGTTACACAAAGGCCTCCTTTGCATATTAAAGACTCTGTGTTGTCACTTGACTAAATTTGGGAGAAACATCCACCACTGTGAGTGTCATTAGAGCTGAGATGAATTCCAGGGCTCATTACGGGCTGCTGTGACAAAGAGGTGGAGGAAGGACTATAAAGTGGCACTGAGCTTTTTTCCCAAAGCCCTGTCGAGGCTTATTTTCCCTCTTTCCATCTCCAGCACTCTCAATCCCTTGATAATAAATGCAGCTCACATAGGAACAACCCCCCGGACTGATTTCTTTCCACTGCAAGAAGTGATTTAAAAGAAGACGAAAAAAGACATTGAATGTGTTCATTATTGATAATCTTAAAGATTTACTGCGGGCTTTCAGAAAAGCTGCTGCCTTAAAGCAAGCTGCTTTTATCTCCTTTTTGTTTGCTTAGTTGGCTTTTGTGGGTTTTGTGTCTTTTCCTTCAGTAGCTCATGTAGGTAGGAGCTTGAATTACTGTTTTTTTTCCTGAGGGGGAATTTGCCAGCCCCTGGCAGCAGTGGGAGAGCTCAGAGGGAGCTGCAGGAGGAGGTTCCTGGCCGGGCAGTGCTGTGTGGGCTGCAGCAGACCTGGCTTGGGGGCCTGTGGCCACTGAGAGCAGCAGGATTTTTGCCTTTGCTCCTGAACCAGGAGATTCTCCAGAGGTCCCGAGTGTGTCCTGAGCACCTCCTCCTGCATTTCACCCCCCGAGTTCACTCAACAGAAAATAGCAGAACACAGAATATCAGGAAACACTTCCTCAGCGTTCACAAAGCAGAGCCATGTGCTCCAACCCTGTCATCAGCTCAGAGGCGTTTAATAACATCATCCTTCACCAATCAGAATAATTTAACAGCCTCATTATTTTAAATATTCATTGAGTCCAGATTCCATGTTTGGCTTTCTTGGTCAATTTGGTTCTTGCTAATCTGGGGGAAGGAAAGAATGTTCTCTAGTGCTTAATTTGCATTAAAAACACTATAATTTGTAAGTAAATTGGAAAGCTTTTAAGTGAAGAGGGAACATCAGTGGCTTGACAGTCAAAGCTCTCCTTTGTTTTTCAAGCACAATGTTCCAGAAAGATGCTCTTCCTTTCTTGGAATTACATGGCAGTGAGAATGAAGCCTTGTAATTGTTCATTAATCCACGGTCATTAGGAGACTTGGGGGAAGGAGGCACCAGAAATGAAAAACAAACCCAAGGCGGGCAAAGAAAAGAAAAGTGATTCTGAATTTCTGGAGTTGCTGAAGGGATGAATTGTCAGGAGAGCTGTGGCTGGTGGAGGGATGGTGCTGCCTCTCTCCGAAGGGTTCTCCAGAGGAAAACCTCTCCCTGCCTGCTCCTGTGCTGGGTTGTAGCCTCATTTCTGGGACCTGATCATTCTCCTTTGTGCCTCTCCCAGCGCTGAGATGTTTCCCTTTCCTGGGGAGCTGAGAGAGGCCCTGAGGAGTGGGAACTGGAACCCCAGGATGGTTGTGAAAGGAGGTGAAGATCTCTCAGCGTGCCTGAGTGCGACCAGCTGGCACAAAGATCCCAGCTTCACTGGTTTGGTTTTTAAGAAGTGCCCAAGGAGCCAGGCTCTACTTCTCTTCCTTTTTTGGAGTATCTGATTGTGTGGATATTCCTTGAAAACTCCTTTCTCTCTCTTGCATTCAAGGTGTTGCTTTCTTTGTTGCTTCCACCTCTTTATTTAGGAGGAGGAGGAGGGGAGAGGAGGGAGAAATGCAGCAGAGGAGCTGATTTCAATGCAAATCTATTGTTCATAATTGCAGTTTTAAAATCTTCTCAACCTTCAGCTGAACAATGATAAAAGAATAATGGCTGTGAATTATTAGCTGTTCCACTTACCTTCAAAATAGTTCTTACACTGTTGTGATACTTGGGTATATTTATTATTGTACTTCTTTTCCCTTTTTAAATGAACTTGTGCTTCCTGTGGCCTTAATTTTCTTTTAGGACCTCTGCCCATTCTGCATCTGTATTTTTGTCTGGGATACACAGGGCTAAAATCAATTAAATTCTCTTCCATTCTTCCAGAGTAATTAGATCCATTCCCCCATTATTCTGTTTCCAGGCCTGCCTGGTTAAGGTAACAAATATTAACATAAAAGTGGAGCAAGGAAGCGAAATAGGTGAGTTTTGTGTTGCTCTGCTGGAGGTGTTTGCACAGGTGGGCTCTGTCCTGAGCTGAGAAGTTCCTTGCGGCCCTGAACCCCAAATTTCTGCCAGCAGTGGCTGTCACGGAGTGAGCACAGACAGCAGCTGGACAGCATTTTACCCTCTTTGTGCAGCATTTCCCCCCTTTATGTGTTTTCTGCACAGAAATGGCCCCAGGTGAGGGATGAAGGGGATCCATCCCCAGGGATTCTCACCTTTTGTAGGCAAATGTCTGACATTCTGGATAAACTCTCAGTTCAGAGGGAATTCTTCATTTTTATTTGATTTTTTTTTTTTTTTTGGAAGCGTTTTGAGATTTAAAGGCAGCTGTGAAAACCTCTCAGAAGGAACAGGAGAGGTTTGAATTGCAGTAAATAATTTAGAGCTGAGGCTCCTAAATCTGCTGAAACCCCCCAAGCCCCAGGCTTTGCTTTCCCGCAGGCTCAGTGTCAAACACCTTTCCCTGCCAGTCCGGGTGCTGAGGTGATGGTTGTGTTTATCTGCTGTGGCACGAGAGTGGCAAATCGGGATGGATCTGCCTGCACCTGTCCAAAGTGACAATTTATCACCCTAATTCCTCGCGGATCGGGTGAGTGCTTGGAGGGGAAGCGTGGCTTTGTGATGTGAGGGATTTGTGAGGTGTCAGCGCCTGGACAAGTCTAACATCTCATTATGCTAATTCCTGTCGTGTTGATTTTTTTTTTTTTTTTGAGAGCCCGGGAGGGGCTGGGCTGTGAGAGCAGGGAGTGCCCGGCCCTGATTCACAGCCAGACTGAGAGAATTAATGCACTGAGCACGGCGTTGTTCTGCCTCTCCTGCTTGTGGTGAAGCCACCGAGAAACTTGGGAGTTGCTCCATGTAAACCATGGAATTACAGCACAGGACGTGCAGTGCTCTCTGGTTCAGATGTGGGGATTATCTTATCCCTTTCCTCCTTCCCAAAAAGGCATTGTGGATTTTTTTCTGGGAGTACAAGAGGAGAAGGAGGAAGATTTTCCTTAGCGAGGGAGAGGAGCACTGAAGTTCTTGAGAATGCCATTAAGGACAGAGACGTGTCATTAATGAGTCATTAGCGTCACTAATAACCTGAGAGTGGCATTAAGGACAGAGTTAATGACGAGCAGCTGAAGGGAGCTCTCTGAGACACTTTCACCACTTCCCAAAGGAGCAGAGGAAAGTCTCATCCCCATCCCGAGGGCAGCTCCAGACTGCTCAGGGATGAACAGGGAGGTAATTTATCCATGCGTGGAGCAGGATCCTCTCCTGAGCCCTCGTGGTTCAGCTCCTCACTAAACCCTTTAACCAGGGGAGGAAGAGAAGCCTGGCTGATCCCCAAGGGAGGATCCCACACCCCTGAAATCCCCACACCTCTGATGGGAAGCTGCTGCTGGCGTCTCTTATCCATGGCTGTTGAACACACACTGGATTCTGAGGACAAACACGGAGTTGCCAAGGATGTGATTGTTTTTCCTCAGCTGCCTGAGGAGTGTTAGAACCTACTGGTTTTGACAATGCACCTCAATTAGGTCTTAAAAATAAAATCGGTACTACACGCTCTGTGAAATTGGAGGAGTGTGGTGGATTCCTTGGAGGACTGAGCTGCTTGATTTCGGCTTAAGGATGATGTTTCTCCACCAGGGAGTCACCAGTCACAATAATTACATTGCTGTCTTCTCATAATATGATTTATTTAGATGTTGCCGTATGAATTAATTCTCTCTAATTGCTGCTCTTCTCACTGTAAATCAGGGTTTCTTGCTTTCTGGAGAGTAGTGAACATGATCCTACACTGAAGTAATTAGTCCAATTAGAAAGGAAAGCAGATGTGGAAAACCAATTACTTTCAGGAATGTGTCTGCTCCTCTGTAGCCCAAACGCTGTTCAATCAAACTGTAATAGTGGTTTAATAAAACATTGTTTTATTCATAAACTCCATCCAGCGTTGAGACTCCACCTGCTTTTTTGGAGGAGCCACTTTGGGGCAGCTTTGAGCCTGGGGAGCTTTCTTCAGACTCACTCGTGGTCTACACAGCTCCAGCGAGAGAACAAAGTGGTCAGCAAAAGATTATGTCCTGATCCAAGTAATTTAAGAGCTGCTGTTAAAAAAGAGAAGGCAGAAGAAGAATTGTTGTGCTGGCGAGTTCTGCGTGTGTATCAGCAGGGAATGTTCAAACTGCGAGCAGCACCAGCGAGGTTCCCCCAGCCCCTGTGCTCCGAGGAGCTGTTAAATCAGCACTTGTGCCCAGCCTCGAGCGCTGTAAGGAGCTCTCCCTGTTTGCCTCTGGCAGAGAATGGCCACAGACTGCAGTCATTTAACCAAGCAGTTCTGGAAAGTTTCATTCTTGCAGAGATTTCGCTGGACAGGCAGGACCTTGTGAGCTCGGGAGGGGTTCTGTGCTCCCACCGTGCCTGGCCCAGTCTGGAGGCAGAGTTTGGTGTCCCTTTGGTGCCCTTTGCTCGCAGAGAGAAGGAATTGATGAAACCCCGAGTGCAGGGTGTGCAGGGAGGAGAGTGCTCAGGACTTTCCCTGCGATGAACTCTGCCGATGGAGCTGTGGGAGGGCCAGGGCTGGGCAAACACAGCTCCTCTGTCACCAAACACCATCTCTGCAGCTCCCTGGGGGATGTTTTCTGAGCTCTTCATTAAAATACCTGCAGAGGAATTTTGCATTGGAGATTCACCCATCTATTTTCCTCTATCTGCTGCACGAAGACAAGTGTTCTCATAATTGGGCCATTAAAGGAGGTGTTGAAATGTTACTAATTGTCAAAGGCAATTAAGTATACAACATGTCACAGGTAAATTAACGAGGCTCCAGGTGTTTTGAGCAAATCGCAGTTCTGTGAGTGTAAAACAATTCCAGCCTTCTCTGCTGCTTCTCTGTCTGTAGAGTTTTGGTGCGCTCTGATTTTGGGTTTTTGCATTCACTGAAATGCTCATGTTGCTGTTGAGCAGTACCACAACAACACTCCCCAAGTCCCAGTTGTCACCAGGAGCTGAGATCGCTGTTTTCTCTTCCCTCTCTCGCGGGGGGACCTGCAGTGACCCCGCTGGGAGCCGTGGGGGTTTCACCTCCAGACCAGCACCGTGGGGTTCGGTTCTGCTTGCGCTGCTCCCCACGCAGAGGTGGAGTTCCCTCCCGATGCAGAGGCAGCTGTGGCAGCTGCTGGCCCCGGGTGCAGTGCCCTCGGTGCCCTCGGTGCCTCCCTGTGCCGGGGATGCTCGCGGGGCTGGCAATGCCACAATCACCACCCTCGGCTCCTTTCCTCTTCCCCCCACCCTCCCCGCCAGGAGATCTGGGCCTGTGTGCATGTGCACACGTGTGTTTGAGGGTGGGCGGAACCCTAATTGTATATTATTAAAATATTATGATTTTTTTTTCCCCCCTTCCAAGCTGTGGCACCTCCCCGATGCCTTGTGCAGCTGGCTCCGACTGGCACTCGCAAGGTTGTCCTCCAGGTGCTGCATCAGAAATCTTTTGACACAGTGTCAGTAATTAAGTGTACAATTAAGAGAATGTCTGCAATTAAATTCAATCAGTCAGTCAATCAAATCTACATTTGTAAAGGGTTTCTAAAGGGCCTCTCATCCAAACCTCCCCTCTGCTTCTGAGCTCGGCAAAGTTAACACCAGACAAGACGGCGTTTGTTTGCAGCAGCTCAAAGGGCTGGAGGGTTTATATTGAATATTTTTATATTGAAATGGTGTTTGAGGCCTGGCTGTCTCCTGAATAAAATCTGGCTTTAAGCGAGGCATTTAGGCACAGTGCTGAAATGTAACCATTAAAAAAGCTGAAGACTCGTGGCTTTTCCCGCAGTGTCTCCCTGGGCTTAGTAGTGTAATTCCTCACCTTGTTTCCTTTGGGAAATGTTCAGAAAGGACCAATACTTTGCTGGAATAAGCCAGCCTGGTTTTGTGCCATTTCAGGGACCTTTCAGCTCCTGCCAGGTCAGTTTTGGACAGGGAGGCTGCAGTGGGTGAGCACTCACTGCTCTTGTGCTGCCCCGTAAGCCAACCTGGAGCGTTCACTGAAGTGAACCTGCCCTGCCTGGGGATTATTTGTTATTATTTCCCTCCAATATACCAGGGCTCCCTGTTCCCAAAGGCTTTAATGCCCCTCAGCACAGGAAGGGACTGGCATGTGCAGCCTGGCACACAGATGTTCCTCAGATCCACCCCTGGCACTGCAATCTCCAGTTTTCCCCTCACCGAGCTGCAGCGACAGAAACCATCCAGGGTTTGGTGTTCACAGACAGCAGCAGCAGAGGGCAGTGGGTGGGAAGTGCCCCAGAAGCTCCTGGATGCTGGGGCAGACCCTGCTGGCACTTGCTGGATCTCACTCCTCTCCCCTCTTCTCCTGTCTGAATTGCCAGATCTGTATCATCACCTGCTCCCTAAGGCTTGGCAATATTCACTCTCTAGACTGCAGATATTACTCCAAAGAGTAACTGGAGGGTTTTTCTTGTCTCTGGTGCTACATCAGCGTGAGCAACAAGCCGTGGTTCCTTTGATAACGAGCTTGCGTTTACACAGCTCCTGTCAGCTCTGAAGGGAGCTCTGCTAGCTCAGCCTGTGCTGACAGAGTCTTGTCCACGGCGCTGCACAGCTCACAGTTTGTCTGCTGTCTCGTTATGTGCCTTGCTTTAATGTATGGAAAGCTGTTACCCAAAATGTCCTTCATATGGGGAAAAAAAGAACAAATGGATGAGTAATGTATGACTTGTAGTGCTGTAAACATTCCCCAGCGTGTCATTAATACCCAGCTTTATTTGTGTCTTCATCCACAGGCCTCTCGTGCCCTGCCGAGGAAGGCTGGGGAGCTGAAGCCGGGCAGGGAGGGGAGGAAGGAAGGGTGGGAAGGCAAATTTTGCTGCGGTGGATCTTCAGCAGGAGCAGTTTCCAGCAGGGAATTCTGCCCTCCGGAGCTGGGGCAAGGTAGGACCCCTGGTTTCATTGCTTTGAGGTGGTAAATACAGAATGTTGTGCGTTTTTCATCTGCTCGTGCTGGCCACGTGAGACTCGCCCTGGTGCCCTGGGACTCCTGCTTCTGCTAAAAGGATAACAAAGGAGAAAACTGCAATTTCTGCCCTCTTGTCACGCACCAGCAGAACTCCAAAGAATGTCTTGCTGGGCTCTCAGATGTTCTAAGGGAAAATCCTTCAGGAAAAGGAGGTGTTAAGGACCTGTTGGATGGGGCTCTGAGCAGCCTGGCATGGTGGAAGGTGTTGGAATGGGACAACCTTTAAGATCCCTTCCAAACCAACCCATTCTGTGAAAAGCCACCAAGAGCTGGTTTTGGTGGTGATGAATTTCAAGGTAAGGAGTATTAAATGGATAAGAAGGTACAGGAAGTTGAAGCAGAGCAGGGTTGGCCAGAGTCCCATTTGCAGCTGGAATGATTTGGTCTGAACTTGAGTGTAACTTCAGCACTGAGTAGGAAAACTTGGTTTTGTGAGATATTCAATGCGGATATTCGTGAGGTATTTGTGAGATATTCGTGCTGGGCTCAGGAATGGGCCTGGAAATAAAGACCAGGAGCTGTGACTCTGAGAGCTCAGCAGCAGCGTGGGCGGCTGGGAGCTGGTGGCTGTGCTCTGTGTTTGTAGGAAAAACCACCAGCAAGTGGTTCCTGAATGCTCAAATCAGTCAGAGAGAAGGGGCAGGGGCAAAGAAGGATTAGGCAGGCGGCTGAGAAATAATACAGGACAATAAATTCTTGAAATCTGGTACTAAATCTATCAGGGCGAATAATACATCCCAATGGGAGGAAGGCATTATTTATTTTTTTGGTTTAAATTTGCCAGATCTCATTTTTTTTGGCATTTGTCTCAGGGAGGTGAGGACTTTGAAAAGGCAATTACAACTGGTGAGTGATTAGTGTTAGATGTGACACATTTATGCATCAAATATGTTTAACTGCATTAACTTTCAGGAATTTACACTGACACCTTGAGAGATCTATCCTGTGCTCAGCCTGAAAAATCTGAGTTCTCCCTCAACTTCCATCTTATTTACATTAATTTTATTACAAAATAAATGGGTCTAAAATATTGATGGAGTTTTTCCAGGTTCTGAAGGTGGTGTGGCAGGAGAGTTGGAGGGGAAGCAGGCACGAGTGGGGATTCTTTAGAGAGAGATTTTTGAGGGAATGCAGTGGTGCAAGTAACTGAAACGAGGTTATTTTCTGGTTTCTTCCCTGACTGTCCCATCCTGGAGGGAAGATGACTGAAAGGGATGAGGTTACGCAGCTCATTTATCCACTTTGGGGTTTAATTTCCTGCTAATAAGGTATTTAAACCTTCCAGAAAGCAGCTTGTGGTCTTTGTAGACTTTTAATCTTTACACATTATGCAGAAAGGAAGCACACGCTCACAGAGGGTTCTTACTGGGGATTTTCAGGGAATATTCAGGTTATTAAAGAGCTCCTGGTGCTGCTGCTCTCCATCTCCAGCAGTGCTCCCTGCCCGGTGGGTCCCAGCCTTGGCAGCTCCTCGGTGCCGGCTCAGCTCCATGTCTCTTGTGCTTCACTCCACTGAAATCTGGTTAGCTACGAGACAGACTCCGGTGGAATGAAGGACAACAGAACCCATGGATCGTCCTGGTTTCCCTCGGGAGAAGGCGGGCAGGGTTTGGGGTGCCCAGGTGCCTTTAGGGACGCCAGGCTGGGTCACCTGTGCTGCTCGGGCTGTGTGTGGGAGGCGTGGACTTGGTGCTTGGGGGATTCTCTGGCCTGAAATCGTCGTTTTCCTCCCCTTCCCCCCCATATCTGTGTTTTCACCTCTGTAATTCTAGCCTGGAACCAAGCAGCCACTTTGGACACTTAGTGCTGTTAACCTGGGAGCAGCTGACCCAAGGATGTGGCAGCTCTCCCTCTTCTGAAGACCTTTCAGCCACCAGGAGCTTCCTCAAATTAAATGCTCAAGGCAGTTTTTTGTCCTTTATGGCTTTTACAAGGGAGGTGCGACCAGATAATGGCCACGGCCTTAAACCCTGAATTAACAGAACGCAAGGAATGCCTGGAGGTGATTTTCCTCAAAGTGCTGATCCTTTTTAAAGACCTCTGGCCATCCTGGGAGTGTGTTAAGGCACTGAGATAGGGCAGGAATATTCCCGTTTATCCCAGCCCCAGGATGTGGGAATTGGGGATTGCTCCCTTGAGGTGCAGCCCGGGCAGAGCAGGGAACTCATCCCTTGTGCCAGCGTGGCACTGCCAGGCTGCCCCTGCCCCTCCCTTCTGTGAGATGGGGCATGGATATCGGGGATGTCCTGGGATTGCCCTCTGGCACCGCGGAGATTTAAATCGTTAAAAACCCTCTAAAAGGTGTTCAGTCTCTTCCTGAGAGCTTCCAATCTGTGAAAGACAAAAATAATGAAAATTAAGACTGTTAGGAATATTACCCCTTCAAAATCCAGCCCATCCCTATATCTGTGCAGTAAAGGCATTTCTGAGATTCCTGCAAAGGAATCTGATTATAGGTTTAAATATTTTACTTTATAGATATGTCCTGGTTTTATCTATAAAATTAATAAATCAGAACATAATGCATATCCTTAGCATTGCATGTTGCTGCTCTTCAAAATAACTGAAAACAATAAAACAAGTTTACCTCGAAACACACAAATCCCATGAATGAAATGAAAATTCGCCACATCCCAGCAAGGAATTGCAAATGGTGTTTCCAGTTTGGGTGGCTTTGCCAAGTTAAGGTCCCAACTCCTTCCTCCTTAATGCCTGGGAAAATTGGGGCTTTTGGAAGGGTCTAGTTCTGACTTTTGGCAAGTCTACCACGCACTTGGATAACTTTAGATTTCAAATTTTAATTTGCTTACACTTTGCAGCTTGGGAAAAGAGAGGTTAAGGTGCAAAACTTGCCTTGAAGGTGAACTGAAATGTTTGCCTGCACTCACATAAAATTTTAAAACCCCGAAAACCAACCAAAAACCCAACCCACAAACTCCCAGTGCGGAGGTGCTGACGGACGATTTAACAGAACAAATAGTTTAGGGTGTTTCTCTCTCTCTCACTTTTCAATCTAAACCTGCTGCTACCTCGAAGCCTCTCCCTCGGTTTTGTCAGGACTTGTTAAAAGCTTCTGGGTAAGCCCTGGGAAAGGGTGGCCTAGGCAGGAACCCATCAACTGAAATTCCTCTGTGCAATCCTGGCTTATTTGAGATGCCTTTCATGCGGCAAGTTAGGACGAGCTCAGCCCGGAATGCCTCGCACAGCTCCCGGCCATTAACCCCTTCCTGCCTGGCATGCACCGAGCCCAGCGCAGGGAGCAGCAGGCTGCGTTCGGCTCCAGCTGCCTTCGGGAGCAGCTCAGATCATGAAATCAAGGAGCTTATCAGCGAAATCTCACATTAAATCAATGGTAATAAAAACCTGAAATACGAGCTCCAGGGAGCCACCTCTAACAGCTCCCCTCAACTCCCAACAACCAGTTTGAAGTGCAGGGAGTGAGGTTTGTCAGGTTTTTGTGAGATCCCCCTTGATTTTTGCTTTCTGTGTGGGAGAAGTGCTGAGGGTCAGGCTGCAGCTCCCCCTGAACAGCAGCAAAGGTCTGCTGCATCCTCAGAAGGGGCAAACCTTTAACTAAAGGTCAAGTAAAATTGTGCTGCACTTCCCTGAACTTTAAAGTGAGCAAATGTTTCTCTGTTCCTTTGTCTGTGGGGGAACCGAGCGGTCAAGGCAGATGCTCTGAGCCAGCTGCGTTGGCCTCACTGGAAGGGCTTTGCATGAACCCCTGGGACTGAGTCCCTGCAAATTCAGTGCCCCACGTGCTCTGAGAAGTGCCAGGAACTCCCCAGCCTGGAGAGAAAACCCGATTCCTGTCCCTGCAATACAGGCTCAGCTCTGACACGGTGACTTCCAGAGGCAGCATTCCCCAGCTGTTCCCATCCAGCTGTTGTGTCCCACAAGAACCTTTGGGCTGTTCCTGCTCAAGGCACATCCTGCTGCTCATTCAGGGGGTTCCTTTTTTCCCTGCCTTTCTTAGGCATTACCCTCACACTTTTCCAGATGTTTTGCTTGCCACTGGCTGCTGTTTCTTTCAAAAGGGAAATTTCTCTTGGTTTTGAGGAAGTTTTACCCCACAATAATCAGCTACATTTGAAATTGGCTCTACCCCTGTGCATGGCATGTGGAGAGGAACCTGATTGTTCAGCAGCAGCATTCCGCTGAACAAAGCCAAAGCCAAAGCTCCTGATTCTCTCTTGGAAAAGTGAGAGAAGGCCTTTGGACACTTCTGGTGGTAAACCACAGCCAACACAAACAAGACATCCACAGAAGGGGAAAATGCAGCCTGAGACCCCTGGTCCCTCTGATCCCAGAGATCAGGAGGGAGCTCACCCAAACTAAGCTTCAGCATCTCACAACACCACATCCCGATGACTTTGGGACCTCAGAAACCTGGGCAAGCTCAAACCAAAGCAAGTTAAAATTGTCTCCATAAGGCAAATTAACAAATGTGACTGTTTTCTAAAATATTTTGCTTCTTAGGATATCACTGGATAGGTAAAAATTTTAAGTGATTCACAAAGAAAATCAAGAGAAGAATCACCTGATGAAAATGAAGTTAAATCCTTGCAGATGGTGGCCTGGACAGAGGCTCAGATCTGGTGTTTGTTCCACCAGTGCAAGTCCTGAGCGACTGCAAGGCTCTGATTGAATCAGACTGTTCTTAAACCAACCTCCACATTCCTGGTGCTTTGGGAAATATCTGCCCATCAGCTGCTGCTTTCAGTAACTTTGCTATTACTTATGACTTAAAACATCCCCAGGAACTGTTTAAGAAGTTCTCATTGTTCCTTTTAGAAGCTGTGTCCCGTTCTCAGCTTCCACGCGGCCCAGGGCAGCTGCGTTGGCGTTTGTAGGGAAGGGCATTAATTAGGACCCCTCGTTAGAGAAGGGCATTAATTAGGACCCCTCGTTAGAGCACCCCGCGTCTGCCCTCCCCAGATCCCCCTCTCCACACAGGTGACTCAGGCACGTCCCTGCCCCGGTGGCACCTGTCCCATCCTCACACGTGGCACAGCAGCTCTGCACTCACCTGGCTCTGGTGAGCAGCTCCAATCCCATCCCGCGGCTGCTCCGCTCCAACTCCGAACCAAACAGCAGGAACAGGCTGAGGAGGAGGCTCAGGTGGAACAGTGGGTGAGGAAGGACACTGGGGATTGTTTCTTTGTTTCTGTGTTTGGAGCAGGCTCCGGGGGCCCAGCAGGGCAGGTGCAGCTTTATCCCTGCGCTCACCTGCGGCCGCAGCCAATGGAGCTCCCAGCTCCTCCCAGCTCCTCCCTGCCCTCCCAGCTCCTCCCTGCTCCTCCCTGCCCCGCCTGCCCCACGCTCACAAAACCACCCCAACGGCCCCAAAACACTCCAGCCTGCTTCGCCCTTCCTCCTCCTGCCCTCCATCCTTGCTAATAAACCCAACGTTAATCCAAAGTATAGCAGAACAATTTCAAAGAGTGCAGTTTAATTTTTGCCCCATCTGATGCCTTTTTTTAGTTGTCTTTCCAGGCAGGAAATATTTCATTTTGCTTTTCCAAAGCTGCTAAAGGAACGGGAAGTGTGTTGGACAGTTGGCTCTTGAGTTGTGAGCTAGGGACCCTGATGTGATCCCTGTAAACTCCGAATTCAAACCCACCATGGGGAAATAAACTCGTAAAGAATTTGGCCCCGAGGACTCTGGAAGATGCAGGGATGCTCTGTCCAAGGGCCTCCATGCAGTGGTTTTAATTCCAGTTCTAAAGGAATCCCATTTGCAGTGGGACTCACTGTGCATGCTGTGAATCTCAGCAGCCTCTTCCTCTCCTTACCCCTTCATCTCTGCCCCCCTTTGGGAGGGGATGCCCACCCCTGGCTGGCCCTGGCTGTGCCCTGCAGGGTGGGCACAGCTCTGCAGCAGCTTCCAGGAGCCTCCCACCCCATTCCTGTGCGAGACCTCGGCAGGCCAGGCTCGAGGTGCCTGAGCTTTGCATTTAGCAAAAACATCCTGGGAGGCAGAGTTCTTCTGGATCTTCTGCACAAATGAAAATATTCCAGTTCGTTTGCCTTTCCAGTGGAGTAGGGTGTAAATAACTAAATAACAAAAAAATATTAAGTTTTATTGCTCCTTTTATTTTCTTTTTATAGTGCTAACAACTTACTCCCATTCTTCCACACTGTTTTCCATGGAAGAACTGCACACAAGTCCTGATTTTCCTTTTGTTTTTTGGGTGAATTAGAGTTTCCAAATCCAGGCTGCTTTAGCAGCAACACAGGTCACAAGATTTGCTGCTTTAATTTGGGTTGTGATGAATTGCCCTGAGCAGCAGTTTCCAGCACAACTGCCCACAGTCAGGGATTTAAATCTCTAGTTTTGCCCACACGTTTCAAGCATGGAGTTGAACATCAGTCTGTAAATGTGGCTCCTCCAGTACCTTTAGAGGAAGGGAAGTCAGAGTCTTTCATATGAGAAATAAGAAGTGAAGGTTATCACTGTTCATTTTCTGCTTTTATTTTCTCAGGGCTCTGTGGAAGCAGGAGCCAAACTCGCCACAATTTTCGCTCTGCACAGTTTGAAGCCAGGGTTGTTCTTTCAGATACAAATCTGTTCTTTTATTTGTTTTATCTCCTACTGGAAAATAACAAATACCTTTAAAGTTTACAGCTGCTACTGTCAAGGACAGGTAGGGAGGGGCTGGCTGGGGCACGGGGAGCTGCAGAATGTCCTGTTGTTCCATAATACCCAATTATGTCAACTACCCCTTCCTTTAAACTTTCAACACGTCCCCGTTAAGGGGGAAAAGCTGCCAGCACATCATAAAAGTGCTGCTGCAAAGCCCAGCCCTGCTGATGGAAACGTGTCAGGGGATGGAGCTGTGCCCTGCAGGGTCTGGGAGCCACATTCCAGCCCTCGGCTCCTGAGGAGCAAACCTGTGTGGTCTTGAAGGCTTGTCAGCTCTGACCTCTAAATTTGTCCCATAAATGAGATCAATTTACTGGGCCTGGAGGTTTGAGACATCAAACACAGCCCAGGGAAGCTCAGGGCCACGTCTCCTGCAACTGCCCACTGTAAATTCAGTCCACAAGCAGGTGGAGAAGAATTACTTGGGGGTTTTTCACTGTTTGCCTGTAAAGTTTATGATTGTGAAAAATGTACTTATAAAGCAGCTGCTTCCATAGGAGTCAAACAGAGCCTCAGACCAGGCATTCCCCATGTCCCCATCCCAGGGAAAGCACCCAGGGAGCGATGCTGGGTCTCACTTTGGCTTCCCTGGTTCCTCTGCTGAGCACAACCAGCCCTTCCTGCCCCTCTGCCTGGGCTCTGCTCACTCTCCTGCTCGCATGAAAGGCAAACCAGCCCAGGCCCTTTGTGAAGTGGAGCCAGAGCTCCCTGTTTGATCCTGGGGAGGCTCTTCCTGCTGCTCTCGGCAGCGCTGGGACCTGCAGGGTTTGCAGGGTGTCCGTGGGAGCACAGCTCCAGCGTTTCCCAGTCCCTCCCCTCTGCTGCTCCTCTCTCTGCTCTGAACGAGGATTTTTGCTGGGAATAGTGAGAAACACTTGCTGCAAAACTAGGACTGCGAGCTTGAAATAAAATCTTTTGCGTTCCGGCAAAACAGAGAAAAAGGAGAGGTTGAGGTTTGCCTGGGTTTCTCTGGGGTTTATCCCTGTTCCATCGCCCATACTCTTGTTTGGGACTGCAGATTTATCGTTGGAATTGCTGATTGCTGTCACTGAACCCTGCCTGCCAGCTGCCCTTGTGGCAGTAGCTGCTCAGGAGTGCTCCTGTTGCCATCTCAGCAGCACAGGAACCAGGAGCAGCTTCACTGCTCAGGTGCATTTCCCCAAGCAGCATTGGTGCGAGGCAGGTTTGTGTCGGAGATAAAATGATTTTATTTTTTTTGAACAACTGAAAAAGTGAATAAATTGGAGCGTTCAGGCAGTGCCAAGCCTGGGGCTGGTGCAGGTGGCAGGATGCAGTTGCGCTGCTCAAGTGAGCAAATGTGGAGATGAAGCTCCTTCAGAAGACAATGAGGAGCCTCTGTGCCAACTTCTCCTCCCTCGGCAGAGGATGGTGGCTGTGAATTCCTGCCGAGCACCCAGGGCTGGGCAGGGCTCTGCCCTCTGCAGGGCTCCTCCGGGGGAGGAGGAGACTCAGCAGCTGCTGCCCCATCTCTGCTCAAGCTCTCCAAAGGGGCTGGCACAGGGGAAGGGCTTAAATAACCTTCAAACGAAATAATTAGAGATTGATTTACACCTTAATTGTACAGCAGTATCCCAAGGCTCTGGAGGGAGCCAGGCCTGCTCTGCCTTTGAAGACCAGACAGAGTGGCTGTGGTTTAATTACTGGAGGGTTACCTGCATTTTCTGTGTCTGCAAGAGGTCAAGAACTGAGATTTATAGTAATTCCTGAATTTCTGCTGTGGAACAGAACTTTAGAAGACAGCTTCCCCCAGCCACAGGGGCATCGATCAGAGATCAGCAATCCTAACAGAGTGCTTGGCTGGGGCAGCTCATTGCTGTCAGTGAGTTTTACCTGTAAACTCTGTCTAAACCTTATTAACAAAGATATTTGTGCAGAGATGCATCTTCCTGGCCCACCTGCTGCAGGCATCAGGCAAAATCAACTCTGCAGTCCCCAGACTCTGCAGGATTAAACCTTCTCTGCGCACGCTCTGGGGTCTGGGAGCAGAATGAATCACCCTGCTGACAAAACTAATGCAACAGTAATTTAAAAATAAACCTTTTAAGCTGATGTATGTGGTCTAAAGCCACCCGAGCATTGCTAAGGAGTGTATTTTTCAGTTTTATGTTTGCAATAGGGAAAAAAAAAAGGCAAGAAAAAAGTCTTGGCGTCTGCGCTGGCAGGGAATGAACTTTTAAGCAGAAGAGATGAAATTTCTGATTTCTCTGTGAATTTTAATGCCCTGAAAGAAACATTTAGCATTGTTTTAGCTTTCAGGTCACTGGGGGTCTCTGCCTCTGTGCACAGCTGGGTTTTAGGAGCCCTGTTTGCCTCGTCCTGGGCTGGAATTTGGCTTCCCATGCTCCCAACCAAAGGCAAAAACTGATGGCAGAAGTTCAGGGCTGAGGAGGGAATGCATAAAGCAGCTGATAGAACTGAGTCACAGGCACAGATAAATGTCTGCAGAGAGCTGTGTTATTTGTACTGCAAAAATGTACAGGGAAATGCAGCACAAGGTGGAAAATCAAACTACACAGAAACCTCTTTGCTGGAAAATATGGGGGCAATATTCCTTCCTCTGCTCTGGAGTTTAGAGCAAAGCTGGAAAGTTACATTCTGCAACCACAGGCGTTTTAAAGAACCTGGTAACTCTTGCAGGTGGGGGGACAGAGGATAACTTGTTTTCCAAGGAATCTGTGGACCTCTAAACTTGGGTTTGCTTTCTTGGCGCAGCACAGACTTGGGGGAAAGTGCCAGCTTTGCTCTGCCCCCCATAATGAGAGGTTTGCCAGCCTTTAGTGACAAATTCCCTGTGCTGGGGGAAAATGTTCCTCCCCCAGGCTGCAGGAAACCAGCATTAGATAAAGCAGGGTCATTCTGTGCTTGTTTTGGGCAATGTTGGGTTTCTTGTGAAGTGCTGAGTGCTGCTGCCCTGGGGTTGTGCAATCGCTGCTCCCGAGTGTGTGTGTGATCCCAAAAACACCAGCAGTGCTTCTGGCTCCCTCATAACCCTGCAAGTGCTGACAAAGCCGAGTTTCAAAATGTAGTAGTGCAAAATTTGGGCTTAATTTTGGATAAGTATCCTTGGCTTCTGGAGGCTTTTTCATACCGTTCTGGCCTTTCCTGAATCCACTTCCTGATAACGTTAAGAAGTGGGGATGTGTTTTTTCGTGATGTGATTTTTTTTTGTGATGAATGAAGCTGCAGTTCCCGAGAAGTTTGTTTTCCGAGAAGTCTGTTTCGGGGCTCTTTTTTTTGCCCAAAGACCTGGGATAGTGGAAGGTGTCCTTGCCCAGGGCAGGGGGATGAGATGAGATTTAAGGTCCCTTCCATCCCAGACCCCTCTGTGATTCCGTGACACAGATTCTGCTCCGACCCAGCCCCTCCGTGCCCTCTCCCCACGCCCGCGGTGCCCATCCCGGCGGGGATGCTCGGAGCCGGTCCCGGTGGGTCAGAGCCCTTCCCGCGAGCCGCGGCTCCGGAGCTGTTCCAGCACGTCCTGGGCTCCTGCGAGGCTTTGTCACCTCATTCCTGGCCTTTGTGTGCGGCTCAGCGCGGGCTGGGAGCACCCCGAGCCCGGCAAGAAGGAACACGCAGGGTTATCGGAGCGGCAATTGCAGCCGGGCCAGGGACACGCCTTTGGGAACGCTCCTTGCCTCAGCCGCGCTCAGCTCGGCGCTGCCTCGACTTGTTGGGGATGCTCTCGAGGCTGACAGTGCCTCTCTGAGCTCTCCTGCTCGGCAGTGCCCGCTCAGATCCAAAGAAAACAGCTTGAGCTCGAGTGGAGCCTCGCCTGGGTCAGCTGGTGCCACGTTCACGGTTCCTGCAAAGCTGGGGCCGTCCAGGCTCTGCCCTGGATAGCAAATATTTGTGTGCATGGGCCCTGCTTTTGGTGGGGTGTGTTAAAATAACACCCACAGCCTTTTATATCGTTTTTAGTTTGAGGCGAGACTGGCTGAGTTCAGGGATGAGCACAAGGCAGCTGCCTGACAGAGTCTGGAATCTGAGGCTTTGAAGGGAACAACAGTGATTTGTGTTTCTGTGTCTGTAAGTGACACCTCCAAAGGCAAAATCACCTCCTTTGGGGGCCTTTGAAGCTGCAGTCAAAGAGAGGCCCCATGTGCTGCATCCCACCTGGAACATCCCACCTGGAACATCCCACCTGGAGAGGCACCGAGGAGCTGATCCCAGCCAGGGGCTGTTCTGTAGGGTCAGGGGATGTACAATTCAGGAGGGGCTTGGGGTGTCACAGGGAGCCCCTACAGCTCCTTTCCCCTTTCCTGCTGTGAGAACGAGGGCAGCTCTCTGTGCAGAGCTGTGCATTAAAATCAGAGATGGATCATTTGAGTCCTGCAAAATCTCTGCTGTTCTGGACTCTGTGCAGATGGGGACAGAGGAGGGTGCAGGGATGTGCAGCTTTGGTCAAGCAGGACATGGAAGGGTTCAGAGCAGTGTTTAAGGCAATGTCTCAGTGTGGCAGTCCTGGAGTTATTTTGGTTACCAGGGTGGTGTTTTCCAGGACAGAAACTGCCACACATCCCAGGGGTGGTGAGTTCCGAGCCTGCCCCATCCCGACAAAGATGGGTTAGAAACAGCACCAGGGTAATACCAGACCCAGTCAGGGGTAACTGGGGTAACTGGGACAATAAAAAACTCCTGGCAGGGCCCGGAGCACGTGGCTGAAGCTGGCTGTGTCTCGGGTGCTCCGTGGATCAGGAGCAGGATGTGTCAGAGCTGCTGCCCGGGGGCTGCTGGCTCCTCCTCAGCCTTTCCCCTCTGCCCTGCCCCGTGTGGGATGCTCGGGGGCACGCGAACAACGCCGACCTCAGGAACTCTGACCACACCTTGGGGAAAAGAAAATTAAGGGCTGCGAGGTACTGTGCAAATGTTGGGCTGTTCTTACCTGCCAGCACCAGCCCCGCCAGAGCCGTGGGGCAGCTGCTGAGCTCCGACACCCTCCTGCATTATTTACTGGTGCCGGGAGCACTCCTGGGCTCTCCTGGCTCAGGTGCCATCTCCGCTCACGAGTTTTGATGATGACAATTACAATGAGATGGAGGAGGAGGAGGGGCAGCTCAATTTTGATTTGGATCTCTCTGCCTTTTTAAAAATTGAAGATTTCTAACTCTCAGCAAAATCCCTGCCACAGGAGACCTTGTTTTACACTCTGCTTCTTTGCAGACCTGATGTAGAGGGGCTTCCTGCAGAATCCCAGTCTGGCATTGTTCTCTTGATGATGGAGTGAGGAGGCGTTTGGTTGCCTTCCCTGATGTTATCTTGTATTTTCATGTTCTGAGAGGGCATTTTTGGATGTGTAAGAAGCCAGTGTTAAATATAAACATAGATGCTACTTTAGGGAATATGTTCCATTCAGCCAAGACTCAAAGCTGTTTCACAGTCAGAGAGTAACTTTTTTTGTCGACTTCAGTTCATGAACAGTGGAAAAGTCTTCACTAACTGCTTGAGAAATGAGTGATTTATCTTCACTTGGGATGGGCAAAAAAGTGATTTTGCAGACATTGTAGGTGTTGCCAGAAAAAAACCAACCACGACTCACTCCCTCCCGACCTGAGGAAAACACAGAACTCTTCCTTTGCCCCTGCAGAGCCGAGCCAGAGCACCCAGGGCTGAGCGAGCCTGGCCCTGTCCTGCCTTTCAGGGTGTTTGTCCCCACCCAGGCCGCCTCAGGGACAGTCACTGCTGTCACTGGTGTCACAAGGTGCCAAAAGGGTGTCCTTGGCTGGGCCATCCCCTCATTGCAGTCACAGAGCGAGTGCCACCAGTGTCACCAGTCCAACCTGCTCAAACCCAGCTCAGTACAAACGCTGCAGGTCCACAGCTCTCGAGGGCAGCAGCTGCCCCTCAGCAGACACCAGCAGCGCTCAATAAACAGCACAGCCACATTCTGCTCTGCTGTGAATTAACTTTTATTGTATCTGGGCAGCCAACATGAAGCAACTTGCTCCATCCGTGTGTGGCTCTGGAATTACCATGGCAGGGGGTGCTGAGCAGCCAGGGCAGTCTCACATCAGTCCCTGTCTCCCAGGGAGAGTCACTCTCTCAATCACATGCAAACCTCCTTTGTCTCTGCCTGCCGACCCTTGCCACTGCCTTTGGAGGCTGCCACTGCCTCTGCAGAGCTGGAATGGGCTGGGGAGCTCACCTGTGTGAGGGACAGGGGTGTCCATGCTTGCTGTGGGGCTGGACCTGCCCCCAGAGCAGGGCAGCAGAGTCTGCCAGGACACCTGGGCACAGGGGACACACCTGGCACAGGGGACACACCTGGCACAGGAGACACACCTGGCACAGGGGACACACCTGGGCACAGGGGACACAGCTGGGCACAGGAGACACACCTGGCACAGGGGACACACCTGGGCACAGGGGACACACCTGGGCACAGGAGACACACCTGGGCACAGGGGACACACCTGGCACAGGGGACACACCTGGCACAGGGGACACACCTGGCACAGCAGTGCACGTGCCCTACACAGATCCTGGCAGCACGGGGAGGGGAGATGGGGCTGAAGGGTAGCTGATGTGTAGCTGATGTGTAGCTGATGTGTAGCCCATGTGTAGGTGATGTGTAGCCCATGTGTAGCTGATATGTAGTCCATGTGTAGCTGATGTGTAGGCGATGTGTAGCCGATGTGTAGGTGATGTGTAGCCCATGTGTAGGTGATGTGTAGCCTATGTGTAGGTGATGTGTAGCCGATGTGTAGGTGATGTGTAGCCCATGTGTAGGTGATGTGTAGCTGATGTGTAGCCAATGTGTAGGTGATGTGTAGGTGATGTGTAGGTGATGTGTAGCCGATGTGTAGCTGATGTGTAGGTCATGTGTAGCTGATGTGTAGGTGATGTGTAGCCCATGTGCAGCTGATGTGTAGCTGATGTGTAGCCGATGTGCAGAGATGTGGAATGGGATGCACAGCACATTCCAGAGGCAGTGGGAGCCAGGCAGGGACACAGACCCGAGGGAAACAACTCCTCTTCATTCTGCACCTTGTAGAATCACAGAATGGTTTGGGTGGGGAAGGACCTTAGAGACCCCCCAGTGCCACTCCCCTCTCCACTGGAAATCAAACATTGGTTCAGGACGTGTCAGTGGGGGAATACAAATCAATATTTAAACCCCCACCCACCAGAAAACCCAACCAGTATTTCGTGTTTAGATATATCCTTATAAAACCCCTTTGGATCCTGTCAGTGGTTACCCCAAAGGCAGCACAGGCTGGGGGATGATAGGAGGCAGTCTGGGAAGTCTGGTTTTCCTCCTGAGTTCCACAAGTGGGGAATATTTTAAGGGGTTCACGCTCATTTGTATTTTAAAGCTTCCTACTGTGAAGTGCAAGACCAGGGGCTACGTCTTCAGCTGGCATAAATCTGCCTGGCTGCATGCAGATAAACTGATTTACGCTGGCTGAAGATCTGGCCGTGGATGGAAGGGATGGAAGCAGGTGGATGTAATTTCTCTAAATTTCCACTCAAGCTGCACCCGCCTGGAGCAGCAGGAATAGAACAGCACTTTCCCTAAGAGTAAAAAAGTTATTAACTCCATATTTGTGTTAGTGCCTCGCTGCCCTGCCTCGTCTCGATCACACACGTAGCCATGGGCTGTCTCTGGCAATGGCTCTGTCTCCCCAATAAAATTAAAAATCACTTTTGTTTCATGTCTTTTTAATCAGACGTGTCCTTTTTAATAAAGGGCTCTGCTCTTTAAGGGGTGATGCGCTGATGAGCAGCAGGCTCGGAGGTTATTGCATTTCCCTGATTTGAATTTCTGCATTTCAGCTGTAAAAATAAAGCTAAACCAAACTCCCCAAAGCCTCTGCACATGCAGCACAAGCAGTTTCGCTGCCTCCCCCCTCTGGGTGAGATTGATGCCCAGTGTCAGTGGATGTGTGGCCACCAAACACTTCGGTGTAAGAACAGATTTTATTCTTGAATGTCCAATATAGGAAAGAGGAGAGGCACAGGATAAAAAAGACAAAGGTGAAACTCCAGGAATTTGCTGAGTGTTAATTTTATTCAAATAATTTATACAGATTTCCTGAATTGTTCCAAGCTTCAAGAATCAAACAAACCCAAAATGCCTCTCTATGTTTAGTTTCTTATATTGATTCATTTATTTAGTTTCTTATATGATTCATTTATTCCTGACTGTTTCAAACACAGACCTGAAAGTCACTTTATGAGCCAGATTGGGTTTTTTTCAAAAGGGAACAAGCAAGATAATTAAACCTGAGGAATTCAGGAGGCCTTGGAAGCAGCGGGTTTGTCTCCTGCCCCACAGTTGTGTAATTTGGATTTCCGGAGGATGTCACTCCCGGGAGCTCAGCATCCCCTGCCTGGAGGGGCCATTCCCGGAGCCAGGGGGCTGGGATGGGCTGGGATGGTGTGAGCTGCTCAGCAAACCTTGAGAAGTGCTTGAGCCCTCCCCAAACCTCCTCCTGCTGCCCCAGCCCCGGGGAGCCTGTGAGGGATAAAACCTCCCTGTAATTCCAGCGGCTCTGCTGCTCCTCGCGCTGCGGTTTTGGGGTTTTCCAGCACGGAAAGCATAACTGGGGGCTATGTTTTCAGGGATGGCAGAGCAAAGGCAATACAGTTGCAGGATTTTTGCATATTTCTGATCCCGAGGCTTTCCTGGGCCGGGTGGTTGCTGCACAAGTCAGAACAAGAAGAGCACCAGGCTCTGCCCAAATCCACCCCGGGAGCTGCCGGGCTGGGCTGGGGCTCTGGGGACTCTGGGGCTCTGCAGCTTCTGCCTTCCTCCTGCTGTGGAATGTCCTCACAGAGATCTCAGACTCCAGGTGTGCAGCAAGGGAAGTTCAAAGCAGAAAATAACCAAAAATAACCATCAGTGACTTCAACAGATTTTCTTTCGGCGATCAGCCTCCTATGGAGAGTTTCACACAGAAACCAATCCTGGCAACAATTTTTGCAATTAACTCAAAAAGATTTGGTGCAGTCAGTGCTGACCTATTGCACATGGGGGGATTTTGCCTCCAAATGCCCGTCCTGCACCCAAATCTTAGATCTGAAAAGTTCTTTGTAGTCAGAGCAGCCAGGCTTTGCAGCACTCACTCCCCCCTTGCTGCAAGCACACAAATTGGTGTGAACCAGGCTCTGATGGGACAAAAATGCAGCACAGAAAGGTGGGAAAGGCTCCTACATGGCTTAAACACACCATTTACAGAGTGTTTAAATTACTGTAAACCAACCCTTGCAATTACAAAGCTCTGAACAAAAACACGTTGGTATTTTCAGAGGATGAGAGTGTCAGAGCACTGTGAGCAGGGGCAAGGTCACCTCACGAGGTCTCTTGTCCAGGTAGAAGCTGTGTTGTCCTGTTCAAGCCTCATGGACTGGGCTGGTTGGGCTGTAGCAGAAGGTGCTGCCAACTTCAGCAGTGCTCCCTGAACTGCAGTGATGGCAGAGCTGGGCACTAAATGCTCATTTTAGCACTTTTGGACACAGAACTTTGCCAGATCCAGCTGAGTGCCACCACCTCTGGAGAGTTCCTGCTGGGGAAACAATTTGTCTTTATCACGGACCAGGGCAAGTAAATAGGAAGAGAAGTTAACATCACATTTCTGTGCAAGTTGAAGATATTATGGGCCTTTGTCTTCTGGATTAGCCTATGGTCTGTCTGTTGTTGCTTTTCATGCTCCTCCTCCTGCTGCTTTCCTGCGTTGGAGCCGTGAGTGGAGTCCAGGTGCGTGAGGTTCCCCGGTTGGGGTTCAGAAATTCCTACCCTGGGGTGGAGGGGGAGGAAAGAAGGAGGAGAAGAAAAAGAAAGAGAAATGAGAAAATCAAGTAGGCTCCACCACCTGCCATGTAATGATGGGTTCTGCAGATAAGGCTGCTTTAAGGTGCATTCCAGACGTGTGGGTCCTGCCCAGACACAGCACAGAAGAAAAGGGAGACTTAAAACAACAGGCAGCTCCTCCTCCCCCCGTCAGGTGTGCACACAGCTACGAGGGAACAGCCAGCCCCAAGGAAAGCTCTCTCCCTGCTCATGTTTTCCTACAGTTCTGATCCAAAGCCCCCTTTGAGCACACAGGAACCTCCAGCCCCTCGGATCAAGTTGATGCCTGTCCCTGGGGTTAAATCCAGAGCCAACCCAAGCAGAGCAGCACCCGGAGAAGCTGCTGGAAAATGCCCTTCAGTGATCCTTGTCTTCCTCAGGAAGGGAAATGGCAAACAACTGCACATCTCTGCCTGGAAAAGGAGATTCCCTGCAGGAGGGAGTAGAGCAGGGTCAGGCTGTGATGTTGCAGCCCATGCAGCAGTTCTGGAAGCAGTGCTTGTGGTCTGGAATGTGTGAGGTTCCAGGTCCAGCCAGGACTGTGGCTTTGGGGAGAACAGCAGGAGGAGTCTCCATGTGCTCACCTCGCTGGGATTATTCTTCCCCCACATTGCCTTTATGCCCAAAGGTTCTGAGCCCCAAGGGAGACAAGAATGAGGCATTTTGTATCATTTTTTGGTGCTGTAAACGTCCCTCTCGGGGTGTGCAGAGTGGGGATAGAAAGCTGTGATGTCTCCGGGATCTGTCCCAGTGAAAACCGAAGGGAGGACAGTGGGTGACTGCACTGGCAGCCCAGGAAAGTGCCAGAGTGATAAAAGTGGCATCGCTCAGCAAAACTGGGCTGTAAAGCTCCTAAATTCCAGCCTCTCTTGTCAGGCTATTTCTAAGCAAATTTTCTCTCTGTTGCACTGTAAAAATAAAGTGTCAGGCACAAGGCTTGGATGCAAATGGGAACATAACTCTGCAAGATGGAAGCTTTATCTGGAATCTGAGATTTTTTAGGGGAGTGGTTTCTTTTGGAAAGGCAGCTATTTTTAGAAAGTAAGAGATGGATGCTCCTGTCTGAAGGGCCCAGCTCCTGTTTGTCTTCAAATGAGGAGAAGAACTCCTTTCTTTTTCCATTAAAAAAGACAGGCAAGGAGTACTTATTCCAAAAGTACTCTGCCTCTGCTCATCCCTCCACATGAAACCAAAATTCCCTCCCAAACTGTCTTTTGTCTCTCATTCCCTCTCTCTCATTGCATATTTCATCAGATTTGGCCAGCAATGGAGATGTTGGAATTTTATTAGAAAGTGAAATTTAAATGAATGTCAAAATGGAAAACATGTCTATAAATATTTGAAGAGACCTGAGCTGAGAGAAGTTCCTTCCCCTTTGGGTCAAAGGCAGCGTTGGTGTACAAAGGTATTTTGGCACTGTGGAGCAGACATTTTAAACAGCCTTTAAAATATATATTCAAATCAATTCCAAGGGGGCTAAAGGCAACAGAGAGGGTAAAGGATCTTTTTTAGTCACTTTCCAAATTTCAGTTTCCTTATCTTAATGCCGTGTGGAGCTTTCTGCCCATTCAGTCCATTTGTATTCAACTCGGGGAAGTTTCCTGATAATTACTCAGCCCCATCTAATTCCCCAAGGTCCCAAAATGCAAAACAATTCTTCACAAAGACAGAGATTGCTTCTTACAAGCTTTAACAGGAGGGGGAAAAAATGCATTAAAATGATGTGATCTAAGGTGGAGTCTCAGTGCTGAACCATTTCCTACAGGAATCCATTTAGCAGAGAGGGTTCAGGTATTACAAGACTGCCTCAGGAGAGGCTTGGAGGAGTCCTCGCTCCTGCCAAAGCCTGTCCTCGCTCCTGCCAAAACCAGACCACCTTTGGCATCAACAGGGCAAGGCCACGGAGGATGAAAAGGGACACTTTTCCCCTGAATTCAACATAACCCAGGCAAACTGATTGTCCTGAAAGAGCCATTTCCTGCTGTAGAGGGAAGCAACTCAAGCCCAGTGGGGCTCTGAATCCACAGGTGCCAGGTGTTTTATCCATGTGCTCACCTGACAGCCTTGTCCCCTCAAATGTCTGTCCCTGAGGAGCAGCAGGAAGGTGGGAGGTAAAACCCCACTGTCCCCATTCCACCAGCACTGGGTTCACATGGAAAAGCTGCCGAGAGCTGAGCCAGGCTGGAGCATCTGCAGGAATGGGAATGGGAAGGGCTGGAGGGGATTTGCCTGCAGGGTTATTTGCATTTTCCGTGTGCTCACAAGCTCCTGCAGCCCAGGGCTGTGCTCCTGCTGCTGGGAGTGAAGGGCAGAGTAAAGCAGGTGGAGGTCTGGGCAGCCCCCAACCTCTGAGGGTGTCTGCAAGGCTGAGCTCTGCTGAGCTCCCTTTCCCCTCCCAGAGCTTCCTTTTCCCCTGGAGATGGGAGCAGAGGGAATGGAGCAGGCCTGGCTGTAGGAGAGCCTGAAGGAAGTTCCGTGGGTGTGTGAGTTAATGCTGTGAGCACAGTTCCCAGCAGGAGCAGGGAAGGGAGAGGACATTTCCTGGGAAGCCTGAGCCCTGCAGTGCTGATGTTCCCTGAGCCTGTCCGGAGGGGCAGAGCTCCCAAAGGAGCTCTGGGGAAGGTGAGGCAGGGCTCTGCAGGTGCAGCGTGCCCTGCTCCTCACACCTTGGCAAACAGGGCTCATCTCCAGCTCCTTCTGTCCTCCAGGACTGTGGGAACCTTCATTTGTCACTGCAGAAAGGAGTCTCAATATTTTATGAAAAAAAGCCTTTTACCACAAGACTTTGGTGAATATCAGCATAATTTAGCCGTGATTTAACGGAACCTTTCATTGACTTTTTAAATTATGCCTCTCCATCACCTACCCTGTGGGTTTCCTTGCTTTTCATCTTGCAAATCCCATTACTTATTAATTTCTCCATAATACATAATAGAGGCAGAAAAGCATATAGCATCCCATTCAACAGTGATTTACAAGTCTCTTAGTTCTGAAGCAACACAAGAAAGAGCAGACATTTTATGAGTTTCCTCTATGTGTTTTCTTCAGAAAAAACCATATAAAGGCACAGATACAAACCTGGGCCTTCTTTGGCCATGACCTCATAGCTCCAGCTCTTGCAGCTCTGCAGAATGCAATCTGGAGGAGATTACAGCAGCACAGCCAGGGCAGAATTAGCAGGGAGATGGTGAGCAAGATTTACCTCATCCTCATTATGATAATGGATGTAATATCCATGGAAATGCTGATGGGCTTTGCTCAGAGAGGAAGAACTGCAGGCAAAGAGCAAACACACAAACCAGCATTATTTGCCCACATTCCCAATCAGGGTTTTGCTGGCATGTTCATCTTTCTACAGGGGGCCCAGGAGGAACTTTGATTCCCTTGGTGTTTGCAGAAAATGACTTGCACATACCATGAATCAGAGGGGCTCATTTCGGAATGTAGAAACTATTACTCATCCTGCTCTGGCATGAATGAGCATCTGGCAGCATATTCTAAAATTCTGTGAAGACAACAGGAGGCAAAAGGAAAAAAAAAATCGAGCTGGAGTGCACCTCTTGTCAGCTCAGCAGGCAGCAGATGAGAACTGGAAGGAGGCAGCACAAAGACAGATCTGCTGAACTGAGCCTTTATGTGCTTTCTCTTTCCATCCATCCACTCCTTCCAGATTTTTTTTAGAGCAGGCTGGGGGTTGTACAGAATACATGGAGACAAATTCACAAATTCACCCAGTTAACTCTGCTCCAGGCCAGCCTGGGGCGTTGTGTTCCAGAGGTTTTCAGGCTCCAGCAGCCCAAGGAGGCAGCGCTCCTGCTTGGTGCTCTGGGCCCAGGGAGATGGAGCTGCAAATCCTGGGATTTGTCAGATTTGTTCATGGGGGCTCAGAGCCCTTTGGTATCGATGGCAATGTCCCAGGAAGGGAGTGTCCCGTGTTCCCAGGAGTGGCACAGGGCAGCACACAGCAGGGTAAGGAAGTGCTTTCGACCACGTTTTGAGGGAAAACCCAAACCTGAGTCAGAAACTGATCACAAAGGGAGCAGTTTCTCACAGCAGAGGGGCTGTGAAGCCAGGGGGAAATAAAGGCTCATTTCATCTTTGAGGGGTTGTGTTCCCTTTCCAGGAACTTCGTTGTCTTTGCTTCCTCAGCCAAGTGCAGAGCTGGGACTGGGACCGAGCAAACCATTGCCAGGGTTCCTTCTCCTGCAGATGAATATCCCAAATCCATGAGAGCAGGGATGGCTGCCGAGGTCTCTGCAGGAGCAGGGCACTGTCCCCACTTGTCCTGCCACAGTCTGCCCTGCTGCCCCTTCCCGAGCATCCGCAGGTGCTGCAGAGCTGCTCTGGGATGTTTGAGGAGCTCTGTGGTGTCTGAGGAGCCCCAGGATGTCTGAGGAGCCCCATTTCCTTGTGCTGTGCAGGGCTGGGTCCATGACACCCCGTGAGCGTTTCCCCTCCTGGGGAGCAGTGGGGCAGGGTCCATGGCACCCTGTGAGCATTTCCCCTCCTGGGGAGCAGCAGGGCAGGGTCCATGGCACCCTGTGAGCGTTTCCCCTCCCGGTTTCCCCTCGCGGGCGGGCAGGGCTGGCAGGGCTGGCAGGCTGTGTGCCCTGGAATGTTCCGGGCTGCCGGGGCCTGCCCGTGCCGCAGGAATCCGCGCAGGCCGAGGCACGCCGGCCTGGCCCCTCAGCCCCTCCAGGTGCAGGCAGCTGCTGCTGCCGCGCTCACAATTTACTGTGACATTTTTCTCATTATTATTCCTTGCTGGGCTTCTTTTCTCCCTGCTGTGGTTTTTTTTTTTATTATTTTGTTTTTAATTCCTCTGCTGCCTTCCTGGTTTCTGCCAGGCTTCCTGGGACAGGCTCTCCTACAGGCAAGAGCACATTGTCAAAACAACCCCGCAGTTGTATTTTCCTTCTCTCCCTCATCGTGGCAAAACCTCCTTTTCCAAGGGAGTTGTTTCCTCCTGTTCTCTTCCCCCAGGTATTCCGTGGAATTGATTTCTCCTCTTCTTTTACAGATGAGATATTCCAGGAACAATCGAACTCATACTGCTTCTGTCAAACTTAATCTAGGAGACATTAATCTGGAATATAGTGGGGAACCAGATCCAGAAAACCTGAACTTCCTTTTTTATCGGGGAGCTAATAAAGCAGAAGGATGATGACAGGCTACTGAAATTTAAGCAACCAAGGAAGGAAAGATATTTTATTCAATAGCTGGGATAAAACTTCATGTTCCAGAGATTTCAAGGAGCACGATCAAACAGGGGAGATGAAGGAAGACTGATTTTCATTTTCCTAAGTGGACAAGTCTGGGGGTGGCTTTTAGGTTGTCTCTGTACTTATCAGAGGTACTTAAACATTTCCTCATCTAAATGCAGACATGAAGTCAGGAACAGTGTGACTCCTCAACCAGCTGGGGTCACAGCCCTTCACCAGGCAGGGCTGGGGCATCTCTGCTCCTCCTCACCAACACCGAGCTGCTCCAAAGGGCTCTGTGGGACCAGTTTAGGTGTCTGCCCCAGGAGGAGATGAATCACACCTTGCAAGTGCTGATTTCTCTCTCTTATCTCTCAGAGGAGCCTAAGGTGCCTCGTTCAGATCCAGACGTTTACACAGATGAATCACACCCTCAAGGCCATGGAGAAAATAATGAAAATCTGCAAGCCTAGGCCCAAATCTCTCGAGTCATCTTGAATAATTCTGTTATTTTACTGAATAGAATGATCCAATGTCTTTAAATTGCTTCATGCTTTACTGGCAGAAAATGAAGATAAATAAATTCTCTCCCAAAACAAACCCCTCACTTTATTTTTTCCTGATACAGCACAGGCAGTGGTGTTCCTTTCAGTATGGCCCTTCCTTAGATGTCCTTTTTGTCCTAAATAGACACAGAATTCACCTCTGTGTTCAGCCTCCAGAGCTCCTCTTGCCTTCTTCTGAACAGGAAATCTCAGCGATTACCAGATCAGAGGCACTTTTAAACCATCTGGGCTTCACTCAGCGTTTCCAAGGGTGTTGATGCTTCCCAAACCCTCAATGGCTTCTTCAGATTCTCCTGTCCTTTGAAATGCTCGTTCAAGAGGGAAATCCTTACCCAGAGAGCTCTCCTCCCTGTGCGAGATAATGATGGAGGTAATACCACGGCAGGGAAAGCTTCACTCTTCCAGCAGGTCAGCCTCAGTGTGTTGTCCTCTGGGAATTAAAATCCACAGTGCTGGATGTCCCCTTCCACTGCCCTTCTTTAAAGCAATTCGTGGTGGAGTCATTTAGAAACGGAGAAAGGAGGGTAGAAAATGAGAGTATTGAAAATGTGAGTCTGGGAGCAGGTCAGGATTGATGGAGTCCTTCCCATTTCCTCTTTGGTTATTTCTTTGCTTGCTCCCTGTAACTGAATCACCCTGGAAATGCCTCCTGATCTCTCCAAGCAGGGACCATCCATTTTTTTTAGTGGAGTATTTTGCACAGAAAGTCCAGCTCTGATCGAGTGCTGCACTGGCTGCCCATAACAATAAATTCCCATTACCAGAAGCAAGACATATTTTCTTATGCATCCCCTTTGCAGAAAGGCATAAACCGAATTTTGACTTCAAAGGAGACATCTTTGTTCAAAATATAATGCTCAGAAATATTCTGCAGTCAATTATTTGCAATTAGAATGAAAAGAGAAACCCCCTTCCCCAAACCGCCTGTAATTACAAACGATCCTTTCATGAAGTATAAATCCAGTCATTAAGGAGTTTCAAAAGTTTTAATTCAGTGGGCAATTAAAAAGAAGAATGTCTGGTGTTGAGACAGAGAACAATGCCGTGGTGTGCTTGGGGTCCGGAGGTATCAATGGCACTTTTAGCAGAGAGATTTTCCTATTGATCCCAGTGGTTTTAGGAGGCAATTCCTCAGCGTGGGATCGTTACCAGCCCTTAACGCCGTCTCTGCTGAGCCACCGCTGGGGTCGACACGAGCAAACCGAGAGGCAGCCTTGGCCTGGAGCCCCAAAATCTCCTCCCCAAAAAGCTGCTGCCTCCAGCTCCTGAGCTGGGTCCTGGTTCGGGGCACAGGGCAGGGAGAGCCTCGTGCCCTGTTCCAGGGGAGGTGGTGCTGGAGCTTTCCCGGGTGGAAGCTTTGGCTAAGGAGTGCCGAGTTACTGAACAAGGATGTTCCAAGCACAACATGCCTCTGTTTCCATCAGTCCTTGCCCTTTTCCCACAAGGTGCATAACAAAATCTGAGGGGTGCCCAGGAGGAATCATTTTCACATTTGGACACATCCTCAGGATGGAGCCGGAATGAAAACCGTAGATCTTAATCCCCTCTCCCAGTTTGTGAAGCTGGGAGGAGGAAGGGAGTTTCTGAAATGCTCATATTTTGAAATTGGGACTTAAACTTATTGCCTTCATTGCTTGAGGGAGGCCTGTTCCTTTCTAGATATTTATTGTCCTTGGTGATGCCTTCCGTGCGAGCTCCCTGGCAGCTGCTTTGGGAGGAGGTGTGAGGTGGATCCATAAGGTTCGCAGATTTTTCCCACCCATGTGATAGGTATTTGTTGTTTGGCGCCGTGGTTCGGAATCCTGCGTCCTGAATTCCTGACAATCTGTGCCCTGCATATGTTCCTGGTGCTGTGGGGAGGTGCCACTCGCCGGGGATGAACCACAGAGCTGCGTTCCCACATCGTGGGGGCAGAAATGTGCTCAGAGGAGTGATGGTTTTAACTGAAAATACTGAAAATCAAATCCCACTGAACATCCAGCGGTGATCTGCTCCCAGCGGGAGGGAGGGAATCGCACCAGTAGGAAAAGGGACTCAGCTGCTTCACAATCCTTTTTGGGGTCCTGTGCCACTGTCTGAGGGGGTGAGGGATGCCAGGGCTGAAAAAACGCTTGGATGAAAAGAGGGAAAACAGAGCTCTGTGGAGTTTGCATTTCAACCACCTGATGGAAACACTTAACGCTGCTTTTTATTCGATTCAGTCACAGATCAAGTCTGATAATAATTCAGGGATACTCAGGTGTGTGGCCATGAAGGAGGAGCTGTAATTTTTCTGCCCTGAGATCATACTCCTGCACTTTTCTGCAGGCACAGCACTAAAAAAAAAAAAAATACTGTTTGGGTTTTTTAATTTGCCATTTTGGTGTCATTTCAAGGTTTTATTTTTAGATGCTCCTTCAACCAGAAAGAGCCACACAGAGTTCCCTCAGCAGTAGCTGCCTGTTTTTCCTGGAACAGGGAACATCTGTGTGTCTCCAACATGCACAGTGTCAGCAGTTTCCAAACGGGAGGACAGCACTGGAATCACCTGGAATCTTATTGTCAGGGGTACTGGGCTATCCAAGTTTCCAGAACTTCCAATGGAGCTGCCTAATTTCGGAGTATCTGAGCATTGCACACTCCTTTTCCTGGTGTGCTCACTGCTGTTTAAATCGCGATGTCTGGTGTCTCCTGACTCAGCTCTTGGGAAAGCTTCCCCTAAGGTGCGTGACTGATTTGGAGGAAGGTGCCCTAACGGGGCTTTGTTCGAGGAGATCTTGTGGAAAATCTCGCTCTTTTCCCCATTTCCCTATTTGGCAATGCAGTTTTCCCAGGTTTTCTGCCTTTCCACCCTCCCCCACCGCCTCTCCCCTTCCCTAGCACAGGTAACCACACATTTTGATGGAGGTTTAATCTCCTTCCTTCCTTCCTTTGCAAACCCACCTCCTCCCTCGCCCCAGGCACTCTGTCAGCTCAAACGCATCGCAAATCAACCTGACAGAGGAGATCTCCCCTTGAGCAACCGCGCTGGGAGTTTGCTGCTGCTGATCCTCAGATAGGGAGGGTGGGGTGCATTTTCCACATAAAACCCAGTCGCGGCTAAATGGAAGTAAATTTCCATTGCCTTTGTTTCCAGCTTGGGCTGTCAGCTAGGTGGATGCAGCCAGGTCAGAGCTGCAGGGACAGTCCTGGTGCTCGTCACCTTCCCAGCATTTCTCTGGGATGTTGAGCTGAGGAACTTGGGCTGCGTCGAACAGTTGGACAGAACAACCATTACTTGTGATGCCCAAATGGAATCGGAGAGCGATTCCACTTCAAGAAAGTGGAAAAAGTGTTCAAGAGAACAACCTAGAAAGTCACGTAATTTTCTTTTTTACTCCTTTCTCCATGTTAGAAGCGTGGAGGAGTCACAAATGTGCTGCTGAGTCCTGCCAGAAACACAAACCAGGGCAGCTCTCGGGTTCTGTTGGACCTAAATCAGCAGTTGCACTGACCTGGGACAAAGGGCTCGTCCTCTGTTCAAGAAAAATCCCCACATCTCCCTAAATTTTCTAGGTACAATATTATGACTATTGCAAAGGGGAAAGCTGAAAACTGGTCCTAGCTTGTGCAGCTTTTCCAGGACGTTTCAGGGAGGTGGGAGGAGGCAGCTCCTGGATCCTCATGAGAGCGGAGCAGACACACCATGAAAATGTGAGCATCGACTTGCTGTCCTTAGGAGCGTGGCTTTTACCCTGCAGCTGGTGAGAGTCTTTGCACATCTATTTGCTAACTCAGCTGAAGTCAGAGGAACCCCTCTGATTCTGTGCTTGAGAACACAAAACGCTTTTGTTTTTCAAGACATATCACCAGCAATGCATGGCTTCAGAAGAAATCACCCCTGTCGGTAGCAACAAAACAGCGACAGAAACAAGAGCGAGAGAGACAGGAAGGGAGAGGAGGCCACTCTTGATCAGCCTCTGGTGACGAACAGCTCTGTGTGGGTGTTTGAACATGGAGCAGCCTGAGCAGGCATTGCAAAACCTGCTGCTGGTTCTTCGGGAGGCAGAGTGACTCCGAGTGCATAATCCCTCTGCCACTCGGGGAAGTGGAGCTGCTCCCATCATCTGGATTCACACAGAAGCTGAGCACTTGCCGTGTTTGATTTATTAGTTTTATAAAAGGCAGAGTCTTTAATGTTCAGTGCTTGGAGCATACTGTAATTTTAGCTGCATTATTACAGTTGTTGACCAATGTATGAATTATCTTCAAAGGCTTGGAGTTCCTCTGAGCAAGCTTTCCCATTCCAAAGAGCGAGTCAGAGGAATCCAGGAAGGTCTGTTCTTTCAAGGAAAGACGTGTCACAGGTCGAATGTGAGGGAATGTTCTGGAAACACATTCAGCAGAAGCCCTGGAGAAGGCACAGAGGTTATTTGCTTGCACAGAACTGTGATCAGTACAACTCACAACGCATCATTTTAATGTCTTAGAAATGAGTTATTAGTCCCAAATCCTGGAGTGGAAGCTGCTGGAAGATTATCCAGAGTCTTTGCTGAAGTCCCTGGACTGCGTGGGCTGAACTTGCAGCCCAGAGCAGGAGTCTGTCCGAGCCAGCACAAGGACAGTGCTGCTCCTTGTCCCTGCCTGGCCTCTTCTACAGCACACTTCGCCTCCAGGAAGTGTCACAGGGAAAGCTATTCCCACCAGAATGACTGCATTTAAACTCATTTTTGGAAATTGTCTGGGCACAGCCTCCCGTAGAAATGAGATGGCACAGAACTGATTAAATAATGTTCATGCAAATACAAAAGTTGTCAGGGCGTTGTTTTCTGAGGCTTCAAGATCCAGCTTGTCAGAGGCTCCTGGCGCAGTGTCAGCTTTCCCGAGCTCAGCTGAGCCAGTAGGAGCTTGATTTGGGGTGGGCAATTGCCAGAGCCCTGCAGAAACCCTTCCCCAGTGCATTTTCTCCTGACCTCAGCCATCGTGGGGCCTCCAGGCTCCCCTCCCACAGCTTCTCCTGCTGCTGCCTCCTCAGGAGTGCCCTGGTGACATCCTCACCTCTCACCTCCCCTGTGCCTGCGAGCCCTGGGCTGCTCAGACACTGAGGAACCACCAAATGCTGCCAGAACCATCCATCCTCTGTCCATCCTCTGTCCCAGCCTGGTGCTTTCCCCCATTCCATGTCCTTTCCCCCATTCCATTCTGGACAGCTGCAGGCAGGTGACTCCCAGTTCACAAACAGCACCAGGGCCAGGGGTGCCATTACTCATCAGAGGAAATATTTGTCCAACTGCTGGGATCTGAGCATGTATTTGCCTGTGTTTTTGTGATGCTTTGTGTGGATGCCCTTTTGAACACGAGTCCATTTGTGCAAGGGCTCCAGGAGGGGTTTGGAAGACGCTGGGACTCGTGGGGCCACTGGAACCCATTCCAAGCCTTCACTTGAACAAATGTTTGCAGATCCTTTCCTGCAGTGTTTGCCCACTCCTGACCTGAGCTTCATTAGCTCAGCAGATTCATTTCCCTGCTCCAATACCTCTCTGGCCAGCTGGAACCATGGGATATTTTCGTGTGGCTTTTTCCAGGGGACCTGGGGAAAGTCAGTCACTGGCTGATAAGAAACAGAGAGTGCAAAAATCTCCTGGTGCTGTCTGTGCTGATGAGCCCCTCACAGGGGCTTGACTCCTCCTGCTGCTTCTGCCAAGAGCAGTTGGCTCCTTTTGAATTGCAGTTTGAATTTACAGGACTGAGTCAGCTTCTGGGGGTTTGTACAGATTTTATTTTGCATCTAAGCCATTGCCGGTGGTGTAACAGACCTGGAGTGACATCAGTGTGATCAGAGAGACACTGGCAATGTCACAGTGACAAACGTTTGTACAGCTTGGAGGGACAAAAAGCAGCTCCTGCAAGTGAAGGGGTCACTGGGAGCACCCTGTGGGGCCATAAAGGGAATTAAACAGCAGTGAGCTCTTCACCTGCATCGTCCAGAGATCAGAGTTGGGAATTTCTGGTGCCACCTGGAAAACACAAATACGGAATCACCTCCAGAGGTGCTTTTTGCCATTTCTCAGTGGCTTAGCCTGAGGTGGCCACTGGTGAGGCAGGATGGCCCAGGGCTGGGAGCTGAGCTCGCCACACGTCACTGGCACAAATCCAGAGCCTCCTGCAGTGCCAGTGCTGGGTCTGGGTTTGCCATGCTGAGGGTGAGATCAGAATATTCCTGATGCCAGAACAGATAATGGCATGGAGTGGAGTCTGAGTGCAGCCAGGTTCTGATGGATGGGCTCAGCCACAAAACCCCAAATACCCCTTCCACGACTGGATCTCCTGGAAGCTCATTTAGCAGCACAGGAGTGGGACTGATCTGCTCCATCTTTGGATGTTTTTATTGTTCTGAGTAGGACTTCTGCGATGCCAGGAGAATTTTATCTCACAATTTTTCTATGAAATGAAAAATGTGCATTTCAAGTCACTGTTTGAATTAGTTTAGAACTGGATAAATCAGGAAAGTGAAGCATAGTTTGCATTGTCATTTGTGGCTGTTTTTTCATGAATCATTATGGTTTTGACCAGTAGTGGAAACAGAAATAAATTCCAGAATGTGTTATTTTGCATTAATAAATGCAGGTTAAACTCCTCAGTAGGAATCAGAGTTCAGGATTTAGCTGGGATGGTGCTGAACCTCTGCCTGGATTTGAATCTCCCATCTTCTCTTCCCACTAAATACTCGGAGGTTCAGGTTTAGGCTTCCGGCTTTGGCCCCTGTCTGCCTTCCAAAATCCCTTTCATCTCCTGGAATCGGGAGCCCAATCGCTCCGGGTGCTTTAATTAAGCGAAATGAAAGGCGATGATTTCCATAAATAGAAGAACTTCAAGAGCAGCCCCGGGCTGGGCCCGGCCACCCACCCCGAGGTGCCCCGGGACCCCACCCGGCACATCCCGCATCCTGCAGCTGCAGCCAGCGCGGCTTGAACTTTCTCCCCGGAGATGCTGCTGATAGGGAAATGGGAGCAGGAGCACTCGGAGCCTGCCAGGGTGATGCAGACCGGGAGGATGAGGAGCTTTGATCTCCCCTGGGACAGAGATTCTCCGAGCGCGGCTCTCGCTCAGTGATGCTGAGCGGATACAGACCCCTAGTGGAGTGCCAGGCGCTCCCCAGCCCCGCTCCTTCCCACTCCCAGTCCTTTATTTGTTTATTTAAAGGAAGGGAAAGCGGGATCTGAGTGCTGATCCTTATCTGCCTGCTGCTTTCCTTTGCTCCTGACTCGCCTCGAGCTCTTCTGGAGCTTTATCGTGGGAACGCTGCGCCGAAATTCGGGGATATTTTCATAGGAATACAGATTCCCCTTCTGGAAACCTGAGGTAGCTCAGCATTGCCACTGAAATCCAGTTGAGCAGACTCAGAGCTTCATCTGTGCTGAGGAAGGGAGGTTAAAAATTGCGTAAAAGAGAGAGAAATGGGATCAGTTGGCAGACAGCAGAACTGTGAGATAATTCCAGAGGGAATGCTCACCAGGAACTCTCCAGCAAAAGGCAACAGGGGAAGCTTCTTGTCCAGTGTGGTTGCCCCTGGTTCTGTCCTGTCCAGCACATCTGTCCCCAGGAAAGGCCACCAGGGCTTCTCTAAGTGGAAAAATCCAATTTTCACGTGAGCAGCTCTGAAGTCCCAGCGTGAGGGTGGAATTTTGGGCAGCCAGCAGAGCATCCCTGGCTCCTTCCCAGCTGCCAAATTAAACTGTGCCACCTCTGCTGCCCCAGAGCCACCCCAGCTGTCCTTGGCACAGCAGAGTTTGCCCTCAGAGCCCAGAATCCAGAATCCTTTGTTGATGGTGCTGAAGGCAGCAACCGAATCTGGCAAAGGCTGCTCCATCCTCAGGGTGCAGATCCCAGCTCCTTTCACCCTCTGGTGAGGGTGATGTTTTCTGGGGGATGTTTTCCAAGCTGGCATCTGGTTTGAACAGGGAGAACTCCCAGATCTGGAGGGATTCACTGAGGTTGTCTCAGGGAAAGGGAGAAAAACATTAGTAGGATAAATCAAGCCCAGTGATGTGAAATCAGGGCTGCAATTAAAGCATCGTGGCAGCATCAAATTCTGAACTTAAGACAAAATCAAAGCAGTTGGTAGCACAATTCCAGGACATTTGTTTTGTTGCCAGTGGTTATTCCTTTGTGCATTTTTCTTCAGTGAATTGAATCACAACTAGTTGCACAGTAATCACCCAGGCCCCAAGTTCAGATAATGTTGCCTTCCTAATACTTTGTAGAAATGCTGAATCCATTAGCTATCTTCAAATGAGATTATTTTTTTTAATTAGCAGGATCTTAGCAAGCCATTACAGACACCATTGGTGCTGCCACACGGAACTTTCCTGTTTGCTTAACACTGGAAGGGGAAAATTCTTTTCAATCAATTCAAGTGCTGATAGGTTTTGCAGTTTGCTTTCAAAGTCTGAAAATAAACAGAATTTTCTGACAGGTGAACAGGCCTGTCTTTGCTCAATTCCTGATTCCCTTTCTGGTGTTTTTAGGAGGCACCAAGTTCCCTGCTGGTATCTATTGATTTATCTCTGTGCTTCCAGTGCAGGGAAACTTTTTCATTTCAGACCTGCCTTGGCTTTCCCCTGCTGCCTTTGCCTAAGAGCCAGCGTGGCACATCCAGCTGGGCTTTATTTCCTCCTGAAAATCCTCCTCTTTCCAGAGCTCTTGATGAGCCACATCAGCATTTCCTCGGGGTGACACCAACTCAGCCCAGCAGAGGGATGTGAGCTCTGCTCTCCCCATGCCACCCCAGGGACAGAGGCTGGAATTTATCTCTATGGCAACTCCAAAGTGCTGCACGGTAGCCAAAAACCAGGGAATGGGGAACTGCAGGCAGGGTGGAATCAGTGGAGGAGGAATAAACAAAATATTGCGCTGATGTGTTGTAGAAGAACGGATTTATAGGTTATGACATTCCTAAAATATCTTTATTTAATAATGAAAACTTCATTATCCAGCCCTCTGCCAAAGTGTTGCCATGGGCCTGCTGCAGGTCCCTGGGAAGATCTTTCATCTTGACAGAAGTTCTAAATGACAGCATTAGAGCTCTGATGGAGGGGAAGGCACAGCCTGCCCTGGCTGTCCAGGGAAATGAGGCACACGCTGCTGGCACAGGGTTATGGAAACCTAATCACTGACAATATTAAAAACCAAGTAGCACAGAAGATTTTTTCTGTCTGAGCACTGGGGATAAATTAAGTGATAAACCTTGAGTGTTTACCGGAGTTTTATTGTTTTATTAAAAAGTAATTCATCTTTATTACAGCCCAGGCTATTATGTTTCACATCATTAGGGAAGCAATGGAGACCCGAGAGCTAATTTTGGGATGCAGCTCTGAGAACAGAGTGTTCTGTTTGTGTCTCTGCTGTTGGAGCATCCTCTGGGTGCTGACCTCCAGAATGGTTCTGTCTGGGAGGCTTCAGAGGTGCTGAGGTGAATCCAGGCTGTGCTCAGCTCAGCACCAGCCCTGTGTGTGTCCCTGCTGATGTCCAGGATGGTGTTTGGATCAGATCCGTGCCCCCAGGCAGGCAGGGGCAGCCCCAGCTGGGCTCTCCTCTCCAGCCTCTCAAAACCAGAGCTTCAATCACTGAGGGAAAATTCCCACCTGGATTCTCAGCGATCCAGACACGCAGCGTGGCAGGGAAATTCCATTTATTCCTTAATTCCTGTGGCTTTGTGAGAGCCCTCCTGCCACAGGCTGGGGCTGGCTTTGCATTTTGGGGTCAGGCAGAGCCAAACCCTCGAGTCCCACCCCAATCCCCGAGGAGCAGGAGCTGCTCTGCAGGACACCTGGCCAGATGTGGATCTGTGGGTGTGCAGAAGCTCCTGGGGCTGGAGAAGCTCCTTGAGGTGCCTGTGCAGGAAGGGAGGACAGGAGATGTTCAGAGGATGATTTAAAAGCAAATCTGTTGGCTCTGGGGCTTGTGTACACTCAGGTAAATGAGCTTCAACCAATTTACTTAAAACTATCCAGGTAAAACCGCTTGTGTAAATGACTGAAATTAATTTAATATCACTTAAACATATTAATATAAATATTAACATGTTAAATATTATAATATATTAACTATATCCCTATGCAGACAGCTTCTGAACGTAAAACAAATACTTTTTAATCCACCTTGAGGATGTCCAGGTTGAGGATTTCAGCTCTGTTAAACCACAGCAGTGCTACCAAAGCAAATGCCAGGATAATTCCGTTGACTTGCTTCACTTTTATTATGTTATTCCCATTTCTGACAACTCTGCTTAGAAGCAAATTTGGACATCCAGAGAAAGAGCCAGGTGTGTCCTGTGGGATGGACATCCTGGGGGGTTTGTGGTGAGGTCACCTCTGTCCCCCCAGAAATGCCAGTGGCAGTAGGAGATCAGCCTCAGAATCTGCTGCACAGTTGGTGCAGCCCAGGAGAGAAGAGCTGCCAGGATTGCCCTGCTCAGGCTGTGCAAACACACAACAACAACAACAGCCCCACAATAAAATACACCCGCAGAGGAAGGAGCAGGCTGCTCCCAGGGTCTGCTTGATCAATGGGCTGTGGAGAGGCTGAGGTGATAAACTGACTCTGCTCGGGGCTAATTTTATGCAATATAATATGTTCATAGGATTAGTCTATTTAAAAATAATTTTAATCAAACTTTTTAAAATGCAAAGCCGTTCTGCTCTATTCATTTTCAATATATGCCTTAAAACAGATGAGGAAGGCAGAACCAGATCCTTATTATCCATGCATAATTTAAACAATATCATCAACCCAGTATTGATTGCTGACTAATGTGCTTATTAATTAATAGATATCTTTGTGTTAAATACATTTTTCAGAGCTGTTCTGGGACCATTTAATAAGATAAATGGGGAGTTGCAGCTCGGTACTTTGTCATTAAATGCAGAAGTTTTGTCAGAAAGGCTCCTTGTTTGCAGGGAGAACTCTGGGGGCAGTGGGAGGAGTGGAACTCTGTCCTCGATGTGCTGCTGCTGTCCATGCATCCCAGGGGATCTCACAGCCTCCTGTCCCTCGGGGCTTTGACTGATACCTGTCTGCTCAGAAATACGAGTTCCTTTCACAGGAGCCACTTTCTCTTCTGTTATTTCCCTGCTGCCATCAGGGACTGGGTTAAACTGGGTTAAACTGGGCAGGGAGGGCAGAGGAAGGCGGCCCAGAGTCAGAGCAGGTGCACATTAGAAGTGACATCAGATCAAACAGCTCCTGGGGAACTGAGCAGGGACTGAGCCCCACTCCTGGAATCCATCTCCATCCTGCCCCGTCCCACACAGCCTCTGAACCAGCAGGGATCATTCCTCAGGCTGTGGGTGCTGGAAAGGGATTTTATTTTACACCGCTGAGGATCACTCTGTACATATTTAAAATAAATAGATGTGCACATAAAAAGAATTACCCCTATTATTACCCAAGGATGCAGTGGGAGTAGCAGGGGAATGGCTAAAGGAACAAAACTTGACACCGGTGATAATAAAAGAGGGAACTAAAGCAAAGAGATCACCCAAGTCTGCTGCCTTTCGAGTGCTTAATCAAAACTGACTTCTACTACTGCAGCTGCAAAAGGAATGTTTCAGGCCTGCCATTAATTTCCATACAATAACCCTCTAATGGGGGAGTTGCCGGGAGAGGAGGGCGATCAATCTGCTCTAATGACACACCAGAGACTCAGGGAAAATGCAAACTTGGAGCAATTTCATGGCAGGTGCAACCTTGGAAAGTACGGCCATTTTTCTGAGCTAATTTGTTCCCCTGATATGTTTGAAATCCATATTTGTATTTTAAAGGTCTAAAATGCAGGATGATTAAAAAATATAAGCAGATTTCTGTAAGCTTTTCAAGTGGGGTAGGTGAAACATGAATGCCCCTCCTCGAGCTAGGACAGCTGGATGTCTTTTATCATGTGTTGCCAAAAAAGAAGGGAATGGGATTGTTTATTCCAGCATTCCCTTTTTGTCTTTAGCCTTCCCACTTCCCTCCCCAGCCTGGTGCTCATTTGTCTCCCAGCTGAATTGATCCCTAATACTGTAGGAAGTAATAATAGTAATAATCATGGTAACTGCTGGCAGTAATAGTTATTATTCTTATTATTGTTAGCACTTACAGTGCTCTGTAATGATAATGATTATTATTGCTACAAGTTTTAAAACACATAAATGAGTTAACTCAGTTCCTGCTACGCTTTGGGTGCTGGCAGCTCTCCCCCATCTGAAAATTCCAGCTGCGAATCGGAACAGGAATGACCAAGCTGACCCAGGAACAGCCACAGAGCTCATTTCCCTTTGGGTCTCGTCCTCAGGGAATATTTTGGTAAAAGCTGTGGGGTTTTGCATGGTCACAGTGGGGTGAGGCAGCTTTGGGGTGAATGAGAGCCTTTTGCTGGAGAGGGAAAATCCACGGAACTGGGGCCCAGTGCAGGACACGGGAGAGCTCTCCTGCTCCTCCCTCTGGGACTGCTGCCCTTGGAATTCCCTGCTCTGCTTCTCCCAGCTCTTCTGACCGACTTTGGGAAGAGCCTCTCCCCCTTCTCCCCCTGCCCCGGAGGCAGCAGGGTCCTGGCAGGTGCACAGGGGCTCCAGGCCCCCCCAGCACCCCCATTCCTGCAGCCCATTCCTCCTTGCACCTGCTGAAAGCCAACCTCACTTATCCTGATTACTCCTTTGCCTTTCTCAGCACTTAAGAACTCCAGCCAGAATCTTAAAAGTATTGAATTTTCAAGGGCTGGGAAGTGCAGGGCTTTGCATGAGAATTGGTGCCTGCTCTGCTCAGCTGCCTTTGTCCTTCCCCCCAGTGCCCATCTGCATCCTCACATTGTGCCTTTGTCAAGGGCCCTTGGCAGTCACAGAGAAGTGTGGCCTTTTTTACATTCAAAGATGCTTTTTTACATTAAAAATTCTTCTTATTCTCCTGCTGCATTTATGGGATGTGGCCATTGTATGTTCTGGTTTAGATCCCATTTTAAATACAAACCCTTCCCCACCTGCCCCCCCTCAAAACTCCTGCTCAGTTTCCCCTCCAAACTTCCCAGGGCTGACTGGGCTGTGGTTTTTTCCTGCTCCCCTCCTCAGCTCCCATTAGCAGGCTCGAATTGATGAACAAAACCATTGATTGTCTGGATGAGACTGCAGGATTCCTAAAAGTTCAGTGATGTCTTCCTGGAGTTTGGCCTCCAGTCAATGCAATGAAGTTCCTGCTTAACTCTCACTGCGTCACCCAATGCATTTATTGCACTCCAGTGCTGCCAGAGCCAGCAGGCACCAGGGGACAGAGCAAACACACCACACTGGAAATGTGCTGGGAGCCTCCTGAGTTATTTCTCTGATGGTCTCACACATAACTTGAGGGCTCTGTGTTTAACCTCTCAGCATTTTTAAAGCTTGGTTCTGACTTTACTCTCGTGAAGGAGTTTAGGAACCCAGTTGGGCTCAGCTTGGCTCTGCTTTCTCCTGAATGTTGATGGCAAAATCTCTGCTTTGAGCAGCTCTTCACTCCTCTGCCAAGTCCAAAGGGCAAAGTGAGAGGGAGACAGGTGGCTTTTAAATCTCCTTTCATGCCATGAAGAAAGATGCTGTGAAACCTCATGTCTGAATGGTGAGGTTAGGAAAAAAATAACTTGGAAATAAGGGACACTTTGAAAGAAGATCAGACCTCTGGAGTAGTTTCCTGAGGGAACAGAGCAGATTCACCACCCCTGGCATCCCTCACATCCACTCAGCTGTGATGGGAGCTGGGAAGGGCCCTGGCCTGGGATGGTCCTGAGCTCATGGCTGGGACCTCAGCCCCGACTGGAATAAGGAAATCTGGAACTTCTGCAAAACACATTAGGTGATAAAACTTGGTTGCTGTCTCTCTTACTTTATCCCTGGCCCCAGCCCCATCAAATTCCATTGGTTTTCTCCTGCAAAATGCAGATACTCCACGCCAGGCAGATTCCCTGTCAATACCTGGCACAGAGAACAATTTACATGAAGGAAGGAGAGCTGGGATTGAGCAGTGCTGGAGGGACAATGCAAAGCTTTCCAATCACTTCAAGGTTTTTCTTTCCCCTGCTCTGTTTCCCTGCCTCTCTGGTGATTTAGGACATGGATTTTTGCTCCTTGCCATCCTGTATTTATGTCTCTGTGTTGCTGGGGATGTACAAAGCAAGGCATGTTCCTGCTGGAATTCCAATTCCTGAAACTTCCCAGACCTCTGAGCAGCCTGGGATAGGGCAGGAGTGGAATGGGATGAGCTCTGAGGTCCCTTCCCACCCAAACCAGCCTGGGACTCCTTTCAGCTCTGAAATCCAGGCTGAAATCCTGAGCTCCTGGGGGATTTGCCCCCTCAGTCAGCCAGCACAGCTCCTTCCCCTTGTGCTGGGAGCTGTTATCCCCATCTCCCGTGGGCAGCCAAACCCTCTCCCTGTCCATCCAAAGGCAAGGACCTGGAAAAGGCAATTCAATTTCACAGGCCATAAACTTATACATCCACTTCTTGCATTTCTCTCCTTTTTGTTTACGATTTCAGAAAATTCTCTAAGCCTGCAATCTATATATTTATTTTCCCTCTGAACACCCTTAATGCAAAGCTGGATTCCAACCACTTGTTCACCAAGGAAAACTTCAGCAAAAGCTGGCTGAGTTTGCAGAGTGGTTTTCTGGGGGCGGCAGGCAGGGAGTTTGGGCTCTGTTCCCATCAGAGGCAGCTCGTGGATGCAGGCAGAGGGAGCAGCCTTGGGAATCCTCTGCCATCAATTCCTTATCGCTGCTCAGTGACTCCCTGAGCCACCCAGCAGCAATAATGTTGGGTTTAAAGCAGTGGTTTTGTCCATGGGAAGTGGTGGGTTGGAGAAAATCCAGGTTTTTCCTCCTTTCTGCAGCCAGGGCTGTCGTTTTCCCTTTGAGCAGCTCCCATTTGCTCTTCTGAGAGTGACTCTGTGCATAAACAAGCCCAGATTAAACACAGGCAAATACTGTGACATTTCAAAAGGATGGAAATAGAATAACTCATTTTGCCATCTGGACAGAAGTCCCAGGCCTAACAAGTCCGTGTGACTCCATGCCTTGCTCCTATCATTACTCTTCACCTCTGCTCATAAAGCTCCACCTAGAAAATAATGTAATTTAATTAGGCTGTGGATTCAGGCTGCTGCCGTCACACTCGGTTAAACTGAAGCACTTGGTGAATTCCATTGTCATTGGGGCTGGAAATAACAAATGTTCCGTTAACAGGCTGATCCTGGGTGCTTTGGGAGAGGGATTCAGGCCCCTGGAGGGGTGGGACGCTGGGGACAGGAGCAGGGAGCAAAGTCCAGGGAGGGGACACAGCCCCTGAAGCCAGGGCAGGAATTCCAGATGGAATTCCCATGGAAATCCAGACCGAGGGGACACCACGGTGGGAAAGGCGCAGGAGGAGATCCCAGCAGTGCTGGAATGTCCCTCCTGTGTCCCACCAGGTGACCCAAGGCAGAGCAGGGACAGCCCCAGCAGCTCAGGGAGTTTCAGACGCACTCAGACATTCATGGTGCACGGAACACGAACGCTCTGAGCCTGCAGAGCTCTGCAGGACACTGCCCAGCCTCCATGGGCTGCTCCCATCCTCATCCAGCACTTCCAGGTTCCTTTTGGAGCCCTCCACCTCTCCCTGTTTGCCCACAGGCCCCTCAGGCTCGTGGCAGCTCCCCCAGGACACGACTGGCTCCTCCTTTCCCTCACCTGTTCCCACACCATGAGAAAAAGGAAAGCCAAACCCCAAGGACACGTGAATCTTCTGAAAAAAAAAAAACCCAGAACACAAATAAAGTCATCTTGGTTTGAAGTTCACAAATATTTTGGAAGGCAAATGGATGGGAAGAGTTTAGCCTGCAAACACTTATTTGTCGTGCAGCCTGACTGCTGCTTTTCAACGTGCTTTGATCCTCTCCAGTTTTTTTGGCCCAGGCATTAGATAATGCTTTAGAAGCCATTAGAAAAAATGGTGACAATTGAAATGCTTTGAAAAATGACAGTTTGATAGTCTAATAATAGCCCCTACACTGATCTGGAGAAGGTTTTCTGTTCTGTTTTTTGTGATATTCATTATGTACAGTGCATTTCAAAACGTCCTTTTCTCCCCAGTAAATAATTTAACCCTTTCATGAGCTGCAGCCCTGGAAATGTGGAACACAGAGATCTGTGCAGATCTACAGAGGTGTGTGCTCCAGAAAGAGCTGCTAAAAGCTGCTGTGATGTTGAGAGGAGGGGAAATGGAGACAATATTTGTGTTCTTGGAGCAGGCTGACCATGCAGAGTGAGGGCCTCATTCCTGCAGGCTCTCCAGGAAGGTTTTCCATGGGGAGAAAACCCATCTTGGAGGGCAAGGTGGCTGGGAGCTCGCATTTCATTGCAAGAGCTTGTTTTTGCAAGATGTTATTTGGCAGCGATAAATGAGCAACTTTCAAGCCTCAGAAGTGATTAATTTCTCACTGGAGCTGTCTCTGAGCCTGTCACAGCCTGACAATCCTGACATAAGTGTCATTTATAATGTCACAAGTCTATTCCGCAGAAATGTCATTACACAATTACTCCGAGGATGAGGAGAGCTTCACCGGGGGAAGAGCGTCTGCTATTAAGTCAATTACAGATCTTAATGTTATTGTTGGGTTGTCCCCCCTCATACAATTACTTGGTGTCTCACTCGTTCATTCTGTGTAAATCAGCAATTATTTGTTGCAGTGATAGCAGCAGGCAGCCCAGGTAGGGCAGGAGTCACGAGAGCTCTGCTCCGAGCTCAGGTGAGCTTTGGTACCGAGCCCTGTCCAGCCCTGTCCAGCCCTGCAGCTCCTCTGGGCCTCTCTCTGGAAGGCCCCAGCAGCTGGGGAGGTGATAAACCTTGTGTGTGCTTTGGTAAAGATGGTTTTTTTAACGAGGGGGACTTCTTGTGCCACCCAACAAAAGTGGATCTTTCTCGTCGCAAGGACAGAGGAGTTCAGCGAATTCCCCTGTGCTGCACCTCAATTATGCCTTAAAATTGGCATAAACTGAGCCTTCCTTTAGTTCTAACAGGCTTTCATCCCGCTTGGCCCAGGCACAAACAGTTCCCAGGCTGGGCTCGGTGCACAGGGCAGATTTGGGTTCATTACACACCCGAGGAGTGGGAAGGGAGCTGCCAGGCTGGGAGAGGAGCAGGGACCTGGGGCAGGACCACAATCCTCATCTCCCCCGGGGTGTTCCTGGGACCTGAGCCCTTGGTCTGCTTGGAGATCACTCAGATCCAGCTCCATTTCTGAGCTGGGAGTGAAGCTGCCTTTGAGGATATGGGCAAAGGTTGGTTCTGAGGGCTCTGAGCGTCTCTGTGCTGGCTTTGGCAGAGCACAGCACTGTGGCACCACAATCTGACTCACAGACATGGAAATGTGGAAAAAGGCCAGGATTTTCCATGGTAATCCTCCAGATTTGCACCAAGAGAACAGGGATGAGGATCAGGCCTTTTAAATTGCTCCCTTTGCCTGTTTGCTATTCTGGGAAGCTATTGTTCTCAAAGGGACATCTTTAAAGCAAAAGCTGGTAGAATAATTTATTTGCGAATAATTTATTCAGTGATTGATGGGAAAAGCTGCTGAATAAATAATTCACTGAATGCTAATGGAACATCAGAGATGGTCGAATAATGAAAATGTTTATTTGCAAATAATTTATTCAAAGAAAAATGCTGAAACGTATCAGCTCAATTATTCTTGGTGAATAATCCAGTCACTCAGGCAGCCAGTGTGACATGTTGTACACAGACACCGTTCCCAGCAACAGCAGAGCTCCAGGTACAGACCCTGCCTGCTCTCATCTCTCTCCAGCAGCAGCAGCAGCCATGAGGAGTTGGCTGAGAGAGTTGAGCTCAGACTAAAGGCTGGGCCCTGACTCTACAAGTGGTGTGAGTTTTGCACCCTCAGCCTCTTCCTCCATGGATTTCCTGTTGTTGATCACAGAGCTCAGGTCTGGAATCTCCTCTGTAACTCTGAGCTTTGCACAGGGGAGAGAGTCCTGGTCGTGGAGTCATGCAATGTCCTGAGCAGGGAGGGACCCACAGGGATCAACCCCAACTCCTGCCCAGACCCCCCAACAACCCCACCTGGGCATCCCTGGGAGCTCCTGGAGAGCCTCTGGACCATTCCCTGCACCCTCTGGGGAAGAATCTTTCCCCAATATCCATCCTACAAGCTTAGGCTTCACCCACAAGGGTGACTTTTTTAGACTCAAGCTCTGAAAACTTCAATTCTAAACCTGCACCGACCACAGCAAAAGGAAACAAATTGGGCAGAACTTTAGTCACTGCTGTCCCTCGGAGGGCCCAGGTTTGGGGGCCCCAGGCAGGGACCCCACTCTGGGCAGGTTCTGCAGGTCCTCAGCTGTTCCATTTGCCAGAGGAGACCTCTCCTGCTTCCCTGCAGCTGTACAGCAGGGCTCAGGTGCTCCTGGAAAATTGAAGTGATTTTGTGATGATACTGGAGCTAATACCAGAAAAATCTAAATTACATTTTAAAAGGAATCTACCCTTTTATCTTTTAACCTTAGGCCTCTCCCTCTCATGCAGAAAAATCAATCTTGACTAATCTACTGACCAAGTAAAAGTGAAAAGGGGAACCCATATAATCATGTACTTTATCTTCTTTAAATATTTTTTTACAGAAGAGGAGCTCATATAAACACGTACTTTATCTTCTTTAAAATATGTTTTACAGAGAAGCTCAGCAAAACATCCAAAGCTTCCTCATGGCTCTTGGGAGAAAACCTCATTGTCCTGAAAGAATCCATCACTGCTCCTGAGGGAGAGTTTGGGGAGGAGCTGCAGGAGAGCCCTGGGAGCTCTCTGGGATGGGGCACAGGAGGAGCTGTGGGAGAGCCCTGGGGGCCCTCTGGGACAGGGCACAGCAGGAATGGCACCGATTTCCCCTGCTAATGGTGACCTGTTTGCTCCTCTGAGCGACTGGGTGCCCTCTCCACAGAGGAGGATGGAGCAGGCAGGGGTCAGGTCAGAGGAGGGCTCTGTGCTCTCCCTGGAGATGAGCTCAGCTGGGATGGCTGAGAGGCAGATTTTGGCAGGGCTGGGAGNTCTCTGGGACAGGGCACAGCAGGAGCTAAGGGAGAGCCCTGGGGGCTCTCTGGGACAGGGCACAGCAGGAATGGCACCGATTTCCCCTGCTAATGGTGACCTGTTTGCTCCTCTGAGCTGCTGTGTTCCCTCCCACGGAGGAGGATGGAGCAGGCAGGGGTCAGGTCAGAGGAGGGCTCTGTGCTCTCCCTGGAGATGAGCTCAGCTGGGATGGCTGAGAGGCAGATTTTGGCAGGGCTGGGAGCGATGAAGCCCTGAGAGGGACGTGTGGGAGTGAGGATCTGACACACAGGGATGGAAACCATCGGTGGCTGAGCTGCAGAGACCTCGGATGTGCTCCCAGCTGGAGCAGGGCTGGTGCCTTCCCAGGCTCTGATCCTGGGGGGCTCCAGGAAAGGCACAGACCTGTGGCTGTGCTTTGGTCCCACACTGCCCCCAGAACCCGCAGCAAATGGAATTTTGGGCCACATTTCCATCCTCTGCCCTACCTGGATCTAAAAGTAACAGAGCCGTGCTGAGGAGCTGCTGTGACATTTCCTTTGTGGTTCCAGGCAGCCACAGCAGAACCAGCTCAGGGCTGGTTTATTCTCCGAATTTCTGCCTGTATTAGCACTGTCAGAATCCCTCATGTATCGCCTTGCAGGGAGTCTCAAAGTTTGTCAGTGCCTTACTTTGCATTTTTGTTCTGGGTTCAAAGCTGAACTGGAATCTTTTCTCTGGGCTGCTGAAAGAAACGTAAGAGAAATCTCATTTTTAAAAAGTATGAAAGGACCATAAAAATAAGCCTTTCACTAAGCTGATCAAGTCAGGCTCTGTATAGCAAAAAGGATTCAGAATGAGTAGCTGATAATACAGGCTTCGGTTTGTGGGAAATGAATTAGAGAGATGGCATTGAAAGGACTATTTCATTTAGGTGTTTTGGTGGCATAAACCCAGCTACTACAGTTAGAGTGCAGCAGGCTCAAATATTATTTAAAAGTTAATTCCTATTTTTAGCATATAATTTCTAATTAACTTGCTTTAGTTATCTTGTTAAATGTCAATTAAATCCGGGAGCATTTCTCACAGGTTTCCTGTATTCATAAAATGTAATTATACAGCCATTGCTCATGTAGCCCTTATTATTGGTATAATCTACAGCTAAATATATCTCTTACATACTAATTATACATCACTAAGTGCTATATTGATAATCAGTAATTGATTTAGCACAAACAATCGTCGTGTTACCTCTTGAAATGTCAACCTGAAGGATTTGGAATTAAAAGTTCTGGCCACAACTTGTGCCTGGGGCTGAGCTTTGCTGCCAGCTGGTGCTGGGGAGAGGTTCCTGTGCCAGAGGCAGCTCCTGGTCAGAGACTGGGGCTGGGATGGGACTGGGATGGGATGGGATGGGATGGGATGGGATGAGGCTCCTGGCGTGTCCAGGTTTGGTGCTGGAAATGAGAGGGTGGCTCTGCTGCTGGGAGATGAGGGCAAACTGGGCTGAAAAGGAATTTGGCACAAAAAGAAGAGAAGAGGCAGGAGAAGACCTGAGCAGTTTATCCCCCAAAATCCTTCCTTTGAAATCACAGAAATCTCAGGATGGTTTGGGTTGGAGGGACCTTAGAAATCGTCTCATCCCACCCCTGCCATGGCAGGGACACCTCCCACTGCCCCAGGCTGCTCCCAGCCCCAATGTCCAGCCTGGCCTTGGGCACTGCCAGGGATCCAGGGGCAGCCACAGCTGCTCTGGGCACCCTGTGCCAGGGCCTCACACCCTCCCAGGGAACAATTCCTTCCCAATATCCAACCCAAATTTCCCTTCTTTCTGTTTCTGGCCATTCCCTTTGTCCCATCCCCATCTGCCCACGTTAAATTCCCTCTCTCCCCTCACCCATCCTTTCTGAATTCCCAGTGGGTTTTGTGCTGGTGCCAGAATAAAGAGCAAAGCTGGGGGCACTCCTCCCTGAACCAATTCCTCCTCCTGGGCCCCTGGGGCTCTGTGGGGCTCTGTGGGGCAGGGCTGGGCTGCCTCTGGAGTCACCCTGGGGTTGTCCTGTCACGTCCTGCCCAGCCCAGCTCCACGGCTGACCTCCCTCTTCTGAGGCAGCATTAATTACAACTCAACAATTAGCAGCAAGTACCTGAAGCCCCAATTAACTGTGATCTATAACTGTGGTGGTCCAGATGAAAAAAAAAGGGAGCAGAAAAACAGAAAAGGAAAAAAAAAACCCACCACAGAGAAGCTGAGAAGGCCTTAATTAGATTTTCACATTTGCTGCCCAGCAGCACCTTGGAGCAGATATCATTCCCAGTCCCAGCAGCTCCTCCCTCCCCTCGCTGTCTCAGGGATGTTTGCTGCTCCATCAGGGCTGTCCCTGGCCAGCCCAGGATGTGTCTGTGTTGATGTTGATGTTATTCAAACAATGATCTCCCCTTCCCCTGTCACTTTGCATCGCCTGTTTCACGCAGCACAACCTCAGCAAACGAGCAGCAGCCTCTGCCTGTTCCCCATTTGTGCTTCCCCCTCTTGCTGGAAGTGGAATTTAAATCAAACCATGCCTTGTGCTCCTTCCCTTCGCTCCCCTGTTTCCTAAGGCAACCAATTTTATAGATCTGGGAAATGGAATCAATATGAAGTTGGATTGTCCTTATGAGATCCTCTTAATATCCCAGGAGAGCAGGCTTGGTACACCAGGATTAAGGAAAGGGAAAATTACTGAGGGCAGAGCTCTTTGGAGGGCTGTTGGTGTGCACATCGTGGACAAATATTGAAATGTGGAAAACAAGATCCAGGGGTTTGTGTGGCTTTAATTGAAACTGTTTGTAATCTTCATTCTCCTAAATGACACTTTTTATCTTCCCTGGGATCACATGGTGGGTTCTGCTGCGCACTGAGTTCATAAAATACACAAAAATTCAGTGTTCTTTGGAGAAAATTCATTTTGAGTGATGGGGCAGGGATGGCAATTCAAATAATAACTCTGAGTGATGTAAAAATGAACTCATTCTTCAGAACGTTAAAGCTCTGCAGAGCTCTGTGGCCACCACCAGCTCATTTCCATTTTGCATGAAAACAAATTCTCCAAAACTCAGTGAAAGACTTGCTTATTTCTGAGTAACTTTTTTCATTGATTCATTGAGGACAAAGTTTTCTGGCTCGCTCAGAGCATTCCCTGCCGGGGGGGAAGGTGTTTGCTCACAATTATCCCTTGGTGCTGGTGGTTTCATAACCAGAGTTCATTAGAAATGAAAACTTAATTGCATCAGGTCACCCGAAGCGATCAGGAGAGGCAGAAATGTTCTTTCTTTGGGGACAGTTGTGCTTTTCTCCAGGCTGGAGCAGCAGCCCCTGCCCAGCTCTCAGCTTCTCCCACTTTTCTGTCGATTCTCTCTTTGTTGGCTTCCTCTTTTTGAACTCAGTTTCTTCTCTTTCCATTGCCAAACAGCTCCATCAGGGCTGGAGATTTCCTCCTGCCAGGGCTCTGTCCCTGTGCTGTCCCTCTGTGTCCCTGGCCGGGGTAGAAGGACTCTCCTTCCCTCACCCCATCTCCTGCTCAGGAATATCGATCCAGCAGGATCCCAATTTCCCACCCTAATCCTTAATATTGGGGATTTGCTGTGCTTTCAGTGAATCTCATCCAGTTCCCATCATGTGTGGGAAGCAGGAGCACCCTGAGTCGTGACGAGCTCCTCCTCGGTGCAGTTAAAATCCTGTCCTCATTTCCTTTAAAAGGGCTCCAAAATCCTTGCAAAAGGCCTCAGGGATCTGGAAGCCAGGTGGGAGAGGAGAGCAGGGAGCCTGGCCAGGCCTGGATGGCAGCAGAGGGAAGGGAATTGGAGATGGAGCTGGAATGGGAAGAGCAGCAAGAACAGCCAGGGCTGAAGATGATGAAGATCAAATATCCAAGATTAGAGCTTTAGGAGTTCTCTCTCTACGGCATGTGGTGGAATTTTACCCAATTTGCAGCCTTGGCATTTGCCTTTCTATGTTTTTTTTTTAATATATGCTCATATATTTACCAAATTCTAGAAAGAGAAAAGGAACAGGCAGTTATATGGATTCAGCGTGCGTAACAAAAATGTGATACCACATATTCCCTGTGAATATTTTCAGGATAAAAAGGCAGAGAGAAATCAGATAAATGCATCAAAAGGAGTCAGCTGTCTGCCAGAGCTTGTTTTAAATATCAAATTAGAATATAATGGTATGCACAGATTCCATATCCAATCATGACTGTATTGGCAGGGACTGGAAGGTGACACAGCTCTGAGTCCTCCTGTGCCCCTGGATAATGGATGAAAGAGTGTTAAATGGAATAAAAGCAATTTTGGGATCAAATGCAGGCTGAGATGGACATTCCTGGGGTCCAGACAGGAGAGTGGCTCCTGCAGGTGCTGCTGGCTCTGTGCCCTGCTCACCCCAAGGTGACAGCTCCGAGCCATGGGCCAGCCCTGCCTCTGCCTCTCCTGCACCTGGGAGGGGTTGGGATCAGCCTGAGGGAGTTTATTTGGGGTATCCTGGCAGCTCTGAACCCCAACCTGATGTCAGTGATTGCCCAGAAATGCTGAAGTGCTTCCCCCCCACACCAGCAGGGGTGAGAGTCAGAGTGGATGAGATAATTAATATATCCCAGATTGCTGTTTTTTTAAGTAAAAAGGCAATGATGGAAGCAGGAGAGCTGGGAGCAGCCTGTGGATGGAGCAGGTGGGGTTCAAATATCGATGATCTGCTTCTGGAAACATCAGTTCCAAGCACAGGTGGAGCTTGGGGCATCCCCTGGGGCTTGGGCAGTGAGGGAGAAGCCAAAGCAGCAGAGGAGAGCAGAAGGATCCCAGCAGGATGTGCCTCAGGAACCTGGGGCTGCTCTGGGCGAGGTTCCCTCGTGGGAATCCCTGGTGGCTGACACAGTGAGGGCCACTGAGAGCCACCCAGGGCGTTCTGTGCCCCAGCAGATGAAGATGAGCAGGTTGGGTGACTGTGATGAGACAATTCCCAGGGAAGAAGTGATTTCCAAGGGGTTCCCAGCACAAAGCTCTGCTTTAGGTGGAATTCAAGGCTGCAGCTCCTTTGGACAGGGGGAAAAGACAAAGAAAATGGAAATATTCCTTTCCAGGCTGAAGATATATTGCTGTAATATTTCTGGTGCTTTGGTCTCTATTCCCTGCTGGCAGTCCCAGCTCTCCAGTAGCTGTGGGCTGTCTGTCAGAGCCTCTCTCCCTCACCATGGAATATTTGTTAACTCCAGCGATTTGAGGCAAACAGGGAGGTGCTGTGCTGGAGAAGGGTTTTTCAGATAACTGCCCGAGGCACCAGACATTTTGGAATCAAAATCTGGAAAGCAGAGTCATTATTTCTGTTGTTTTAGTGCCTGCTTTTATTCTCTTTCTTATTGACAAATGTTCCTTAAACCCATCTTGCTGTGGGTGGTTTTCTTCGCGTTATTACTTTACGGAGCTGTTAAAAAAGGAAAGAGGAAAGAAAAAGATTTTGTTTAACGATCTTGGCAGTGTGTCCTCCTTCGTGCTCCCTCACCCTTTGCTGTCTCGTTTTCGACCTCTGATCCATGGACAGAGCCTCTGGAATCTGCAGCTTTCCTTGGGAGATGGGAGTGGGAAGTGTATGGGACAAATGGGGGTGGAAGGGAAATTCCTCTTCGGCTCCCTCTGGCAAAGTGCCAAACAAATCTCAGTGTTCACCTCGCTGAAGAAGCCACCTCAAGGTGTACAAATAACCTCCCTGGAGGAATGTTCCAGCCCTGGGAGAGGCTCCACAGGACAGGGGTGCTCTCACCATCCCTGGAAGTGTCCAAAGAAATGAGTGGAGACGTGAGACTCTGCAGTGTGGAGCAGCAGGGTCAGAGGTTGGGCTTGATGATCTTCAAGTTCTTTTCCTACCTTAATGAATCCAGGATCCATCCCTGCAGGGTGTGATTTTAGTGACATCCCAGGGCTCAGGTCAGGGCCCTGAGGGCTGATAGAGCAAAGCACTCGGCTGGTGCTGCTCAGGGGTGGGTTCAGGGTGTAGAACACAGAGAGCAAGGGAATAAAGTGCTGTAAAAACAGGGAGAGACACAGAGAGGAGATGACAGAGCTGGGACTGCACAAGTCGTTTGTCCCAATGACCTCGGGGGCTCTCAGGTGCCTGGAAGGAATTCATGGTTATTCATGGGCATAAAGGGAACAAAAAAAAAGAGAAAAGGATGGGATGTGAGGCTCAGAGGAGTAGAAAAGGTTTCCTTCCAGCAGCACAATGAGAGCAGCAGGGATAACCTGCTCCTCCCCTCGGCAGCAGCGCGGAGCTCTGATCCCTTTGTGAGCCCACAAATCAAAAGGGAGAGGCTTTGTGTGCTCCTCATGGGGACAGTGACAGAGAACACTCCTGGGACCAACTCTCCGCGGCTCAAGAGTCTCTGAGCGAGCCCTGAGGAAGGAGAGGATTTCAGGGCGAGGGAGCATTTTTCATCAGCTCTCCTCGAAAGGCACACCGAGTTTTTGGTTAGACAGCCCTCTTAAGGCACTCCTGCACTGTTGCAGGAGCTGCAGCTGCTCCAGCCCTGCCGCGGAGCACAGCAAGCGAGTCCTGCAGGGAGCAGCAGGAGCCTGGGGTGGATTCCATTCCCTGCCCACCTCTCTGCCTTTGGGAATGCCATGGGGATGTGAGGGCTCAGCTGAGGGAGGGACTCGGGAGCAGCCCCACGCCTGTGAGGAGGGGTTCAGGAGGGGTTCAGGAGGGGTTCAGGAGGGGTTCAGGTCTCTGCTCCTCAGAGGAATTGCGGAGGCAGAGTTTGGGCTGCCCAGGAGAGGAGCTTGTCCAGCCTGACCCAGGGAAGTACATCAGGGAAAGAGGTGTTGTGCACAGACCTCTTGGGAACATCGCTGTTCCGCTCTTAAAAGGACAAAATTTCCCTCATTATTTAATTTTATTTATTTATTTATTATTTATTTGCGTTTCACTCTTTATTGGCAGTACTGACAGACACTTGATTAATCTGAATCGCACGCGTTTGCCTTCCCAGTAAACCCTGAAATCCAGGCTTTAATCTATTGTAGAGGTGCTGTGGATTCTCAACCCCCCTCACAGCTTTATAACAATATGAAAATGTAATCTGATGACAGAAACACCTCCAGGTCCTCAAGTCATGCCTTTCGCTTGATAACATTCACATCAATCTATGTACCAATATTATTAATTGAAGCATTTTATTTGCATCTTTAAACCTGTTTGATTAACCTGTCCTTGCACTGCAGAGCTCAGCGTCTAGACTGACAGCTCTGCACAGGAAAATTAAGGATATAAACTTGTTTGCCGAGATTAGGTGGAATCTTTGCAGTTCTCTCCGCAGCCTCCCCAAATGAGCTCGAGCCCTATAAAGACAGGGGAGATCTTTATCAGATTTCTCAGGCTGCTCTGGCAGCCCTGACTCTGAACTCGCCTTAAATTCCACCTCTTCCCTGACAGTGGCCATAAATAACCCCGGGATTACTGGAGAGCTCTGGCCCGGGCTGGGAACGGGGGAGAGAGGATTTGGGAGTGAGGATGGGGGAGAGAGGATGGGGGAGAGAGGATAGGGGAGAGAGGATAGGGAGTGAGGATTTGGGGGAGAGAGGATGGGGGAGAGAGGATGGGAAGCGAGGATGGGAAGCGAGGATGGGAGAGTGAGGATGGGAGAGTGAGGATTTGGGAGCCAGGATTTGGGAGCGGCTGCGGCCGGAGCACCGCGCTAGAGGGGGCTCTGCCACAGCAGCACCGTGCCGGGGCCGCAGCCAGCGAGCCATCCTCGGCCTCCCTGCACTGCTTCCTCTTCTTATCACACAGCCTCTTCTTATTGCACAGCCTCCTCTTCTTGTTGCACAGCCTCTTCTTCTTCTTCCACAGCCTCCTCCTGTTCTCGCACAGCCTCTCCTTGTTCCTGCACAGAGCGCAGTGGAGCATCCCTGCTGTAGGCAGGTCCCGAGGTGCTTCCCCTGCCATGCCCACCCGGCTCAGGTCCAGGTCCTGTTACACCAAAGCCTTGTTGCTTTTGTAAAATCATAACTCAAATCTATTACTTCAACTAAACAACAAAAGACTGTGGAAAAAAACCCCAAACCCACGGCTAAATTAGAGGTAAAAACCCATGCTATGTAATCATCACATGGTAATATATAGTTAAATTATAGTTGTTATACTTTAAAACTGTATAAACTGATAACCAGCTAACTACTTAAAAAAAAAACCCCAAGTTTTTACAATAAGAAACTCTCCTTTACACCTGCCTAAAAATATCTATATCACTTCATACTGCACAAGGGGCAGAGGCTGTGCCCTGGGGCTGAGCTGGGCTCTGCTCGGAGCCCTGCAGGGCACAGGGACCTGCCTGACTCACTGACAGAGGCAGAGAAGAACTTTTAATTGCTGCCTTACAATAAACTGGGTGTGACACGTAAATATTGCAAGTGTCACAAGTTCCCAAAATCACAGCAGCAAATTTCTCTGCTCGTTTCCATCCTGGGCGAGGATGAGCAGGTTTTTTCCAACTGGATTGCTGCTGTAATAGAAATATTATCCTGACAGCCAAGCTCGCTCTCCCACCTAATGCATTTTCAACTTTTTAATGCTGATTTGGGGAAATGTGGCTCCTGCAATTTGCATCCAGCTCTCAGGAAGTGATGCGTTATGAGAACATCTCATGTACCTGCAGAAATCACTTCCACCAACAGCTGCACAGGTGGAAGTGCTTTTATTTCCAAATACTGCTGGAGGAATGGTGGGTTTCTGCTTTAGCCTGTGAATTAAGGACGCTGGGAAATGGGACAGGTCTGAGAGCAGCCTGAGGGTGACAGAGCAGTGTCACCTCCCCTGCCTCGCCCTCCTCACCTGCAGGACACCACAAGTTCCTAGCAGAGCATGAAGTCAGAGCACTGTGAAATGAACTCCAGAGGGAATTTTGGATTGGCACTGGAACGCCCCCAGGCAATGTGGGTTTGCATTAAAAGAGTTTTTACAGCCGGAGCTGGGGCTTGGGGGGGTCTGGGCCTTCCAAGGGCCTGAAGAGTTCATTAAATTCTGCTTCCATTTGTGTGCAGCCTCATGCTCTGAGAGCAGATTGGTTGTGAAATTTTCATCAATTGGTCATTAGTGGGTCATCAATTCATAGCTGAGGCTGAGTCTCTCTCAAACACAAGAAGTGGAGCAGAGCCAGGTGGGGCTGGCCCGAGGTTCCCAGTCCTGGGGCTGCTCCCAGTTCCACGCTTTGGGTTCATTACTGGGGCTGACTAATGAACCCACACCTATCAGATGCCTCTGCTGGGGCTGAGCTGTTGCTTCCTATTTTTGCCTCAATGGAAAAGATAAAGTTTTCAGAGCTGTCAGTCTGGGATCTACAAGAAGCAGTAAAAATAAACTTAAAAAGTAAATCTCAAGCAATTGGAAAAGATGGTGCTTTGATATGGTTTCCTCAAGCCAGCTTGCAGCCTAAGCAGAATTATACACAGCCTTTGCCAAGCTCAAGGTTTCCAGAATGCTTTGATTTCCCTCTCCTTTTCCCTGCATTGTTTGGCACTCTCAGGGTGCAGCCCCAGCAGGCGTCACAGACATACCAGGGGTGCAGAACAGGGATTGCAATGGCAACACGACAGAGACATCTCCAGGGAAAAGGGAAGGAGTGGGGGAGATAAGCCAGGGCAGCAGGAGGCTGAAGGCTGGAGAGGTGTTTTGCCACAAGTTTTATTCNAGAGAGGATGGGGAGTGAGGATTTGGGAGCCAGGATTTGGGAGCCAGGATTTGGGAGCGGCTGCGGCCGGAGCACTGCACTAGAGGGGGCTCTGCCACAGCAGCACCGCGCCGGGGCCGCAGCCAGCGAGCCATCCTCGGCCTCCCTGCACTGCTTCCTCTTCTTATCGCACAGCCTCTTCTTGTATCGCACAGCCTCTTCTTCTTCCACAGCCTCCTCCTGTTCTCGCACAGCCTCTCCTTGTTCCTGCACAGAGCGCAGTGGAGCATCCCTGCTGTAGGCAGGTCCCGAGATGCTTCCCCTCTGTGCTTCCCCTGCCGTGCCCGCCCGGCTCAGGTCCGGGGCTGTTACACCAAAGCCTTGTTGCTTTTGTAAAATCATAACTCAAATCTATTACTTCAACTAAACAACAAAAGACTGTGGAAAAAAACCCCAAACCCACGGCTAAATTAGAGGTAAAAACCCATGCTATGTAATCATCACATGGTAATATATAGTTAAATTATAGTTGTTATACTTTAAAACTGTATAAACTGATAACCAGCTAACTACTTAAAAAAAAAACCCCAAGTTTTTACAATAAGAAACTCTCCTTTACACCTGCCTAAAAATATCTATATCACTTCATACTGCACAAGGGGCAGAGGCTGTGCCCTGGGGCTGAGCTGGGCTCTGCTCGGAGCCCTGCAGGGCACAGGGACCTGCCTGACTCACTGACAGAGGCAGAGAAGAACTTTTAATTGCTGCCTTACAATAAACTGGGTGTGACACGTAAATATTGCAAGTGTCACAAGTTCCCAAAATCACAGCAGCAAATTTCTCTGCTCGTTTCCATCCTGGGCGAGGATGAGCAGGTTTTTTCCAACTGGATTGCTGCTGTAATAGAAATATTATCCTGACAGCCAAGCTCGCTCTCCCACCTAATGCATTTTCAACTTTTTAATGCTGATTTGGGGAAATGTGGCTCCTGCAATTTGCATCCAGCTCTCAGGAAGTGATGCGTTATGAGAACATCTCATGTACCTGCAGAAATCACTTCCACCAACAGCTGCACAGGTGGAAGTGCTTTTATTTCCAAATACTGCTGGAGGAATGGTGGGTTTCTGCTTTAGCCTGTGAATTAAGGACGCTGGGAAATGGGACAGGTCTGAGAGCAGCCTGAGGGTGACAGAGCAGTGTCACCTCCCCTGCCTCGCCCTCCTCACCTGCAGGACACCACAAGTTCCTAGCAGAGCATGAAGTCAGAGCACTGTGAAATGAACTCCAGAGGGAATTTTGGATTGGCACTGGAACGCCCCCAGGCAATGTGGGTTTGCATTAAAAGAGTTTTTACAGCCGGAGCTGGGGCTTGGGGGGGTCTGGGCCTTCCAAGGGCCTGAAGAGTTCATTAAATTCTGCTTCCATTTGTGTGCAGCCTCATGCTCTGAGAGCAGATTGGTTGTGAAATTTTCATCAATTGGTCATTAGTGGGTCATCAATTCATAGCTGAGGCTGAGTCTCTCTCAAACACAAGAAGTGGAGCAGAGCCAGGTGGGGCTGGCCCGAGGTTCCCAGTCCTGGGGCTGCTCCCAGTTCCACGCTTTGGGTTCATTACTGGGGCTGACTAATGAACCCACACCTATCAGATGCCTCTGCTGGGGCTGAGCTGTTGCTTCCTATTTTTGCCTCAATGGAAAAGATAAAGTTTTCAGAGCTGTCAGTCTGGGATCTACAAGAAGCAGTAAAAATAAACTTAAAAAGTAAATCTCAAGCAATTGGAAAAGATGGTGCTTTGATATGGTTTCCTCAAGCCAGCTTGCAGCCTAAGCAGAATTATACACAGCCTTTGCCAAGCTCAAGGTTTCCAGAATGCTTTGATTTCCCTCTCCTTTTCCCTGCATTGTTTGGCACTCTCAGGGTGCAGCCCCAGCAGGCGTCACAGACATACCAGGGGTGCAGAACAGGGATTGCAATGGCAACACGACAGAGACATCTCCAGGGAAAAGGGAAGGAGTGGGGGAGATAAGCCAGGGCAGCAGGAGGCTGAAGGCTGGAGAGGTGTTTTGCCA
>VZRF01010387.1:83860-107223 GCA_013396875.1 Vireo altiloquus | reverse complement strand
TGGATCCCTCTCTGGGAGGGCTGGATCCCTCTCTGGGAGGGCTGGATCCCTGTCTGGAAGGGTTGGATCCCTGTCTGGAAGGGCTGGATCCCTCTCTGGGAGGGCTGGATCCCTCTCTGGGAGGGCTGGATCCCTGTTTGGGAAGGGCTGGATCCCTGTGTGGAAGGGCTGGATCCCTGTCTGGGAAGGGTTGAATCCCTCTCTGGAAGGGCTGGATCCCTCTCTGGAAGGGCTGGATCCCTGCCAGCAGTTTTCCTCAGGGGATTCCCTGCCCCAGGCCAGGCTCTCCTCTTGGGTTTGGTTTGTCCACACAGCACAGGGCAACTGAAAATCAGATTTCGGCCTTGTCCTGCGCTGCAGGTACGAGCAGAATCGATATCTTTCATATTCTCAGCACAGCAGGAAATCCTGGGGATGGAAATTAAAGGTGTCTGACAAGCTGCTGGAGCAGCCAAAGCTCCTCTCGCTTCTCCAAATGGCTCGGAGTGAGAGACTCATGGAGCTCCTCAGAAGTTAAAGCTGGGTTATGAGTTAATTTGGGCAATTGAAATACAATTGCCATCAAGGTGCCATCACCCCTCAGGCATTAATTTGCAATACTTCACTGGATCTGTTGTTCTCATCAGACTAAATCATGTTGTAAAACGAACCCTGGGTGGAAATGTTGTACCAGGAGAAAACCCCAGCGAGCTGCTCAGTCTGCAGAGCTGCTGGGTGAGGGATTTTTGCTGCTACGAGATACAATGAGCTCCCTGGTGCTTCTTTCTGCTTGTAGGGAAGAATCAACTCTGTGGTAGTAGAAGCTGTAACAAATTCTTGGCAAAGAGAAATAAAAAGCAGAGGTCAGTGCTGAAGCTGCGTGAAGCTGCTTAATTTTTGCTTCGTGAATTTCCATAGCACTAAACTGACTTTAAAGTGAAAAGGGAATTGTCATGTCCTTATGCCAGGTGTAATTACACAAATTCCAGCTGAAAAACGCCAGGAGCTGCTCGGAGCTGGGCTGAGCAGCCTCTCCTTCTCTTGGCAGGGGCTTGTTTGAGCTCCTGGGAGGTGTCAAACCAGCAGCTGCCACGGAGAAAGGGACAGAGAGAGTGCCTGGAGCCCAGCACGGCTCTGTGTGAGCACCCTGAACAATACTGAAGTGATTTTAAGGCAGTAACCAGGGCAGGAATGTGATGTTATTTCCCTGCTGATGAGACACTGAGTGGGGTCGGGCAGGGGCTCACTGAGGCATTCAGAGGCATCGTGAGACACCCAGAATCCTGCAGCATCCTGATGTCTCTAAAACACCTGAAACCCTCAACAGGCCCAGAAAAGCTCTTGATTTCTGTTCCTGGGAGGCACACGAGTGTGTTGCTGTTCCCATGTGTGAGTGGAGCTCCCAGGCCGTGGTGAGGGATGGAGGGAGGGAATCCCTGTGGGAGCTGTGGCTCTGAGGATGCTCCTCTCGGGCTCAGCTGGGGCAGGGCTGCACAGAGAGGAGCTCTGGTCAGGGAGGCAGAGCCCAGCCTGGCTGTGGGAGGCCAACTCCAGGCACAGAGCCTCCAGGAGCACTTTGCTCCTGATCCCCCTGCAGCAGGAGTGCCTCTGCTTGGGTTTAGCGTGGCAAAACAGGAGAGAGAATCTCCTCTTCTCTTCTAATCCATCTCCTCCAGCCTGGAAATTAAAACTGCTTCCTCAGAGGGACCTTTACCTTCTACATCACACAGCCTCTCCCTCCCCCTCCGACTTGCCAACGCTTAATGGGCTGTAGGCAGCCAAACCACGAGGATGTGAGCAGAGAGAAATGATAATTCATTCGGGATGGAGGCAGGAGGCAAAATGTAATCCATCATATCTGCTCTATCTCATTATGGAGGTGAGATACAAGAGAGGGCAAGCTGTTAATAAACTGGTGGATGAAGTTATTTTACCAATCTGTTACAGCAAGCGGGGATAGACAGGGGTGGAAGTGCATTATTCACACCTTTTCCTAATCCTTTCGATCCCTTTTCTGTGGAAATGCCTTTGTGGAGTGGGGAGAGCAGCCTGGCTCAGGGAGCTGCACCTCTCCAGCCTGGGGGTGAACCTGCAGGAGGGATCCCCAGGCTCAGGGGTCAGGGTGGTGCTGGCTTTGAGCCACAGCAGATTTTTTCCCCTGGGAATTGTGTCCCTTCCCCCAGGGGCTCTGAGAGCTGCCCCTGCCATCCCTGCGGGCTGTGAGGGGCTGGAGGCAGGAACGAAGGAATTGTAAAAAAGTGGGAAAAGACCTCTGAGATCATCCAGTCCAACCATTCCCCAGCAGTGCCAAGGCCACCACCATGTCCCCACAGCCACATCCACACAGCTGTTAAAGCCCTCCAGGGATGGGGACTCCAGAACTGCCCTGGCAAAGAAACCTTCCCTAAAATCAGAAGAAAACTCCTCTGGTGCAGCTTGAGGCTGTCAGTGCTCCCCAAAGGGTTCTCCACAGCTGTCTGGGCCCAGCTGCTGTTGCTCCTGGCCTTGCTCAGGTCCTGCTGGGGGCTCCTGATGGGTGTCCTGGTTTCCCTGAGACGCCCAGGTTTGGGGACCCCCCAAGCCCCCCGAGTGCCCCTGGGCTGCTCCTGTGTGCCAGGCAGGCTCTGCTGCCTCCTCGCAGCTCATCCATCTCCCCAGCAGCGCAGTAATCCCACTCCAATTCCAGGTTCCCCATGACAGGACGGAGGCATATGGTGCCGAAAAATTATGATAAATGCATATTATCATCCTCCCAGCCATCCATCAATGAGCACTTTCCTGAATAAGCTGGGGGAAGCAGTTAAAGGGTGCTCCAAATCTGCAGGGTCTGTGCTCCTGGAGGGCTGCACTGCACATTTTGCCACGGACAGACATTAATGAAGGTAATTGAAGATGTTATTAGGGGAATGTGTTTGTTATCAGAGGTTGCTTATGGCATTATTACTCATAGCCACACTTCATTAATATCCATTTTTCATGGCTCTGCTCTGCCGTTCATTGCTTGCCTGACCTTGTGTCACTGGAGGAAATGTCAGAGATAAAGAATCTGCTCTTCGAGCTGTGCCACCCTCACTGTGTGGCTCTCTGGAAAAGCCATTTCCCATCTCGGAGAGCTCAGGAAAGTCACAGGCAAACATCTCCAGGTCGGGAGCTGGGCATGCAAATGCTCCCTCGGTGTTTGTGCTAATGAATAAATTATTGCCCCACTTGTAAAACCTTCCCACAAATAAACACGGAAATATCAGCTGATGGAGAAGCACATGGCTCTGTTTGCCTTTGGAATGGAAAAGTGACTCCAGATTTGCTGGTACACATCTCACGAGGAAATGTTTTATTGCATTGTTATTGGAGATGTTTAATGATCACCTTTTGTTAGGATCACTGTCAGGTTCCTGCACACAATCACATTTCCTGGAGCTTTGGTTTTGATGGCTGCGGCTGAGTCAGAGATTTTCAAATTATAGCAGTCAGAAATAGAAGAATTAGCTTGAAAAATGCTGATTATAATGGACTTTGAAACCCAGAAAGTTGTGGAAAAGCCCTTTCCAGAAAAAAAGCATGTGAGGATTGCAGTGAAGTGAATCCATGGAGCATAAAACACTTGAGAAACAAAAACTCTTCACTGGGTGCAATCCCTGCCCATGGAATGAGAGGATTTGGAGCTCCAACCCAACTCAAACCACTCTGAGATTCTGGGATTAAGAGGTTGGATTTGGAGAACTGAAATTCAAGATTCCCCTGTTTGTACTAATTGCCAACTCAGTATAATCAAGGGACAGAGTTTCCTGAAGAACCAAAGCAATTAAAGCCCAAAGGGACAATCCCACAGAGGAAACTGAGCTGGGCTTTGCCACCCTGAGCCTGTTCAGGGCCAGGGGGTGTGGGCAGGGGGCACAGGGTGGCTGCAGTGCCAAGGGAGAGAAGCCCCACGTCGTTAGCAGGATGATTCTTTGGCAGGAACTCTGTAATTCTTAGAATATCGACAGTTTGGTTGATATGTTAATGATCCCAATTTCCATACTGAGTTGTGTCACTTTAATTTGTTCCATGCCAGCACAGAGCATTGGCACTGGGAAGTCGTAGCAGGAGTCCCAGGCAGAGATTCCAGACTAATGATGACATATTGCTCGCAATTGTCTTTTTGGGTTTTGGCTCAGGCTGCTCCACTCCTCACTCTGCTGCTGCACCCACTTCTGTGCTGATGGATCCTGAATATCCACCTGTGCTGCTCCATTATCCCAATTTCCTTTACATCTGTGTCTCCCCATGTACAAACTGTACAAGATTCTGTTTATTCAGGACCATGTGCTGGCTAGAAATGATGCTCTGTGAGTTCAAGAGAGGGATAGCTCTGTAAAATTAATGGTGTGTCCTAGAGAGGCTGAGCTCCATTATTGGCAAATCTGCATTTTTGGTCAACGTCAGTGAAAAATTATCAATATTAGTTAAGGATCTTTATGGAAGTACCTGAAAGTCTCTGTTTTCACATTTAAACTCATTTATGGTTATTATCCTCAACTGAGACTGTAAATTCAAGTGTCTTCTCCATCACCCAGGGTAACAACTGGCTGGGTAACCAATCCCTTCTCCAGAGCTGCAGCTCTCCCAGGGCATCTCACTTGGGCAGCTCTGGGGGTCCCCACCTGAAAATCTGCCCAGTTCAGGCTAAAAGCTCCCAGGTCTGACTCCCTGGCTCCACTCCCAAGGTGCTCCCTGCTCCAGTTCTTTGCTGCCTCTCAGTTTTCCCCAGGACTGGAACAGTTCCCAGTTGCTGAAGTGACTCCAAAGGGGAAGCATTTGAGCTCCCAAGTGCTTTTGCCCAGGTGCTGCTGTTGCCCACGCAGAGGTGCATCCCTGGGTGCCCTCCTGCTGCCCTGGGTGCAGGGGCACAGCTCCATCCCTCCCTCCAAGGGCTCCTGCTCCTTTGGGAGAGCAAATCCCAGGAGCGTCCCTGGAGCAGGGAGGCTGAGTCCTCATTAATGCACTGCAATATCAACTCCATTAACATCGAGTTCTCACTCAGCCCCGAGTGTTACTTAGGGGTATTAATCAGCTGCCGCTTTATTTTAATGTGCTAATTTGGGATTAATGAACGGCAAGGTTTGATTTACAGAGAGGTCTTTGGTTTGTGCCTCCACTGTCGCTTCCCTTCCCTCTCCTTTTGCCAGGTTCCAGCTCCTGCCTGGGCAGGGTGAGTTACTTTGGAATATTCCTTATTTCTCTCAGGAAACACTTATGTCCCTCTCAGCACAGTCTGGAGTCTCAGTCTAGGCCTGGTCCTGCCTGGTCAAGGGCTGCATTAGGATTGTTTTCCAGGGGGAAAATGTTTGTCCTTTCCATGGAAGGTTTTCTTTTCCATAGTTTTGACTGTTTTTAAAAACGATTTATTTTAGTCTTAATAGAATTTTTCCTTGCACAAACAGCACCCCCAGAGCTGTCCCTTCCCACGTCCCATCCTGATCAATCTCTCAGCTCCTCCTGTCTTGTTTGACAGGAGACTGTGCCCATCTGGATACAGGCAAAGGCATTTCTGAGGGTTTTTTTCTTAATTTAATTAGAAGTGATTTCATTTCTTCATCTTTCATCTGATGATTGGCTGTACCTGCCCTTTCTTAGAGTCTTTTCTCTTCATTAGTGTTTATGCTTTGTATAACTAAGAAAATAATTAACCATGCTGGGTTTTATTTGCAGCACTTTGCCAAGATGTTGGTGGGTGTCTGCACTATATCATAATTTGATGGTGTCTCTGCAGCCATGCAGAAGCAGGAGAAGAGAAATGCCATAAAAACAACAGCTCAGACAGAGTTTGAATGATCCAGTAATTCTGATTTATACTTTGCATTCTGTGGAACTGTATTAGCAGTTAAAGTCGATGGCTAAACGATTCCCAGCACAAACGGAGTCAGAAACACAAAGGAAACTCCTGGGTGAGATTTAGTGCTGAGCACTTTGTTCAGAAACAGACTCTGGGTGTAAATCACAGCCCTGGCTTCATCCTAACCACCAGACCCGTGGTGCTCTGTCCGTGGTGCCTTCAGGAGCTGCTCCAGCACAGCTCCATGCCCATCTCCGTTCCAGGGGCAGGGAATTGTCCCCAGAGCCTCCCGTGGCTCTGAAGGACAGGGAGGTGTCCCTGGGCAGCAGCTCCAGGCCCTGGGGCTACACTGACAGGGCAGGGTTGGGTCTGCAGCGTCCAGGAGCGTGAAATAATGAAATAATGAACTAATGCTGCTGCCATCACCTCCACGCCCAGGCAGGCGGCGAGGGCTCGCTGGGAACGTGTGACTGCACTGGAAGGGCTGCATTGATCCCGAGCAGCTGTCCAATTAAACACACACACCCTGCCAGCCCATCCAGCAGGGTCGATTGCCAGGGATTTGTTTTGCTGTCTTTTAGCTCCAAGCATCCTCCTTCTCGGAGCAGCCAGTGTAGGAGGGTAGGGGAGGGCAGCAGCTCCAGAGCTGAAGCAGAGTCAATTTAATTCGAGCTAAAAGTCCCCGTGCCAGGAGGTCCCTTGGACAGGAACAATTCCCTTGTACATGGCTCCATCCTGTGACTCTGCTCTGGGGAGAGCAGGAAATTGTGTTCCAGCCAAAATCCCAGCAGATAAGGAAAATGCTTAAGGGATCTGAGCTGCAGTGCTTATAAGGTGCTGGAGCATCTCCGAGAGTGTCATTTATTGATGTCTTGCAAGGGAAATGTTGATTCCTTTTTGTAAATTGCATTTTTCATCAAAACTCACTGAGACTGAAAAATCGCTTGTGACTGACAGGCTCTGTGTGCTCCAGTTTGATGTGAATGTTTTGGCTGGTGGAGCCGGAGAATAGCCTGGGAATAATTACCCAGCCTAACACGTTCCCTGGGTGACAGACAACATCTTCATTTCACAGGCCAAGTTGTTTTAAGAGACTCTTCCTCCTGACTCTTGTCTCCTTCTTCCCATAATGGGGATATTTCTCCCTTCTCGTTTCTCTGCTTGAGCCCTGGACACAGCTTTGGCAGGAGGGGAATGGTTTGGAGCAGCCGGGGGGAGACTCCAGCTCCAGCCTCGTGTGCGAGTTCAGAGCTAAAGCTTCACTCCATCTCCTGAAATCCAGGGCACAGAGCTGCTGCAAGCAGCTGCCACATCCCACATCCCTCTGCAGCCTAGGGTCACCTGCTGGGGAAGGAGGGAGCTCCACACCTCTGCCAGATCCTCTAATTCCCTCCGTGGGACTGTCACTGCCACTAACAGCAGTGTCTGTGGTGACAGTGATGCTCTGGGATGCTCCCAGCCCCTGCTGGCTTCCTTTTCATGCCTGAAAACCACCCCATCTCTGGAAAAAATCTCTTTCCTCACTGAAGTAGAACCCTCAGGGCCACCTCAGGGTGGCTCTGCCCTGGAAAAATCCCCTTCCCCCCAGGAGCAGAGCCCCAGGGCCAGGGACATTGGTGGCTCTGCACAAGCCCTGCCCCAGGGTTATCCCTGTCCCTGCTCCAGCTGCCACGGGCAGATCTGGAGCTGCTTTTTGGAGTGGCTCTGGGGAATGGCAGGACAAGCAGCTTTATAGCCCTGGGAGCCTCCTGCCCTCTCCAGGCTGGGATGGGTGAGGACCCAAAGTCTGAAAGGCATCACAGAGCTTGTTCACTGCAGGGGAAGGGTGGCAAGGGGGCACTGAGGGGAATGAAGACCAAAACATCCAACTTTAATATGCAGATGGCAGAGTTAAGCCATGGGATTTGTGTAGCAGAAGAGAATAATGCCCAACATTAAGGCAGTTATTTGTCAGCCTGATTAATTTCCCCATGAAATCAAATTGGTTGGAAGGGACGTGCTCTGATGACTTGCTGAGCCGTGTTTTGCACAGTTCTACAGAAATTGCAGACGTGGAAAAATGATAAAGTCAAAGAAGATTTTTTGCAATTTTCTTAGGTGGAAAGTTGGGTTACACGTGTCCTGCCTCTTGGCAGCCTTGGAAATACAATGGTTTGATGGCAGTTGGCTCCTAAGATTGGTGGTGGCGAGAATAGATGTTAAAACTGAGAAATCTGTGAGAGGGCACCACTGAAAGCTGGAATATAAACCCCAGGAGATGCCCACGGAGCAGTGAGAACATTTTGGGTGCTATTTGCCCGACCTAAAAGTGAGTGCTCGCAGCAGATTGCCACTTTCTGATAAACAGATTGGCTTTGGTGCATCCTGGGAAAGTCTGGAAGACTTTCAGCAGAAAATAAGGTAGGCTGAGAAATGGCAGCAGATTCATGAGGTAGAAATAATTAAGGTAAATCCTGGAACATTTTGGTTCCCCTTCCTCACTCTGTTTTCAAACAGAATATTCTGCATGATGAATTGTGGAAATGCAGCACATGCTGGGAGGTTTTAACTGTCTCCTCAGATCATAAAGAGGAAGAAAAGGAATCCTGGCCTTGTTGATGGTTTAAGAAAAAACTAAACACAGCACAGGAAGAAGAAGGCTGTACCTTAAAAATTAATTGTTCAAGTACCAGGTCATTGTGGAGTAATGCACCGTGAAATGATGTTATTCTCCAGGAGAATTTCCATAAAGTTTAACACTCCATGACACATTCTTTTCCTATTGAAGTTAGTTAAAAATAGTACATAAAAGTCCTCGGTGAGTGGAGGGAGCACAAGGAGCCTGGGTGGGAACAAAGCTTTGGGAGCAGAGCTGTGCTGGAGGCCTCAGCAGAGCCATGGAACCAGCAGAGCCATCCTGGGCACCCCAGAGCTGCAGGAATGTCACTCTTGGTGTCTTTTCCTGTTATTCACCTTGGCATAATGAGATTATTGGAAATTTTTTTTCTAATGAGAAGGAGATGGAACACCTTGGTTGCTAAATGATTTAGGCCCAGAGCAGGGCCATCAGTCTGGGCCTGATTGCTGTCAAACACTGGGAAATTGGAGCTTTACACGGAGATTTCTGGGGATGGGCCAGGTTCCTCCTGCTTGTTTGGTGTGATGAGGTGGAGGAAGTATTTGTTGGGAATGTGTGGTTCTTTGAAAGGCTGGGAGGAAGAAAAACAGGTCCAGGTCCAGGTCCAGGTCCAGGTCCAGGTCCAGGTCCAGGTCCAGGTCCAGGTCCAGGTCCAGGTCCAGGTCCAGGCCCAGGTCCAGGTCCAGGTCCAGGTCCAGGTCCAGGTCCAGGTCCAGGTCCAGGCCCAGGGCTGGATGGGTGGAAAATGTCTGAGGAGTGAAGTGGGGCCGTGGGCAGGGAGGGAGGGATGTGCCTCTCTGGAGTGTCCCTTCCATGAGGACTCTGCTCCTCTCCAGGGGCTGCACCCGACCTGAATTCACAGCAAAATTCCCTCCCAAGGAGCAAATCTAGAAAAGCATTTGTTTATTTTGCAAACAGCCCACCAGGCAAGCATCTGCTTATTTACACGTTTTATCTGTGTGACAAGTGAAGCCTCCTGGAGATTTGGAGGCCTTTTGAATTGGATCTGAAGTGATGATTTTTCTTAAAATAGTCTGGGGGATTGGCTCTGCAGGCACTGGGCCTTGTGGTGCTCCCAAGAATAAACACAAACTCCCAAGATTTCTTGGCACGAGTGCCAAAGGCCACGAGGCTCTCAGGCAGTGAAATGAAAAGGTGACTGGGCAGGGAGCTCTGATGGCCACAGGCAAGAAGGATGTTGGGTGAGAGTTCAGCCTTGTCCTGGTGGAGAGATAAAATCTGAACAGAAAAAGAAACTGCCTTGTTTTGTAGACCTAACATGTGGACTTCTTGCATTTTTAAAAGAAGTCTTAAATGACTGTGGAGTGGAAGTGCCTGAGGTGATTGACGGGCTTTTTTTGAAAGTTAGGCTTTCAAATTTATTGTGGTGCTCTTGGAAATATTGCCTGTGCAGCTCCAAACCAGAGCAGAGTGCTCCCGAGTACTTCATCCCTCTTTTTTATTTCCTTTTTACTCCCTCAAGCTCTGCAGATGCAGCAGTTTTCTGGCAGGAGATGATGGGCCAGAACTATTAACCAGCTTCTAAATGCAAGATTAATTTACAGGCTGGTTTTATCCATGACACTGCCCAAGCAGCCGTGGCAGAGATGGGATCCGAGCTGTGGCTGTGTCCCAGGGCACTCGGGGAGGGTCCCTGGGGGGGACTGGGATGGGTTGGACGTGGCTGTGCCTGTTCCAGCAGCCTGCCCCAAATTCTGGGAGCTCCCAGGCTGTCAGCACTGAGTGCTGTGGGGAGGCTGCAGGGCAAGGCAGGAGCTGCTCTCCTGCTCCTTGGGCACTCTCCTCTTCCTTCCCCAGCAACCCATGGGCAAGAATTGGGGTAAATTCACTGCTCTCTCTCCTCTCTTATCATAGACCCATTACTGGATCTGCCATAAGCTCTGAGGAGTTTCAGGGCTGAGGAAGCTGGGAGGGGAAGGAGTGATGGGGGAACAGTGGGACAAACCCCTTCTGGTCCCTTCTGGAATTAATGATTTTCAGAAGCTATCAATTACAGCCCTTAACTGGGGAGCCCAGATTATAAAGAGGAATATAATTAGTGGCAAATGCTGTGAGATCTATAAAGACAAATAGGGGACTGGGATGAATGGGGGCTCATAAATTTTATTAAGAACCACATTTGGATGTAATCATTTTTTCCTGGGGTCCCTGGAAGTGATTCCAGACTGCAGGTTGTGCACACTGGAGCTGGAGAGAGGTCACTCCCTTTATTAAATCAAGTGTAAGAGATTATTGATTAATAAAGAAAAATGGGTGTGTTTTAAAGGGGGAGATAAATGGACTCAGAGCAATGTTCCCTCTTTGCTACCAAGTGGCTCTTTCCAGGTTTGCAGGTTCCCCTGTTGCTGGGAATAAATCATTTCCTCCCCCAGACTCTCCTTTGTCCTGAGGGAAGTTCAGGGCCTGGGTGGAGGTTTGCTAACAGGTGAGTGGGGACTGCTGGAACCTGGAAATCGTGAAAATAAGGAACTTTTGTATTGCCTTTCAGCCGTGGGTCCCAAAATGAGGTGTAAAAGTGATCCCTGCCCATTTATAGGTGGCAGAACAAAGGTGCAGGGGTATGTTAGGAGATAATGTTGTGTTCTGGAGGTCCCCAGCAGGACCTCTCTGCATCCCTGGGCCCCTTGCTGGTGACTGCAGGGACACAACCTCACTCCCACACTGGCTCTGCTCCAAGCCCTGCACACCTAATCATTATTAATGGCAAAAAGGTGACCTATAAGCTCCTAAATAGACTCCATTTTTAAATCTCCTATTTTCCCCCCAATCCTTCAATCTAATTAGGCTCACATCAGTATATTATTACAGAACGCAATCATTCCTTTCTTCTAATAACATTCATGGATAATTTTATTTCTCATTTTCAGCCTCCTACTCCTGTGGTGTAATTAGTGTCTCTGGCACCTCGTGACGCTCAGAATGAGTTGCAGCTGCTAATTGCTAATTGAAAAATTAGAAACTCAGTTAGAAAAAGGATCTAATTAAAATGAAATTAGATAAAGTCCCTTCAAACTAGTTTCTTCCTCTTTGCTTTTTCCCCGAGTTTTGCGATCACGGAGCCATTAGCACTTGCCAATTACATTTAATTGTTAAACACAAATACATTTTCATTCACCTTCTTACAATAACCTTTTATTAGTGAGAGAAACACATTTAGCAGGGGGGGCTGTGAGTCTCTCCTACCCCAAATGTCAGCAAGTCACCTGCTGATCTCTGCTGGGCAGGTGGGGCTGCCCTGCTCCTGTGGGGAACTGCTGACAAATCCCTGCATGTGCAAAAGATCCTTCAGCAAATGTCCTGTCCTGAGCTCTGTGTGGCTGTCGTGACTCTGAGCCCAGCAGAGGATTTCAGAGCCCAGTCCATCCTCCCTTGTCCTGCCCTGCTCTCGTAAATAGAACAGAAAATAGCAGGGATGGAGAACCTGCTGGTCTGATGGGGGAATCATTCCTCGATTCCAGAGTAACAAGTTCCCAATCCCCCCAGTTTTTGTCAGGAAGGCAAAGAGCAAAGTGTGCAGGCAGGGCAGGAGCCTCCACGGCAGGAGATGCTCCCGGGGCTGCAGCAGGAGCCGTGTGGGTGATGAGATGTGATGGGAGCAGAGCATTGGCACCAGGAGGGCACCGAGGGCTCAGCCTGGTGCTGAGCTGCTCCTGGGGCTGATCCTCCCTCATCTCAGGGCTCACCCTGCTCATTCCGGCCCTGCTCTCCTCCAGGAGCAGCCCTGTGCTTCCCTCCCTGCTCCTCTAAGCACGGCAAACACACCCTCAAGAGCTCTTTCAAGGTTACAAAGGACTTTGGGATGAAACAACAGAGAACCAGACAACATCTGGATTTTTATTGTCCTCACACGCGGTTCTCAACCTACAGCTGATGTTTTATACACCTCGGAGTATTTTACTGCTTATTCTATAACTATGATATGCTTATTAAATCATCTATCATATATAATATTATCCTTAATTACCCTATTATTGAGCTGCTCTGTTTCCAGGTGGGAGCATAAATAAATCCCAATCATGGTTTTCAGGATGCAAGGACAGTTCTTATGAACCAAGTTGTGTGTGCTTAGATGTATCTAATATATGTAAATATCTCATATATATTGACATATATCTTGTATACACCACAGAGAGGGTGTCTGATGTCTGTGAGATTTGGAGTTCAAACCTGTGGTGTACCTAATGCATATTTTATTTTTATCAAAAGGGTTTACTTGCTTTTGCCTAAATTTAGTGTAAATATGGCTTTTTGCCCATTGGCTTCAGTGGATATGGAGTCTGCAGCAAAAAAAGAAAGGGAAATGGACAAAGTGTCCTGAACTCAAGAGGAAAAAAAGGAGTAGAAGGAAGCAATTTTACAGTGGATTTTGCTGTGTGAAGCTTTACCTGCCCAGACATTCAGACTGAACAATGAAAAAGCAGAGTTTAGCAGCCAGGAAGCTTTTCGTGGCTTTTGCAGGAAATCATCTGCCACGGCAAATATTTGTCCCTCTCTGTGTCAGTCACCTGTTCTGAGCACCCTGAACAAAGTAACAAAGCAATCAGGTACTGCAGGAATTGTGCAAACAATGAGATTCTCCACGATCATTTTAAAAACAAGCACACAGAGATACAGATTTCCTCCCTTTTTGATTTCTGCTGTATGGACACAAACACATCTCGAGCATTGTTGTCACATTGGATTTGCAGAGCGCTGGAGCTCTGTGATGGTGAGTGGCAGTCGAAAGGGAAGGGGCAGCAGAGGTTGGAGTTGAATATAATCATGCTGAAAAAGACTTTTCCAAAGCCCCGGGGCTGCTGCGTGGGCTCAGCAAACGAAATGGGGTTTGTGTGGAGAGGGGATGGCATGAGGAGGGCAGAGCATGATTAGAAGGGACAGATCTTTTGTTAGAGGTTACTGATCCACTGGAAAAGAAAGATGAGTTGGAAAAAAAAGGGCCTGGAAGGGTTGAATGCACGAGCCCTGCCCTGCAGCCCACTCACACCCACTGTTCTTTTCAGCTGTTTTCTGAATTTGATATTCACTTGTTTCCAGTCGGGTCTCATGGATTGAACTGTGGATTTTTGAGTAAATAACCACGTACAGTCACTCCTGGAAGCTGCTGGGCCTCAATTCCCCAGGTTGCTGTCAGCAGGAGCTCCTGCAGATGTGGTGATGCTTAGCCAGCTGTGCCGGCTGGGGGTGCACACAGAGAGATTTACACACGTGTTGGGTAAACATTTCCAGTTCTACTAATATATACACAAAGCTAATTATTTCTCCTTAATTGGTGAGGCAAGATTGATTCAAGCAGGGTTCTTCCCCTACTGAGAAGAATTGTTTGGTTCTGGGCCATGTTGAGGGGCTGGAGAGTGTCCAGGGAAGGGTCTGGGAAGAGTCAGAGCTGTGAGGAGCAGCTGAGGGAGCTGGAGAAAAGCCTGTGGTTCTGTCCTTGATAATTCTGGAAATCTGATAAACACTCCAGAATATGTGCATGTAGAGATGAATTATCAAAGTCTGCTCCAAGTCACGTCAGCTTTGCCAGTTCCTGTGGCCAAATTGTCCTCCTTTGGCACTGATGGCAAAGGAAGCACCTGATAACTGATGGTGCTCAGGATGCCAAGCAGGGCTGTGCACCAGCCTCAGTTAGGGGTTCAGGCAGCAATCAGGGAATATCCTGAGCTGGAAGGGACCCACAAGGATCACTGAGCCCAGCTCGACACAGCAGTGATCTCAATGAAGCACCAGGGAGAACTGGCAAAATGAGATTGCAGGCAGGAAGCCAGGCAGAGTGCTGGAGTCCAGCGCTGACAGAACAGGTACAAACTGCAAAGCTAATAATGGGAATTCATGCTCGGGCTGCCAGGGGACAGCAGCCATGCCAGCACACCCCAGGGGTGCACAATGAGCTGCTCAGGGGGTCAGGCTGCACTTGTCTGTCCTCCTGTCTGCCTCAGCCCTCCAGACGCACAAACACTTCTCGAGTTCAAGTAAGTCCTCAATTCTGAACGTGCCCTCGGGCTTGTGCTGAGTGGGAGCTGAAACGCTGGGGATGATACATCAGGGCTGCAAACAGCTCGGATTTGCAATCCTGACACATTCCTGTTCCGTGCAGGAGCGGAGCAGCGGCCCTGGCTCCGCTCGGGCTCTTCCCTGAGCAAACACTTCCCACAAAGCCATTATCTGTGAGCACAGGGGCTGCGGGAGCCAGCAGAGCGAAAACAAACACTGCAAAGGTGTCTGGAGCCCTCGGATCTCAGTTTCAACAGTTATAACTAATAAGGGTTCAGAAATTGAGCAGGGAATTGGGACGTGGGTGTGAAAGGATGGCTCTCAAAGGGCAGCAGTAAAACCAGGGTAACCCCAAGTGATCCTTCTCTTTTGTAGCTCTGTTTCTAGAACAGCCCTGGCTTCTCCTTCCCTCCATCCCAGATCCACCTGCACTGACCCAGCTGCAGAAAGGGGCTGGGGGCATCTCCCTGCAGTGCTGAGCTGGCACTTGGGGCACTGAGAACATTCAGCATCACGGGAGGGAAACTTCCCTGCCTGATCTGTGTGCAGCTGTCAGTAGAGAAACACAGACTGCCCTCAGAAATGGAGACAAAAAATGGCTATTTTTGGCAATATCACTAAGAACAAACATGCAGTTGGGCTTTCCTAATTAAGTTCTAAGGCAGGTTGTGTGGACGTGTGCTTCTGAATGTGAAGTTCAGCCGCAATGACAATAGAGGAGTAAATGTTCCAGCAAATTGTTACCTCACCCAGAGTGTCACAAGGTGGCATTTTCACAGGGCCAGTATTTGGAAAAAATATGACCTTTTAATGTTCTAACAACAAAAGCTGGCTATTACAGTATATGTAAACAGGATACACCCCAGTTTTGGTAACGTGGGGCAGTGTTTCCCTCACAGCTGAGCAGCACGTTTCTGTTCCCTGGAAGAGCAATCCCTGTGGATCTGTTTGTTGCCTGCCAGGGCAGCTTCACAAACGCTGTCCTGGCTCTCCCTTGACCCCACGAGGCTGTGGCCAGGCTCTGTTTGGGGCAGTTTGTGCAGGACCAGGCCTGTGCTGTGTGGCAGAGCCGTGGGGAGGGCAGGCCTCGCTGAGAGCACAGAGCAGCAGTGACAACATCCCAGGCTGCCTCCCAGCTTTAACATGAAGACATCAATTCACCCTCATTTTCCCCAGGCTGGCTCCGAACGTGGAGCTTTAATAAACACAGGAGCAGAGCTGTTGTGTCTTTAGGCACTTCCAGCAGACTGCTCTGACACTGAACCAGCCAAGACAAGCATTGCTAAACAGCTTTTTGTTTGTGGGGCCGGAATCCGGCACATCCCTCAGTGCTCAGCTCTCCTGTGGGATGAGAACAGTGTCATGGTGTCATTTTGGGCATGTTGGATAACGACACAAGATCAGGGTGACAGCAGGAGGGGTCAGGCCCAGGCTCAGGGATCTGTGGAAGAGGCAGATGCAGAAAACACCCAGAAAAACAGGACAGAGAAAGGGATTTCCGTGGCCAAAGTTCTCTGTTTTGATCATTCTGGCAGCTGCTCCTCTCTGCTGGAATCTGGCTGCTCCTATTTCAGCGAGTTTCATAAACTGAAATTGGACAAAGCTGGAGGAACTTTGAAGCTGTCTCCTCCTCGAGCAGGTGCTTGGCCTGGATAATCCCAGAGGTCCCTTCCAACATAATTCTTTCATGATTCCGTGGAACACATGTGTCTGAGTGACTTTTCCACCCCTCCTGCTCATGGATATGCATTTCTTTTTCCCTCAGTATTTCTACCAGGGACTTTCAGCAGCTTTCTGGCAATGTTTGCACAAGTAAACCCAATCCCAATAACCACTTGCAGGGAGCGAAGAACAGGAGGGGCAAGGGCAAGGAAAAGTTAATTTGAACATCAGACTAATATTTACAGAGCAGCTTTATTTGCTCAGCTCTGCTAATTGTGGGGCGGAACGTGCCCTGCTGAGGGCAGGAGACCCACACTGCTCCCTGGGATATTCTGGATTCTCCCCGAGTATCAAAGGCGAGTCCATCTTGCCTGAGACACTGGGTGGGTGTGGGAGAGTTGGGTGAGCTCCCCCCTCACACAGGGAGAGGTTGGAATTCTGGCCCTTGGGTGGAAATTCTCATTCCCAAAGACAAAAGACCCCACGGGCTGAGTGTGTGCTGCACACCTGGGAGCCCTGAGGGGCATGGGTTGACCAGATCTGCTCTGAAAGGCTGGAAATGTGGATTTCTGTGCCTAGAGCACTGCACAGGACTTTCCCCCTTGTGAATAAATAAATAATAAACAGCAGAGGCATATGGGGGAACTCACAGCACTTCTCCTGCTTGAAGCTTGGGAAAAAAAATTAAAATATCAGAAGATAAAGATGGCAAAGGACCCCTGCAGGGAAAACCTCTTTGTCTAATGACCTTTCTGGGTCTATGATAGCAAATACAATGGCCAGAGCTCATAAATCATAGTTCAGGAAAACATCCTGAGGGCACACTTTGACACTGTTTGCATATTCAAATGTTACCCCGCTCATGAAAGAGAGACAAAATGGTTTTTTCTCTCAAAAATGTCAGCACAGGCTGGATTAGAAAAGATAATTCAGAAGTACTCCCAGAGAATAATTACCACTGTCACCTACCTGCAATGTAGTTAATGAATGGGAAGAGAGTGTTTTATTAGAAAAAAAATTATGATTATTAGAGTAATTAATCAGCTGTGTGATGACAGCTTCCCTGGGAAAATAATCTCCAAAGGCCAAGTGGCTACAGGAGGGCATTTTGTTGATAAAGCACCAGGAGCACAAAACATTCTTCTCCCATTAGATGTGGAAGTGCTTATAGGGGTGGAATTACATTATCCCCTCAGCTCCTATGGATCCACAGCACTTGGGGAGCTCAGAGATTCATCCTCTCTTTGCTTAAATGCAAGAAAATTTCGTGACCTTCTGCTCTCCCCCAGATAGATAAATAACTCTTATTCTCCTCCCCCTCTCTGTCCCATCCATCTGAGCCCCAGCCCAGGGAGGCAGCTCAGGATGCTCCCCCCTGGGAAGGTGGGAAAGGCCAAACTCATGGTTCCTCTGCTCTGTCCAAAGGTAGAGACCAGGCACAGGCACAGGCACAGGCAGGAGCTGTCTGGGGACACAGAGATTCCCAAACCTCAGGAAGGCCAGAGCCCCTCCCTGGCCCCACTCAGGGGCAGGGGAAAGGACAGGGAGCAATTTGGTGCCAGTGCAGCTCAGCAGGGGCAGTTTGAGCTGTGGTGTTTGTCTCGGGCAGGGGCAGTTTGAGCTGTGGGGTTTGTCTCGGGCTCTGCCACTGCCCTGAGCTCTCGTGCAGCTCCCTCCAGGTCCTGTCTGGTGAAGGACATTCACAGCAGTGACAGTCCCCAGAGCTGTCCCCTCTGCCCTGTCCCCCCTTGCCGAGGGTTCCTTCAGTGCCAGGAGCCCGAGGAGAGCTTCTTCCTCCTGAGCTGGATGGAAATAGAAAGGAGGCTCCGAGGCAGGAGCTGCCTGGAGTCCCCCACGCCGTGCTGGAGACTTTGCTTTGCCGTCAGCAGCTGATGTGAATGATGAATTCCTGCAGCCCTTGCCCCTCTGCATTCCATGTGATGTTTCCTTCCTTCCCCGTGGCTGCAGTTTCTGCCTGGCACAGCTTTCATCTCTGGACATCTCATTCATCCCGAGGTCCCACCATGCCCTGAAGAATCAGCCTCTTCCTCCAGACCCCGCTGCTGATTCCCCCCTGTCCCCTGGCTGTCACATCCCCTGTGCCTCTCTGAGCGTGGCGCTGCTCCCTCCCTGCACCCACCAGCGCTCCCAGTCCTGCAGGCAGCCCCCACTGGCTGAGAGTACTGCAGGGGGATGCAGGCACCAGAGAAAATCCAGGGCTTGCTGAAATTGCCCTTCCCCCTGTGGCAGCACTTCATCTCAGGGTTCCTGCTAGCTGGAATGATCAGGATTTCTCTGGGATGGGAGTGGGGCAGGTCCCAGAACTGTGCTCGGGGAACTCTCGGGGGTTTGGCCTCTGCTGTCCCCCAGTTTCTCTGTCCCTTCCACATCTCTCTGGGGCTGTTCCTTCCCCACAGCCCCAGCAGAGTGAGGGGAAGCACTCCTGACCCCAAGCATGGTTTCCATCATGGATATTCCTTCCAAGTAAAACAAGTGTGTGTTCACAGCACACCAACCACTGCTGAGGATAATATATGAACAATGCCAAGGGCAACAGCTCAGAGATATATTATTTACATATTTATTAGAAATTCAGAGCTGTTTGGGAGAGCAAACCACTTCTGACTTCAATTCCAGTAAGTAAACGACCCAATGGGCAAATAAAAGCAAAAGGAAACATGCAGTGCCACAGCTTACACAAACTAATACAGTAAAACAAAATATCCTGAACAGAAACTATTCTGCAAGATATTAAAAAAAACCCCTCTACCATTATGCTGCTTCTTGGTTAAGCACTCAGAAAATACTAACTGCAAAATAATTTAATTATATGTGCTATCAGTTGCCTCCCAGACTAACAGAAAGATAATTAATCCTTGTTTATCTAAACTACACTGGAGTTCAGTTCAAACTGCCCTGCAGCGACGAGCATCACTTCTGCTTCAGCTGAACTTGCACTGGCCTTTCTTTCACCGTTTTTTTTTTCTTCTCTGGGTAGTTTAAGGGTGAAAAAAATAATGATAGCTGCTGGCTGTCATCTGAGAAGGAACCCTGTGACTGTGGGAGGGGTGATGAATGCGTGTGTGAGCTGGGGAGGGAGGGAGGATTCCCAGCTCTGCCATGCGCTCTGCTTTTTACATTGAAGTTATTAAAAGTCTCTCTCTCCATAAAATGACCCAGTGGAAGTGTCCCTGCCCAGGACAGAGCTTGGAACTAAGAGATCTTTAAGGTCCCTTCCAACCCAACCCATTCCATGAGTCTGTGGAAACAAAAGCTGAGGTTCTGATTTCACCCATTTCTGGAGGTGAGAAAATGCAAATCCTGTGCCTGACCCCAAAGCTGCTGAGGGAACAGTCCCTGGCTCGTGTTCCTTGTTGAGAAATAACATTCGATACCAACAGCAACCCCAAACACAGGCAAAGCATCTTCAGGCTTCCAGCATCCTTTTCAAATGCTTGCTTGAAATGTTTCCAGGTAGATCAGGGTTGTGAAACAATCGGGAAGAGGAACAAAGGCTTTGTAAAGGTTGTAATAAATGTAAAAATGTTTGGAGCGTTAGCAGTGCTCAAACCTGTTATTTAAATTCATCAGATGTCACTTGGAGGGAGCTCTCAGGAACAGCCTTTCCATGGGCTCTTTTCTGGGGAAACTCGTGAGTAATTGTCAAATAAAGAGCACCCCAGGCCAGAGCCCCTGCCAAATGTCAGCCCCTGCCAGACTGATAACGTCCTGCGGTGCTGCGACAGAGAGGGGAATGCAGTAATAACAATAGTAGTAGTAATAATAATAATAATAATAATAATAATAATAATGGTAAATGGGACTCCCCCAGTGTGGAAAGCACAGCCCCACTCCCAACAGAGCCGAGAACATCAAAGCTCCCACAGAAAAAGCTCCCCAGCCTTTCTCCTGGCAGAGGAGGCATTGAAGTTAATTTGCAAGAGGCACTCGGTGTTGGAGCAGGGCTCTGCTGGGACCTTTTGGGTATTGGGAGAAATGATTAACAGATGTGCCTTCCCATTTCCCAATATATCTCCTTTGAATTGCAAAGTGGCCTCCTGCTTATTTTGAAGTACAATATGTCCAACCTTCCAGGCACAGCTTATTGCTAATTTCCTCTGCCATGATGAATCTATGATTTATTTAACGAATTTCTACCCAGCAAATAAACCAACATTTGTTCTACCTGGAGGGCACTTTCCAAATATCACAGCACAGCCAGGCATGGCTGCAACAGTTGGCAGGGGAATGGAGGCCAAAATGATGAACAGGAAAATGGGAAATGATGGGAGTGCCCCCACAGAACCCAGCAGCTCACCTTCACTGGGGTTCTTCTGGCGGCACAAGCACCACGAAACACATGAAATACATTTGGTATCATCTGGTATCATTGGTATTGGTGTCATCTCCTGCACTGATTGGAGTGTGGCACCAGATGTCTTCTGTGCCCAAATCTGTGCCCACCAAGCGTTTAATGACTCAGTGCTGAGGAAAGGCTTGGATGCACCAAAATGACCTTGAACTTCTAAACTTCAGATTAGAAAGAATCCCCTAATTCCACTATTTTATACAAGTATTTCTTCCCACCCAAGTTTGAAAAGCTCTGGTTTTTTTGGCAGAGTTATTTGTTTACTCACTTTCCAATATGGCATACGAGTGTCCCAATTTTGGGGTTTTATGGGCGTTGAGGTTTTCCTCGTAAAACAGGGAATGCAGAATTGTCTGGAGCTGCAGCCCAGTGTCAGACAGCAGCTCAAACCCAGGTGGGGATGATCTCCAGAGCCTGTTCTGTGTGTTTGGAGCACAGGGGGGATGTGTGCATGGCTCCAGAGCCTCCCTTGGACAGAAACAGCAACCTCTGGGGATGAAAGCCATGCACAAGGGCAGGACATGACTTTCTATCCCAGGGCAGCTCAATTGCTGCGTTTGGAGATGTCTCAGTGAGTAATAAAATATATTCCCCATATTCAGAGCTGAAGAAAGCAGCTTTCCCCAAACAAACACAACAGAAAGGAATTTTCTTTGTGTTGTATTTGCTTTGAGTTATTGAAGTGCCAAGTCTGTGCTCTCCAGGCAGCATGGGAGATTAGAAAGGCTCCAAGGACAGAGCTCAGGCCCCAGTGGGTGCTTCACTTCCACAACAAACAAATGCATTCCTCTCCCTCCTCACCCCCCGTGTTTCCCTGTGCCAGGCAGACATTCCAGCCAGGCTGAAGGGTCCTGCTGGTGGCTGCTGAATGAGAGTGAAGAACCAAAATATCCCTTCCTGCTCAGGGAATAAAAATGCAGCTGAGCAAGAAAAAAATCAGACATTGCTGTTTACAGAATTTTTTTTTTTCATCATATTTGAAATGTATAAAATATTTAGCTTAGGCAAATGCAGTCAAATCGTAATAGACTTCTCCAGCTTGCAGGCAGGAAGGGCTGATTGTTTGCTCTGTGCTGTGTCAATAAGTGGCACAGAAAGGCAGAAAACACAAAAGGCTTTGGGACAGAAGAGGTTGGAGGAAGCTGTGACAGGAGGGCACAGTGAGAGCAGAGGGGGTGGAAGGATCGTGCTCAGAGTTTGGAGGAGAGTGAGGAGGATCAGTCACTCCCAGGGGAATTAAAGGCACATTTCTTGTGTCAGTCCTACATAAACCCTTCCCTCCAAGAGAGGAAGGAACCCTCCTTGGAGAGGCTGTGGTTGGATGGGGCTTGGAGCAGCCTGGGACAGTGGGAGGTGTCTCTGCCCATGGCACTGGATAGCCTTTAAGGTTCCTTCCAACCCAAACCATTCCATGGCTCCATGAGGTGAGTGTTGGAGCAGAGGAGAGGTGCAGGGCAGGAGGAGGAGCTGCAGAGGCAGGTGTGGGATCTGTCAGTGGCTCTTGCCTTTCCCCATGGACAGTGCCTTGCAGGAGGAGGCTTCATGGCCCTCCATGCTTTGGGACGTGGACTTGTCTTTCCAAAACCAGCAGTGAAATTCTCCACCCAAAGCAACTCCTAAAAGGCTCCTTGATGTTGACATCTCTTGCTACTGATGAGTGCCCGAAGGCTCAGCTCCCAGGGCTTGGCAGTCCCGTGGGATCCCTTGAGAAGGACCTGGAGTTCACATCCAGTGACCCTGAACCATCAGAGGCTGTTTGCAGGAAGCTCGGAGTGTCCCAGGCACTCACACTGACACACAGCACAGCACCAGCAAAGCCTGCTGTTTATAAAACACTCAATAACATTTGTGAGGAATTATTTTTTTCCCAAGGACACCTTTCACTTCAGTTTCCAAGGGAGCTGGGAATAAACTGTTCCTCACCATCAGCAGCTGACCCCTCTGCTTGTTTAAAATGTGGGCGTCTTCAGAACAAAAAACACCATTTGCTAAATGAAGCAAAACATCATAATAGGTTTAATGATGTAGATTTATCTCCTAACAGTTGTTTTGAGATCACAACAAATCATTAAAATCATTAACTCTCCGAGCTAAATTAGATTACAAATCTTGGAGAATGTCTGGCCACTGCATTTGCAAACAGTGCCTCTTCCTGCCTGCGCCAGCCATTAATTCTGCTCAGATTCCCCCACAAACAATGAACCAATTCAGCAGAGTCCAAGTCAGATTAAACAAAAAAAGCCAACGTCTTTGTGTGTGTCTGCATGTTTTGTTTCTTCTTCCAGACTATTTCCACCACCGGAAAACATTTCCCTGGTGTGTGTCTCCACAGGGAATGCTGTCTCCAGAGCCGTGTCCTGAGCCACAGCGCTGCACGTGTCTGTCGGGGAGCCAGGGAATGGCCCAGAGCTCCCACTGGGATGAGACACACGTGGAGCATCCAGGCACTGGCTGGGAGCACAGCTGGATTGGGACTGCCACCAACCTGCTCTGGGGCAGGAGAAGGGCACAGAGCAGAGGGGCTGGGGAGCCGTGGGTGACTCTGACTGAGAGCTGCTGCCTCAGAGCTCTCCCTTCCTGGAGAATGGAGCCAGAGAATCCATGTCAGATTTATCCCATCTCACAGCAATGGGAACTCTCCTGGTGCCCAGAGAGGTCAGGGACTCCCCTGGACTGGGAGTGTCCAGGGCGAGGCTGGATGAGGCTTGGAGCAACCTGGGACAGGGCGAATGGGATGGAATGAGATGGGCTTTGATCCCATCCCATCCCATCCCATCCCATCCCATCCCATCCCATCCCATTCCATGGATTCCATCCCATCCCATCCCATCCCATCCCATCCCATGCCATTCCATGGATTCCATCCCATCCCATCCCATCCCATCCCATCCCATCCCATCCCATCCCAT
>VZRF01010387.1:3547-83619 GCA_013396875.1 Vireo altiloquus | reverse complement strand
CCATCCATCCCATCCCATCCCATCCCATCCCATCCCATCCCATCCCATCCCATCCCATCCCATCCCATCCCATCCCATCCCATCCCCTGATCCTGTTTCAGTTCCCCAGGACCTGGGCCTGTCTCCCTGCTGTTTCCAGAGCCTGAGCTCAGCCCCTGCTCTGCCAGGCAGGACCTGGAATGCTGCTTTGGAGCTGTAACTGCACAGCAAAAGCATTACTGAGATTTTTCTTCTGATTCTTCCTTTTTTTCAATTCAGTTTTGTTCCTCCTCCCACTTCCACAGAGGATTCAGCTGTTGAAGGCAGTGTTGGCATCCCAAAAGAAGGAATAACAGGATTGTTATTTCTGCTCAGGGTTCACTGCTCTTGTGCAGTCCTGAGGAGGCTCCTGTGAACACCAGAGCCACGTCAGGCTGTGCTTGTGGAGAGGACAATGAAAACAAGTTCTGGTCCTGAATGGCTCCAGATCTACCTGAGGAATTGAGTTTGCAGCTGCAGCTGTTGTGACCTGGCTGTGTCCCTGCACAGCTGAGCAGAGTCCCTCCAGCCAGGGAGGAGGATGGAGCTTTGGCCAAAGGGGGAATGTGCAGTTCAGGGACGGGAAACCAGCACAGAGCAGCCTGTTCTGTGTTTTACAGGAATCTTCTGGATCCAGAGACAATCTTGTCTTGTTTGTGAACTTCCTTCAGCATCCTAAAGATGGTGTGGGAAGCTGAGCATTCGTTTCTGTCTTTCTGGAGCCATTTTTAGTATCTTTATTGTTTCCTTGCATTTTAGAACCTCCTCTTTATCCCTCAGACACCTTATTTTCTCCTTTCCCCCCTCCTCTGTGGTTCCCCTTCCCTCCAGAGCCAGTTTAATCTGAGTCAGTGGAACCCTTGGCAGATCTCACTCTTATTGCCCCCATGTTTCACTGAAAAGAGTTTCACACTTATCCAAAAGAGTATAATTTGGGAAATGGAAAAAAAAAGGATAAGAAAGCAAACCAAATAGAAATGTGTGTTCTTTGTAGTGGAGGGGAAGGGGAACGGATTTAAAGGGAAATGAACTTTCTCAAATGCTGAGCAAGCTCAGGTATCCAAGGAAGGGGAGATCAGAAGCTGATCTGGTGGAGTGGAAGGTGAAGGAGGGAGGTGAGGAGTTGGAGGATTTGGAAGAGCTTTTGCTGTGCGCAGGATGAAGGCCTGGGGATGATGTGGGAGCACTGGGATCTGAGAGGGAACCAGCCCAGCTTGCCTCGTGCAGGAGAAGCCTCATTGCAGCCAAGGCCGTGTTCAGAGCAAACCTTGGGGGCTCCAAAAAGCCCTAAAAAAAGCCTTTGGAACAGCTGAGAGGTTTGGAAAGGGATTCAGTGGGAACAGAATTGCCCTCCATCCATCTGTCCCACAGGGTACTCAGTGGCTGCCATTCCTGCAGGAATAGAGCACTTCCCAAACTCCTCCTGGCAGCAGTCTGGTGGCAGCACTGCGAGCACAGGTCACACATCTGTCACAGCCCTGCAGCTGCTCTGCCTGTGCTGGCCCGAGCGAGGCACTGAGTGTGCCCTGAATGTCCTGCTCTGCCTGCTGCTCCCTGCCCACTGCCCCTCACGCAGGGCTGGCTTTGCTCAGAGGTTTGGTTGCTGGTTTTTGGGGAGAGTCCAAGGCTTTGGGACTGATGTGACAGGACACGGAGCTGTCCCTGGAGGTGACACAGGGTGACACCTGAGGGTGACATCGCTGCAGGGCAGAGGCTGAGAAGCTCCCCCGAGGTGCAGAGGCTCAGTCGCTGCCCCCGGAGCGAGCAGAGCTGCTGTTCCCCCCAGTCCTGCCCAGCCGTGCAGCCCCACCGCTGCAGGGCTCTCTGGCTCTTTGTCTTGCGCCGGAGCCAAACGCCCAAACACCAGGAGCAAGTTGCCTCCAGCGTTTTTTTGGAGTTGGAGGGGGAGCAGTCTAGCTCTTGACATCTTGGCAGGGGTTCCCAGAGCCCATATGTCAGATTCAGAGAAACAGTTCACATTAATTTTAAATGGAAATCTTAGACCTTTGCTAGGCAACTGCAGCTCTCATTGCAATTCTCCCCACAATTTACTCCAAATAGGCTTGACAATAGCACGCTAAAATCTGAGTGCTTCAGCAAAACAGAATCACACCCTTTGGAGTGAACAGCCATCCTCATTCTATTTGTCTGGTGGCAATTAAAATAAGCGTGAAATGTGCTTGGGCATGCCTTGGTCTCATGCACATTTTAAATATTAACTCCAAGTCTTCGTTGCTATTATTTAGTAATAATGTTTATTATTGATAGGGCTGCACTACCTGGGGGCCAATCTTTCATTATTCACTCTAAGCATACATCAGAAACAGTTCTTCCCTCAAAGCATTACTGATCTAATTGAAGGCTCACATAGGTTAATGGATACCTTAATGGTGTTTATTTCATACAGAGAATAGCCTGTACTTCAATCCCTCCTGTTTCTCAGCTCTGGGAGGGAGCAGCAGCTCTCAATTTCTCTTTTATTTCCCCTCTTGCCGTGGTTTCCATTTTGCTTGGTGGGAAAGCACAGTGGAAAAGGCAGAGGGTGGGAGGGTTTGGAAAGCTGTGCCCACTGAGGTACAGCTGGCTCCTGGCTGCTCTGCCAGCTCCCATCCTTCCTCTAAAATGCAACAACTTCTCCAAAATCCAGGGTGGCTCCAGCAGCCTCTTCCTCCCCAGCTCCACAGGATGGTGTTGCTCACAGCAGGAGCTGACTCACTGATATGTGTGAGGTTTTTCAATTCCCAGAGCACATGAAATTGTGTCTTGTAAGATCCAGCAAAACCTACATTGACCATCCTTCCTTCTGTCCTTGGTCACAGCAGGGTGTTTGGGCAGCTCAGGGGGGTGTGAGTACCTTACAAACATTTTACTACCACTTTGCAACAGGTGCAGTGCAGACACGGCCTCTACCAAGGGAAGGCTGGGCCAGACCCTTTTGAGCAGAGCAGGAATTGTTCCCCTCAGGAGAACAGGGATCAGCCTGTCCTGGGAAGCAGGCATGCCTTGGGAGCAGGAATTGTTCCCCTCAGGAGAACAGGGATCAGCCTGTCCTGGGAAGCAGGCATGCCTTGGGAGCAGGAAGTGTTCCCCTCAGGAGAACAGGGATCAGCCTGTCCTGGGAAGCAGGCATGCCTTGGGAGCAGGAATTGTTCCCCTCAGGAGAACAGGGATCAGCCTGTCCTGGGAAGCAGGCATGCCTTGGGAGCAGGAATTGTTCCCCTCAGGAGAACAGGGATCAGCCTGTCCTGGGAAGCAGGCATGCCTTGGGAGCAGGAATTGTTCCCCTCAGGAGAACAGGGATCAGCCTGTCCTGGGAAGCAGGCATGCCTTGGGAGCAGGAATTGTTCCCCTCAGGAGAACAGGGATCAGCCTGTCCTGGGAAGCAGGCATGCCTTGGCACCATGGTGTTTGGCACCCTGGCTCCTGCAGCGCTGCTGCACTGGGAATGTGCAGATGATGACATTTCACGTGGATAACAATGGCTGGGTATAAACCCAGGCCAGCAGAACAGTGCCAATGTGGAAATCAAGGGTTCCATATGTTCTGTTCTCCCCCTTGTGCCTCCACAGACACACAGGCAGAGCTGGATGTCTGTGTCTGAGCTGGAAGGCACAGCACAGGGCCCAGAGAGGCTGTGCTGCTCCCGGCACCAGCAGCTCCCAGCACACACCAGCGACAGCTCTGCTGCCTCTCCTCCTGCCTTCCTCTGAGGCAGCACATTCACCTCCTTCATCTGCCGCAGCAGGGAGAGCAAACTGCGCCCTCCCTGCTCGGGGTTTCAGCCTGTTTGGGCCGATCCCAGACTGGTTTGGGTTGGAAGGGACCTCAAATCTCATCTCATGAGGATTCTCAGGATTCTCATCTCAGGGACACCTTCCACTGTCCCAGGCTGCTCCAAACCCCGTCCAACATGGCCTGGGACACTTAAATGACCCAGATCCGTTGTGGAAATGAGTTATTAAAGTATAGTGAGAACTCAGTAAGAACGGCAAAGCAAAATGAGGGACAGCGCTCAGATCGTGCCTCAGTGCCAGAGGCTTGCCCGCGAAATGGCGGTCCGGCCTTTATAGCCCTGTGGGACAGTGCGGCAGCCTCATGCATATTAATGTACTGATTTGCATAGCCACGCCCCCTGTCAATCTCCTGGGAGCCCGCGCTTTTCTGCGGCTGAGGCGATCGGGGATCTGATTGGCTGGAGCCATTATGACTCATAACTCATTACTCATGCAATATGCATATTCAATTGATGATTTGCATATCTCCGCCCCCTGTCAATCTCCTCGGAGCCCGCGCTTTTCTCTGAGGCGATCTGGGCTCTCATTGGCTGGAGCCATTATAACTCATAACTCATAATTCATGCAACATATGGCAAAAACCAACACTCAATAATTCATTTATAACACTGGGCACCCTGTGCCAGGGCCTCCCCACCCTCACAGCGAAGAATTCCTTCCCAATATCCCATCTAAACCTACCCTCATTCAGCTGAAAGCCATTGTCCCCTGTGAAAAGAAATGAAAAGAATATGAAAATGGGGCAAAAGGGGACATGTGGAGGGAAATATAGAGAAGTTCAGCAGGAAGGAGGATGGGCGGGAGCGATGCTGAGAGCTCCTCAGAGGGCTATGAGTGAAGGCAATCACCAAAAATCCTTTCTTTTTCAACCCGAGGCATTAACACTTTCCAAAGTGGGAAGGAGTCATTATTTTAATCCATGTGCACTTGCTGTGGGCTCAGATAGCCCTGCTAAATTTGGACAGACGGCATTGCTATTCAGAGCAATTTAACTTTTACAGACTGCATTTGAAATTCCAGGCCTTTTAAAGCATGTGGTAAAATTCCCTTTTGCTTCACTGAGGCCAGATATCACTGTCTGCTTTTATCTCTTTTACAGAATTCTGCCATAAAGGGTTTGAGATAATTGCAAAGTCGTTCATTGTGGTCCTTTCTTGCATTTTTCCCTCCAGCCCAGCTTTGTGGTGTTGTGCTGGGAGATTTAGAGTGGATATTGGGCAGGAATTGTTCCCTGGGAGGGTGGGCAGCCCTGGCACAGGGTGCCCAGAGCAGCTGTGGCTGCCCCTGGATCCCTGGCAGTGCCCAAGGCCAGGCTGGACATTGGGGCTGGGAGCAGCCTGGCACAGTGGGAGGTGTCCCTGCCCATGCCAGGGGTGGGATGAGATGATTTCTAAGGTTCTTCCCAACCCAAACCATTCCATGACTCTGTCACTTCACTCCTATTTCATTTTTCTTTTTCACCAGCACATTTCTCCTGCAGCTTGTGCAGGATTTTCAGGGCTGGATCAGTGCTCTCTACACCTCTGGGATTTGCTGCAGGGAAAGTTTTCCCTTTGGTCCCAGATGTGCTGGATTGGGCAGCAGGAGCCCCAAACCCTGGGCTGGATCTGTCCCTGCTCCGGGCTGTGACTGTGAGAGGAGCCTCAGGTTGTCTCTCCCAGCTCCCCCGAATCAGGAACTGCCATAAAGCACAAGCTTACTGGAAAAAATGCAGATTTTCTGCCATTTGTGAAAATTAACTCCCCTAATTAACTTACACATATAAACGCGCTTAGAATGAAGACATTAAGTTGATTATCTAGAAAATTGCTACCTTGGTACACTCCCTAATGCCACCTCTAAATATGCCAAGAATGAAATTGCTCTTGTGGCATTGTTATGTCACTGCAATCGAATGCTTGCTGATGGAAGACACCGTTTCCCTTTTTTGGCTGAATTTAACCTTTAATTTCTGTGAGTGGCAGCCACTGAGCCTGCTCCAGCCTTTCAGAGAGAGAGCCCATCTCTGAAAATCCCTCCCCACGCTGCCCTTGTTGTCTTTAGAGAATCTTGCTTGGGTGTTTTTAGTGCTGTGCTCTGTGAGATCCCTTCAGCTGTGACACCTCAAGCACCCTGAGACAGACATTTCAGGAATCTGGAACTTGTACCAGCCTGCTTTGGTGGGTCTGGCTTCACAGTGAAGAACGTCTGTGACACTGCCTGAAACAACAGCCTTGGAAACCCTGCCCTGAGATATTCGTGATTTGCTGTTTGAAATAAAATTATTGCAGAGTGTGGAATGTGCTCATCAGCTTCAGATGGTGCAAGGAAATGTTTATGTGATGCAAATAGAGCTTTGTGAGGAGAGAGGACTCGTACCCTGCATCATGGAGCAAAGGAAAAGTACAAAATTCACCCCCAGAGCTCCTGGTCACTCTGCAAATGATCCTGTGGCTGAAAGGCCAGAGCTGAGCAGAATTCAATTAAACATAAAGCCAAATTCAGGCTTTAATTTGCACAAGGTTGATCTGTGATTATGGGAGAAGTAGGGAGAGAGAGAGGGCGATAGGCCAGGTCCAGTTCTGATCCTTTTAAAATGAAGACTTGATTAACAGCACAATTTCTTCTGACTTTAATGAATACAGGGATTGCCAACTGTTTACAGAAGAGCTCTAACTTCATTTAACTTTCACTAGAGAATGTCTGTCTGTCCCCATAAAAATAAAAGAATTCCAGACATCTCTGATTTCTGAGCAGAGCTGTCATCATATAAAATGTCATCATGTGGTTCCAGAACAGAATGGATGAGGTCTCTTAATTTATTGGATACTCCAGCCTGTATTAATTGCTGTCTGTTAAGAATTACAGTATTTCAACCCCTCCATTAGCAAACTTCAAGATGTTTTATTATTATTATTTGGCAATTAGCTGCTGCAATTATCTCGCTAAACACTGTTTGAATGGTTTCTCTGTACTCCTCCGGCTTTTTGCACATCCAGGGAGGCAGAGTGAAGGATCCTCCACAAAACCTCCCCTGTTCACTCTGCTGGCAGCTCTCCTGTGGCCAGAGGGGGAAATTTCCCTGAGGTTGCTTCTGTGGCTGCTGCTCTTCATGTTGTGACTGCTCAGACTCCTGGCTTCTGCTGTTTCCTTTGGTTTCTCTGTTGCACAGGAGCCCAGAGTCTGTGAGGTTCAGCATTGCTGCTGGGGAAGAAGCTTCTGTGTTAAACTCATTAAGGGAGATCAGCTCTGCAAGAGTTCATCATCTGTGTGGACAAGGAAAGCATTTCGCTCTCACTGCCCTCTCCTTGCCAGGACACAGAGAAATGAGGTGACAGGGACAGTTCTGCTGGAAATACCTCTGTGAGTGGGAGGTGTGTGCTGGGAGCTGCACAGGGAGCCCTGCAGGGCCCAGCCTGGCCCTCGGCTGGCTCTGTTTGCAGCCACAAATTCCCCTCCCAGCACCTCCAGAGCTCCAGGCTCCCTCTGATGCTGATTCCACATTCCATAACCATATTCTCCACATCCCTCCAGCAGTCTGTGCTTCCTTCCCATCTCTTTTCCCTTCCCATGCCAGCAGAGAACTTCCTCCTCCACACCTCTCCTCCCCAAGGCAGCAGGCACAGAGTTCTGGCCTGCAAATGAGCAGAACTCAGGGTTTTAACCCTGCTCTTATAATGCCAAAGCACCAAAAACGGCCTTTCATTGTTATGACAATGCTTCAGTGCTTTAATTTTAAGCCCTTAACTATTTTTTTTTCTTTTTTGTCCTTCTGTCAAATCAGAGACAGAATGAGTTGTTACTTGTCTGGCTATCAGAGCCTGGTTAGATGCTGCCGTTGCCTTCAGGCTGTGGAGTGTTTCATCACACACTGATCAGACCCAATGTCACAGTTCTCCAAATGTCAGAAAATTAATTATGGCCTCTTGCCAGCCCCTTCCCTCTCCTCCCCATTCTGCTTAATGTCATATTTAGAGACTCAGGGAACTTTCCCATTCCTCTCTCACTCCCAGGAAGGAAATCTCTGTCCCGGGGAGGTTTTTGCTGAGAGGGAAATCTCTCAGTGCTTCACCCGTGGGCACAGAGCCCTCCTGCTCTGTCATGACTCAGGGTCCCAGACCCACAATCCTTTTAAATTATATCACAAAATATTCCGTTTGTAATTTGCCAACCTCTTCAGCTGAGTCCCTCAGCAATGCTGGCTCCGAGCCTGAGAAACGAGCCCTGAGCTTCACCGTCGCCCTGACAATGAGGGGATCCTGCTGCCCCCCGAAACCTGAGAAAAATCAGATTAAATGAACCCCTTACATTAACAGTAGTTTCCCAAGAGATTTTGTCTGCCGGTTCATCTGTACCCACACAAAGCAGGAATTCCTTGTGAAGGGAGATGGGAGATATTTTCATCCCTTTATTTCTCCAGCCTGCTAAAGATCCACCCTCACCTAAACACATCCATCCCCAACTATTTCTCTTTTTTTTTTTCAGTTCTCCACTGGGTGAATTTCCAACTCTGTGTTGTCAATACAGTCCCAAGTGCTGCAGCACATCTGCCTGCTCTCCATATTTTCAATCCTCCCTGATACTCATTCTTTATCACTAAATATTCTGCTATCAAGACTCCAGCACTTGATCTCACTCCAGCATTTGAGAGTGCTGTACACAGAGTTGCTTTGTGTGAGATGAGACACTTAACCTTTCCAAAGAGAAGAGCTGCTTTAATCATTACTTCTGATTTGCACATACAGAGCATGAAGCCTAAACCCATAAACATTCCAGGCTTTTTGTGGAGTGTTGTTTTTCTCCCCCTCCTCGAGCACTGCATTTTCAGGCCATTTGTTTCCATTCAAAGTTTGAAACTGGGATTTTTGTTGCAGCCCTCCGACAGCTGAACTGCACCAGCAGAAGTGCTCAATCCATCAGCAGAGCTCTGGAATGTGCTCCAAATTAAATAAATAATGGCAAACCCACTCAGTTTAGATGGGATGCATGGAGAGAGGGGGGGAAGAGCAATTTGTTTAATGGATTTTATTGATTTAAAGATTAAAATGCTCCGGGGGTTAGATACAGCGAGACCCTGTTTTTCCACTGGAAAATCACAATCACTTACAGAGGCTTTGTGTAAATTCAGAAATTAAATGGAGCTCAATCCCAGGCACTGTCAGCTGAAAGCAGGGAGGTACTTGAGGGACCTTTCCAATGCTTTACAACCCTTCCTGGGAAGGTTTTTGTCCCTGATATCCAATCTAACCCCCCCGGGCCCAACCTGAGTCCTGTTCCTCCTATCCTGTCACTTGTTGTCCATGAGAAGTGACCTCCCTCCTGTCCCAAATCTCCCCTTTCATCCCAGGACTGCAGGGATTGGGGTTGGATGCTGCTCCCTGATCCCTCCTTGTTCCAGAGGAGAGGTGGGAGGGCTGAAAATTGCCCTGTGCACGAGCATCCAAATTTAGCTGTCACAGCCAATGTTTGTGGATCAGACCCTTCTGTGCTCCCTTTCTTCCTCCTGGAAAATGAGGATAATTGCAGCGGCACTGTGACATTTATGGCTGAAAAGCTGTGCACATGTGTAAAATGCAGAGAAGGGTTATTATGTGTCTTATTTACACAGGAGAGGATTCCCAAAAGAGAAGAAAAAACCACATGAATGCCTTGCTTGGATTTCTAACGAGCTGATTCCACTCAGTGCATTCCAAGTGAATATCAGTAACAGGATGAGATCCAGCAGTAAATACACTCTGCCTGGAAAAGTTCAAAATAAAGGGACCAAAGCCATCGATTTATTTCCTTTTTTCAGGGCTCTTTGCAGCTCCTGCCTCCTTCCTTCATGTGAGATCACACAGCCCCTTCCCCTGCCCTGCAGACAAGGGGATCCTGGAAGAGACAACTTGGATAAGAAATGAGAGGAAGGGTTGCATCTGTCTTGTTAATGATGCTGTGTTCTCTGTGTGGTCATCAAAAGCTGCCACCACCTGTCCCCACCTGCTTTGTTCTCCCCTTTTTGAACCCAGCACATCCTACCTCCGCCACAAGGGCTGATAAATCACAGCAACTTTCCTTTAAAAGCAGAGGTTTCTCACTATTTCAGTGGGCAGGGGGATCCCACCTCTGTTATTTAATAGTACCCAAATAATACAATTTTACAGGAATTTAAAGTGCTTGAGAAGCCCATCAGTGGCACAGGTACAGAATATCCTCAAAGTGTGGGAAAAGGAGCTGCAAATTCCAGAGAGGAGCCACAACTCCCAACCACAGCACAGTGCCAGGACAAGGGGAACAGCTTCAAAGTGCCAGAGGGCAGGGATAGGTGGGAAATGGGGAAGGAATTCCTCCTGTGAGGCTGGGGAGGCCCTGGCACAGCTTATTCCATGGGTTCCCCATCCCTGGCAGTGCCCAAGGCCAGCTTGGAGCAGCCTGGGACAGTAGAAGGTGTCCTTGCCCATGGCAGGGGTGCCACTGGATGGGTTTTAAGCTCCTTCCAACCCAAACCATTCTGGGATTTGATGATTCTCTGATTCTTTTTGTCCTGCTGCAGTTTTTTGCAAGGTGAGGCCATTTGGCTGCGGGGGTGACAACTTTATGTTTAAGTCAGGGGCAACTTCATCACCTCCTCCTATATTATGCATCAAACATTAAAAAAAAATCAAGATTTATTCTTTTCAAGTTGTTCTGCAGAGCTTGGGGCCATCAGGTCCGGGTGAGTTGGACTGATGGCTGCTGAATATCGCAGGTATTTTGTCTGAGGGGGCTGAACAGAGGATGCAGACATTCAGAGCAGTTTTATTGCTTTGCAGCCGTAGCCAGCACTTTACCTGCACAGTTTGCATTCCAATAAATTTTTCATCTCGGGTTTATCTTCTGTAGGAGCAAGGTCTGAGAGAGGTAAAGCTGCATCTCCAAAGGGCTGGATGTTTTTTTAAACAGAGGCACTTTGAGCTGTTAGTCAGGAAAGATGAATTTTAGATCTGTCTTTGCTGTTGACCTGCAGAAGCTCATTCCTTTCATCTGTGAAATTCAACTCTCTGGACTCCCAAAATCTCAAGTGTGAAGTTGAGGAGTCCTTTGCTGAAGGATTTGTCTCAAATAAAACTGCTCTGAATGTCTGCATTTGTCTCAAATCCTTTAGGGGAAAGGAGAGGAAGGGTGAATCCATCATTCCACTTGGGGTCACAGCTCTGAGATGGCACCCACAGCTAAAGGGACACGGCCTGGATCCTACAGCTCGAGTGCCAGAATAATCTGAGCACGTGAGGGGAAATGAAACCTCTCTCAGTGCTGAGGACAGGAATTCCAGTCCTGTTACCTGCCTAACAAACAAGAGGAGCTTCATTCAGCTGCACAGGCTCTCAATAGTCCCAGGACTGTGCCCCTGCCAGCCACTGAGGCATGGAGAGATTTCACACCCAAACCTCAGGGGCTGCTGAGAGCCATGTACTGACACAGGCATTGCTGCATCCTCCACGTCTTCTCACACTTTGCACCTCCTCTCCTCTTGCACTGAACCAGATATGTGCTTAAACATCTCATTTCCATAGTGCATTAAATATTGAAGATTTGCTCTAATGGTCTCTTATTTTCCAAGCCAAAAAATCCAAGAAATGATTGTTTTCCCTCCACAACACTGAAAACAGAGGATCACTTTAAGTGATCTGTTGTGCACAACCTTGCAATTACCTGAGAGCTGAACAATGCCTGTGAGAAAAGGGACTGGACCGGGCAGGTTGAGCCTGTCTGCTTTAAATTTGGCTGGAACAGCCCAAATCAGCAGAGGCTCCTTTTATGTTCAACAGATGTAAGGCAGAGGAACCTTCCTTGTTTCCATTCTTGCACAGTTCGTTGTATTATGATCTTAATTTTTGCATTTATTAGTGATTCACAACCTGCTGGAGGTGGCACAGGGAACTGGCAGCTCTGGGACTGAGTTCCAGTGGGAATGGAGCAGCTCCAATGGGAGCCTGCAGATCCAGCTTGTGGGAATCACACAGAATTCCTGTTCATCCCTGGCAGTGCCAGGCTGGACGGGGCCGGAGCACCCTGGGCTGGTGGAAGGTGTCCTTGCCATGGCAGAGGGTGGCACTGGATGTGCTTTTAGATCCCTCCCAACACAATCCAAGGAGTGATGGGGTACAAATGTCCTTAATTCCAATGCCATGGAAGTGGTGAGGAGGGATGAATCCACCAGGACTGTCCTGGAGTAGAGCAGTGAGGGCTGGGCAGGGGCTGGTGGCAGGGGCAGTGCCAGGCTGGGGTGAGGCTAATGCAGAGTAATGAGAGGGGAATGGGGCTCCAGAGCTCCCAGTGCCACTAGAGACCCCTTACAAACGATTTTGCTCTTTCAGTCATTAATTTTTTATGAAGTTTAATAGGCCTGCAGCCTAGAGACCTGCCTGGGTGTTGATTAGCTTCATATTTTCTCTCATTAATGTAGAATCTGATTAGCCCCTGTTACAAGCATTTCATCTGATTTGGCAAAGAGCATTGTTCTCAGAGCAGGAATTACAAGTTTACTTCCTTGCAGGAAACAAAGCCTTTGCCTGCTGAGAGCCCCACAGCTCCCAGGCCTCTTTCCATCGGGCCCTGTGGCCAGGGGCTGGGGATGTTTAGGTTTGGGAGTGGCTCAGGACCACTCCTGCCTGTCCCACAGGGGTTTGCTTTTGTCGGCTTGGAGCAGAGGTGGCAGAGGGGACACAAAGTTGACCTGGGCTGCCCAAAGCCACCATCCTGCACCCAAAGGCCTGCTCAGGCCAGGAGCGCTGTGGCAATACATAAATACATAAATATATAGAAATATGTAAAAGAAATTAATCCCCATGCCCAGCTTGCTGCTGCAGCCCTGCCTCTGTGCTCCCTTTGTGCAAAGGAAAAGAAGTTTTATGAATGACCTGAGCAATTCCAGCTAATGGCTGGAGCTGAAAACCACCCCTTGCTGATCTCAGGGGAATAATATCTCAGCAGCCTGGAGGAGCCTGTTCCTGTCTGCCACTGTTATGGATGTTGTCAGCTACAGGGACAGTCAGGGGTTCAGAGCAGGCATTAAGGGAGATTGCTTGGGTCATTATTAATTATGCAGATTCTCCATCTTCTTCTGTCAGAACACAGGAGTTAAATAAACACAAATGGATCAAACTGCTGTGCAATAGAAACTTTATGTTAATATTAAAGGCCCAGCAGGAGGTGGCTCTGCCATCAATCTCTGGGGTGGGAATCAAAGGTTTGGTTCTGCTCTCCAGGTGCTGAGATGGGAAGGGTTTTTGTGGTGTCCCAGAGGGCATTGGTGCCAGTGTGGGCAGGACATCCACTCCTGGCTGCTTGGTCTGAGAGGTCTCAGCTTGGAGTTGACAAATAACTCCAAGAGAAGTGACCTTAGAGGGACCTGGTGGCACCCAGCAGGGCATCGTGGGCAGTTCTGCTTCCACGGCTTCTGCTCAAAGATCAGAGCTCGGAGAGCTGAGCTCATTTCACACAGGAACAGAGATTTCCAGGAAATGGGCAGGTGAGAGGGACCCCAGAGCCCCAGAGGTGGATGTGGGAGGTCACCCCATGTCCAGTGTCCCTGTGGATGTTCAGTGCCTGGTTTGGAGCCAGGGAATGAACTTCGGGGATCCTGCCCATCAAAGACCTTCAAACACTAAATTCCTGGGTTTGGGATGAAAGGCTGGTTCTGCCTGATTTGGAGTTCTACCCCAGCTACAGGAAAGCAGAGAGTGAGCACTGCTCAGAGGTAATTGTTCAGCACAGGAGGAGGAGCTGCACAATAAAGTGCAGGGGCAGCAGCAGAGCTCTCCAAGGAGCTGTTATTGAACAGCAGAGTGAGGAAACAGGAGAGTGGACACTATTTCCTTAAATCTGCTTTCTCTGCAGCCTTATATAAGGCAGCGAGCTCTGTTCTACCCTATTTATCTCTTTCAGCTTGTGGCAAGGCACACTCTGCCTGTGCTGCCAAGCAAGCTGGGTGTCAAATCACTACAGATGTGCATAATTCAAGCTGGCACAGAAACTGATGGCTTTTGCATTGGACATGTTTATTTTCTTCTTGCAAGGCTTAAGCATGTCATTTGCTGTCACACATGCCCTTGTGAAATCTTGGCAAGAAATCAATTTGATTTTCAATGTCAAGCAGCTTTCTTTAATGTCTCCAGATAAGGTTTGTGTGCACTCTGTGCTGCAGGAGTTATGGATGTACCACCTGGGGTCAACAGCATAAAGCTCTCTGTGAAATCCTCGTGCACAATATTTCAAGCAAATCTCTGCAGAATTGTTGCTTCTTTCCCAGCTCCTCCAGAAATGGACACTCACTTCCCAAGGGAAGTGTGACATTGTACCCCACGGGTTCTTTGTGTGGTCCTTTTGCACCAGTCAAGGCTGTGGTTTTGGCAAAATCCCTCAGGCTCTGAGCTTGGGCAAGGAATTCTGTTTTCCGTCTTGGACTGGCTATACTGGGCCCTGCTGGCTCTTGGAACAGCTCCACAGCCTCGAGGGTCAGGATTCTGGGGATTGAAGGAAGGATGGGTGGTCAGGCAGGATCTTTTGAGGGACATTTGAAATAAGAAATAGTTAATTGGGGTATGTTTATATCTCTAGCTGCCATTTAGCTGCATCTGTGGAACTTGCCTGGAGTGAAATGTGGATGCAGAGCTGGGACAGACCCTGACAGGGCACCAAACCTTGGGTACAGAGCGACCAGAGCCAAAGTGCCCAAACAAGCAGCCACAGACAAGGTGTGGGGTGTGATGTCACTTGGTCTGTCAGCTCAAACTGCAGGAAAACGAGCAAAAAATCTCCCAGCCCAGAGGGCTCCAACGTTCCAGCATCGTCCCAGTACAGGAGCCTTACAGGTGCCACCCCTGTGTCCCTCCCAAGCTGAGCTGTGATCCTGCCACACCTCTGTTGGATTTGCTCTGGGCACTCCTGGAGCTCTCCCTTCTAACTCCTCCCGTCCAGAACACTGCCCTGAGCTGGGGCTTTACCCTGCTCCAAGAGCAGCTCTGCCTTTCCATGCACACAAATCTCTGGGCCGAGCACGCAGGGCTCTGTGCCAGCAGTGCCTCGCAGCCACTGCTGCTGGCCTGGAGAGTCTCTAATAAGAGCAGTTCTGTTCTCCTTCCTTCCCTCCAAAATGTGCAGTAACTTGCCTTCTGTGCCTCCTTCCCGCCTTATGTTGGTGGGAGGATTTTGCTGGTTCTGTTGCTTTGGTGGGTGAAGCAATTCCTCTATTAATTTGTTACGGTTTTAGGATTAGAAGAGAGAAAATGAATACAGCACAGAACAAGTGCAAAATAATCTTTGAGGGAGTGGGAATCTGTTCTGCCACATGATGCACCTTTTTTTATTTTTCTGCTATTATTCCCTTCCCCCTTTCCTTCACCAAAGCAGTTAAAAGCTGCTGCTATTTCTAAATTGGCTGCACATATATTCAGTGTCAGACTGGGAGGGTTGATCCAGGCTGCCCTGGGAGGCCAAGCAGGGAGGTTGCTCCTCTCCCTTGTCCATGGTCTCTCACCAGCGCAGCAAAACCGCCTTGGAAACTGTCTTGAGCAGAAGCAGATGGCACCAAAATCTGATAACACTTTGTGAGTGTGAAATTCATTAACCCCCCTCCCTATTCCCCAAATTAATATTTTTAAGCCAAATATTACAGAATTTCTCATGGAAGTTCTGTGTTTGAAGAGTTTTGCCCTGGAAAGCTGCTCCTCAGCCTGGAGAGGCTGATGGCTGCGAAGGCACTGCCTCCCTAAATAGTTTGGAGCACCACTCACTGTCAGCAGCCCTTGCAGAGAAATCCCAGCTCCTGGCAGGCACTGGGAGCGGGGAGAGAAAAGACTCTGCAGTGGGAACGTGGAGCAGTTTTTGCCTGGCTCTGTCACTTCCCTGGGTGAGCCCCGGTTTGGGTGAGCCTGGTTTGGGTGAGCCTGGTTTGGGTGAGCCCTGGTTTGGGTGAGCTCCAGTATGGGTGAGCCCTGGTTTGGGTGAGCCCCAGTTTGGGTGAGCCCCGGTTTGGGTGAGCCCTGGTTTGGGTGAGCTCCGGTTTGGGTGAGCCTCGGATTGGGTGAGCCCCGGTTTGGGTGAGCCCCGGTTTGGGTGAGCCTGGTTTGGGTGAGCTCCGGTTTGGGTGAGCCTCGGATTGGGTGAGCCCCGGTTTGGGTGAGCCCCGGTTTGGGTGAGCCCCGGTTTGGGTGAGCCTGGTTTGGGTGAGCTCTGGTTTGGGTGAGCCCCGGTTTGGGTGAGCCCACCCGAGCAGGTCGGTCCCGACCCTGCTGTTTCTGTTCCGTGCATTGAGCCCCGAGTGAGAGCACCCAGGAGGAATGGAGTTCTCCCCACTGGAGTTCTCCCCACTGGGGTTCTCCCCACTGGCTCTGCTGGCTTTGGGTCTTTCCTTCCAGGATGAAGTTTTGTGTTCCTGGCAGGGGCTGGAGCAGTACCAGAGTTTCTTTATTCTTGGTACAACTCAACTTTGGGAGCACCCAAAACTTCCCAATAATGAAATCTCTGATCCTCCAACCATCTTATGCTCAGCTTTGTGGAGGTTTTACCCTGAATTCCAGAGCTGTCCTTCACTGTGTGAGAAGAAAGGATGTTCAGGTGCTGACATCCCTCTCCAGGCCCATTTGATTTTGCAATTAATTCCCAGTCAGGGTGGTAATTTCTATTGCGCTCTCAGTGATCAGAAATATTTAGCAGATTAACATCATTTAGCTTTCATCTTCCCCAGGGAGATAAGAGAAAGGATTAAAGAGAAGGAGATTCCTCACTAAATGCTGTTGAGAGAGTGCTACAGAGTGTGGAGATGTGAAATCAAATGAGGGAAAACAAAGGGAAAGTTGGGGAGCCCCTTGCCACTGCCAGTGGGATTTACCCTTTATTTACTGCTCCAGTCCATCTGGCAGCTCCCCAGCGGTGCTGAACAGGAGACCACACCTGTCAGCGCGGCTGTGATGGAGCAGATGCTGGAATTTGCACCACTGAAGCTAAAATTTATCATCTCTGGCCTAAAACTGCTAATGGGAGTGAAAATGGGCACTCGTTAGCTCAGTGCTTGAGCCTCTTTTCTTTCTTTCCTTGCTGCTTTCCTGGGTGCAGATTCCCTGCTCAGCTCCATCAGAGAGGAGTAAGGCACTGCAGAAATTTAATTTCCCCAGTATTCAATCAAGGCAGAATAATGTGTTTAATATCTGAGGCATCGGGGAGGTGGAAGATTCATGCCCTGGGAGGAGGAGAGGGAAGGAGAGGCATTCTCAGCACTACCCTGGCTCAGTGCAGCATAAATTCAGCCTCACACCCATGAAATACATGGAGGGAGCTGCACCACAAATCAGCCAAGGGTGAGGAAGTCCCGAGTCAAAGGAAGAACAATTTCATGTGCTCTTATCTTATTGCCACTATATTTCCTCCTTTGTGTTATTAATGACAAATAAAATGCAAGTGCTGAACGGGAGTGAGGAAATATGGGCTGAAATTAAGTCAGGAATGTTGAGGTTTGATATCAGAGGTGGCTCTGGAGCAGGGAGGTCCCTCTGGCTGTGTCCCCCTGTCCCATGAGGAGAGGTGAGGCTCCATCAGAGCCCACGGGAGCTCAGGAAGTGCTCAGGGAGGGGCTGTGAGCAATTTCAGGTCTCTTCCAACCCAAACCAGTCTGGGATTCGTCCCAAAGGCAGTGGGAGGTGTTCATCTCCCACCGTGCTGCTGGGGAGATGAGCCAGGCTGGTGTGGGAGCACCCAGCCCTCCCCAGCCCTCCTGCAGGTCCTCCTGCCCCTCCTGCCCCACTCCTGGCGCCTGGGGTGGTGTTCCTGCAGTGGAAAAATCCCAGCCAGAGCTGTGAGGAGCCAGCACTGGATGTGCAGCTCCATGCTCACTTCACTCCCAGGCACGAGGGCTCCCAGGGAGGCTGGAGCAGCGTTCAGGGCCAGCTCTAACCTCAATGTGCATGAACTCTTTGGGAATCCATAACGTTTAAGAGCAGCTGTCAATGGAATTGACTGCTGCCATTGGATAACAGCCCCTCACTGCCAAAAATCCTGCAAGCAGAGCCCAGGAATTTGGGGTTTGGTATAAAGCAGCAGCTATTGATCCCCTCCACAGGCAGCATTCCTATTGCAGCAAATGACTGATGGAGCCTTAATCACTTTGATCTGAGAGTGTCTCGTGCAAGAAAAATGGTATTCCTGGCTTTTCCGTATGGATTGCAGGGTCCTGCCAGGATTTCAGGGGTCTCAGGCTGCACCAGTGCTGAGAAGGACCTGGCTGGGTGTGACCTCTGTGAGCTCTGAGGGACAGCAACAGCCCCAGCCCTTCCCCAAGCCACCCTGAGCAGCAGCTATGGGGATGTACATTGATATTTAAAGCATAGCACTTCTCCTGTCAGACAAAAACGTGTATTTATGTGAGAGTGCTCCTTTAATAGGGACATTTCCAAGAATTATTAGGAATTTCAGCTGGTGGGCAAGTTTGGTGCATTTAAAAGTGATCCATCACCGAGAGCAGATTCAATAGTCATCATTCGAGCTGGCTCTCACAATCCCATTTTTACAACATCAAATGATGTGCTCAATAGGAAAATTATTTTTATCAGTTTTAATCTGTCATTGCCAGACAGTTCCTGATTTGCCATATCAATAAGATCAGCACCATTGAAGTTGACTGAGATTCACATTCCCCACTTCATTATGAGCTTGCTCAGTTTTATCCAAGGCCCCAGTTAACAAGTAAATAACTTTGGGTGGCACATCCCCGAGTGGTGCAGCTGCAGTCCTGTCTGAATCCATGGCACAGGGCAGGGCTGGATGATCTTTGGGGTCCCTTCCAGCCCAGGCTGTGCTGGGATGCTCTGCAGAGGTTCCAGGCTGGATCCCACCCTGGGCAGGTGTAACCAGAGCCCCTCCAAGGAAGAGCTGTTGGGCCCAGGAAAGAACAAATCCCAGATTTGCTTTGTCACTTCCTTAAATGCTTTTAGGCATTTTACCCCAAATGTTTCCCCTCTGGGTCAAAGAGGGATTGCTCCCACTGCTGGCACGTTCAGGACTGTAGCAGAGACAGTCTGAGCCAGGTCCTGGCTGTGTGTGAATCCTCAACATCTGCTCTGGGACCCACCTGCTGCAGCCTCCTCCTCCTCTGCCATATGGAAACTGCTCTGACAGCCTCTGCTCATTTCAGTAAATCTTCTTGTTTTCTTCAGCAGCAAGAGGATGGGAATATGGCTGCTGTCCCTTTGCCCCAAAGACAAGGGAGAGCAGCAGAGATTCTCTCTAATCTGTGTGATAATCAGCAGTTATTCATTCATCCTCCTCAGCAAAGCCTTGATGAGCCCTTGTCCTTCCCCTGAACAGCCTCTGGTTCTGCTGCCTGGCCTCGTGTGGGCTACGAGAGAGGAACCACTTTTATCTGGGAGTTCATTTGTACCACGAGCTGCAGAGTTTGGTGCTGCCCAGGAGGTGATTCCCTCCAGCTCTGGGACATCAGGGTGAGGCCCTCAGCCCCACGTGAGAAAAAGCTGAGGGTATTTTTATTTTATCTGTACAGTGAAAACAAAATCTAACAGGGTTGAAGGTGAGGGAGCTGGATGTGCTCAGTGCAGGGCATGAAATAACATCCAAATTAAGTCAAAGGCACAGCTTCTGGTCCTTTTAATAGGACAGGCTTCTTCTCTGCCATAAATTTCCCTGCTCAGCACATATGGATCTTTATGATCTCTACTTCTAAACGCACAAGGAGGAGCCACCCTGCAAAGCCCCATCTGCCTGCTGCTTCTGGGGCCGTGGTGTTGTGCCAGGACTGGAATTCCTCCATCCACAGAGCTCCCACTGCCCCTTGCAGGGAGCTGGAGCAGGGCCCTGCTGCCCATTTCCCTGGCCCCAGAACAAAAACGTGAGGAAAGCAGAGCTGTAGCTGTGAGGCAGTGAGCACTGACACTGGAATGTGTGTGAGGAAAGGATCTCATTTATCCCTTAAAGGCTGGGGTGGTTCTTGGACTGGGCTGGAAAAGGAGGCTGAGAACGATGATTGCAAAAGACAACCACAACAAGTGAACTGTGACTGGAGCTTGCTTCTTGATTGGAAGTGTTTAGAAGGTGGTGCTGGAACATGAGAATCAATTAACTCGAGAAGAAATCATGTTCTTCACCTCCTTCCATGTTTCCTGGCATCCTGGTAGCTTTAACATCTGGGTGTCCTCAAGACATTTGATGCATTTCATTCATCATACATGACATTTGCATAATGCCAACATCATACTTTATGCAGATGCACCCTTGAACATTTCACAGATTCTGATTGCTATTTAAACTCCCCATAAATAAAACCCACAGGGCCTTGCCCACTCCTGACTGTGGGGGAAATGCAAGGTCCAGAGCGACTCGTTCCTTGCGCTGGCACACTCTGCATTCCCTCCATATCCCAAGTAAATACAGTGTCTTTCATTTTATTTTCTTTCTACAGCCATTAAAATTCTATTAGCTGTTTGTGAATATTATTTCATGCCATCTGCATTTACTCCTAAGTCGTGCTAGCGACAGCTGCAATCATTTGTATGCATTTTCTGTGTGCTCGTGGTTATTGAGGAGCAGAACCTTCCTCCCTCGCTGCTCGAGGAGACACAGCCAACTGCAGGCATGGTTTGTTTGTAAATCCAAATCCCCACAGTGTTATTTTATTTATTAGGACAACAGAAGGGAAAAGGGAGGATGAGACAAAGGGAAATGTTTGATGTTATGTGACAAACAGCAGCGTTGCTCCTTTTCACTTATTTATTTGGCCCCGAGCCATGGTTTGGGGTGGAAATGGAAGTGGACGGAGGAGCAGACACTTTTTATTCTGTCATGTTTTCACTTGCGAAAGGCTGAAAGCTTCTATTGTGTAAAATATGTATTTTTAATTAAGCACCATTTACATATTGTAGAGTTGCTGAACAGGAACTTGAACAAGAAGATGTGATCCTGTGTCAGCATCTGCTGCGGAGTCACCTCGCTTCCCATTAGCCGAGGATGCAGCCAGTAATTCCCAGCCAAATTAAATGTCTCAGCATTACAGAGCTGTAAACTTGGATAACAGCAGGTCAGCAGGCAGGGCAGGGGCTGTGTGGGGGTGACTGAGCAGCCAAATATTCTTTTTATTGATATTTATTTCCGTGAGTGTCCCGGGGGACGTTCAGATGGAATCCATGCAGAGCTCCAGCCCTGTGTCAGCTCTGCTTTGGGACCTTCCTTGGGAAAACAATCCCAGGGGGATTTTCCTCACAGGAGAGGAGGAAAAGGCCCAGAGCTGGTCAGGATCTTCATTTCATGGCTGCAGAACTGGAGAGCCAAAATATTTTTGCAGTTTGATGTCTGTGCTTGAGCAAGTCTCACTCTCTCTCCTGTGCTCATACAAAGTTTGGCTTGAAAACACACAGGTGATAAATGCTTCAATATTTAACCATGATTTACCTGTGGTGAGTGAAGGAAAAATTATGCAAATAGGGCCTGAATCAGAGCAATGAGCCCCTTTATATTCTCCAGAAAATGTCAAAATATAATGTTTTATGAATTGCTCGCTTTCCTTTGAAAATAAAACACTTCTCCTTTTCGATGCTCAAGATTATGCCTGAACATAAATTACAGAGGAATGGTGGCTGGATTAATGCAGTCCCCAAATGGCAGGAATTCATAAAGGAATGAGGTTTGTACTTAGAAGAATTCTTGTCATTCAGCTCGCTCCAGATCCCAGTCCTCGATTCACCCACGCTCCAGGGACAGGAGCTGCTCACTGAGTGCCAAGGGCAGAGCTAATGGAAGCAGAGAGGAGAAAACTGCACAGACCCAGCTTTGAATGGCATTGCAAACAAAGCACGAGAAGCTCTGAAAGCACAGCAAGGTCCCAGGAATGAAAGTCCTGTTCATTTGTGTGTAGATAAAAACAATCTTTCCAGAGGTGAAGAAGCAAAGTCACGCAGAATTTCCACTTCTCTCATCTCCAGTGTTTGTTCTGGGCCTCCAAGCCCTCAGAGAGGCTTCAACATCTGAGGAAAACAAATTTCAGTGCATCACTTTGAATAATCCTGACTGAGTCATCAATTTAAAACCCCAATTCCTATTAGCACTTCTCCAAAGAGCTTTGATGAGGTTGTGGCTGTTGGCACTCGGAGTTTGTGGTGCACGTGATGATTCAGAGCTTCTCCCTCCCATAAACTGACTCCTTCTCACACAGAGCAGCAGGAATTGCTGTTTAAGGACCAGGAAAGGGAAAGAAACCCCAGGAAAATCAGGGCCTCATCTGTCATGAGCTGCTCAGTATCAGCAAAGAGGGATTTTTATTAGAATCCCGTGGGAAGCCCCTTTAGGGAAGGAAAGCTCCTTCTGCAGGGTGGGTGTGCACCTCAGTCCCCTGCAGCTGGCAAAAGGAAATGATTCCCTAGAGCTGACAGCCCCCAAAGCAGCCAAGAAATGTCTATAAATCCTGGGAACTGCTGTCCTTTAGCTCTCGGGCTCATTAATGGAGCGATGGGCCCTGGCAGAGGAATTGCCTTTGCTGGATTGCCGTTGGCAGGGTGGTGGCAATGACCCAGTGACCTCAGCACAGAGTAATCATTGCTGGGACAGCTTTGGAGGGAGAAGAATAAAAAAATAACTCCATTTAGCAGCCTTGAAGGTCACCAGGTTTTGCTGTCCATGAGCAACGTCTTGGATTTTGTCACTGCAAGGAAATTTGAAATGTGGTTGTGCTGTGGCAGGAACAGGCCTGGCAGGGCTGGGCTCTGCTCCTGGGACTGCTCCTCTGCAGGTGGGGCAGGCTTGGAGCCAAAGAGCAGAGGCTGGAGAAGGGATTTTGGGGAGTGTGGGCACGGAAAGGAGCTCTGGAGGAGCCCAAAGCCGAGCAGGGATTGCTGATGGGATCTGGATTTCTCCTCCCCAGCACTGCCACTAGAAGTGTTCCCCTGGTCAGAGGGGAGCTGGAGGTGGCAGATGGAGCTCAGCAGAGCTGTCCTGAGAGGAGAGGGCTTTGTGACCTGCTGCAGCCTCCCCCTCTGAGATTGGCTTCATTTCCTGGTCCAGCAAATGAGAATTATTGGAAGATGCTGCACAGAAATGAAGGTCTAATGATCTCAAATTTATTCTCAGTCCCACTGGCAGCCCAGCCTTTATGACAGAGTATTTTTAATTAGTTTTTGAGTTTCCTCTTTGGAAGACCACAGGCTCCAGATGGCAGGTGAGCTCATCCCCTCACTGTTTTAGGGACTTTGGCCTGTTTTCCTTATCTTCATCTCTCCGTGAAACAGCAAATCAGGAGGAAGGGATTAACAAGGAGTGAAAAACATCTAGCAGCAGAAATGGGAATAGGCTCTCAGCTCTCCCAAAGGGCCCCGTTTGGGAGGAGGGTGCTTTTATCAAGTGAAAAAAAAACCCTGAATAAAACCAACCCCCACAAACTCCTCTGAACAGGGAAATTCTCTTTGCCCTTTCCTGCTATTGGTGAGTCTATAAAAAATCCCAAGCCCAGGGCACGTTCCAGGCCTGCACCTTCCACGAGGGAAGCCTGAGCTCATTTAAAGTGTAAATGGCAGCAGATCAGGAACTTCCTGCTGTTCCCAACGCTGACACTTCCTGTCATTTGCATGATAAAATTCTGCTGATTTCAGATAGCGTTTCTCAGGATGGATTATTTGACACCCAGACTGTATGTTAGGGAATAAATTATTTTGTTCTGTTCCTAACTGATCACAGCCATGAATTCTGATTTGCTGACACCGAGTCCCAAACAAAAGCACAGAACCTTGTCTAATAGTGCTATGAAAAAGGATATTCAGGAAATATTAACAAGTTTCATATGGTAATTTATGTAAATAGAAACCATAACTCAGTTGAAAAGATTCAGTCGAACCTATAGAAAGAGTCTGAAAGCTAAGGTTCTCATGATAAAACATAAATTGAGACTTAGTCTTTACAACCCAAATGTTGTGCTTTCTGGTACAGAACAAAGAAGGGAAAACCAGAAGCTTCGCTTTAATTAAAAAGTGAAACATTTCCCAGTTTGGAGTTTAGGATCTGCAGTGGGGCACTTTTCCAGGATTGTGAACAGAGCCTTTCAAATGGCATCTCTGTAGGAAAAACATTGCAGCATCAAAGTCCCTGGGCAGGGACACCTTCCTGGTGACACAGGGACACCTCTCACTGTGCCAGCCCCAATGTCCAGCCTGGCCTTGGGCACTGCCAGGGATCCAGGGGCAGCCACAGCTGCTCTGGGCACCCTGTGCCAGGGCCTCACACCCTCCCAGGGAAGGATTCCTTCTTGCTGCCCAGTAAATCTGCTCTCTTTCAGCTGAAGCCATTCCCCTTTTCCTGTCAGTCCATGCCCTTTGGGAAGCTCCTCTCCAGACTCTTGTAGCCCCTTTCGGCACTGGGGTCTCCTTTGGGCTCTGGGTCAGCCTCTCCCACCCCACCAGGCACCCAAGGTCCTGATGATCTCCTGAGCCAGATCAAAGTGAAGATCCTGAGTTTTCTTTGGTCTTGGCTACCTCCATTAAGGTGATTTCCAACCTTCCCAGAGCCAGCTCCTCCATATCTAGTCTGAGCTTTGCAAAGACCATGTATTTTAATTAAAGACTTTAATTAGTCTGCCCATAATCTGTCAGAGCTCTCAGGCTGAGACATAATTAATGTCTTACGTCCACCTTGCAACTTCCACTGTGTGTGTGCTTTCCAAATAAATCTGCTCCTGTGTTTGAAGGGACAGAACAATAACAGCACTTGGCACTTCCTCCTGCAGGAATCACTGAGTTGTGCATTTATCAAGGGCCTTTCTCCAGGGCTATCCAAAGGGCAGCAGAGAGCTGTGTGTGTACTCAGCACCTCGCGGGACTGAGCCTCCAGCAACAATCGATATTTATCAATTGTGCTCCAACCTTAAGGCAGCCTGGGACATCCTGGGGGTGCTGAGCTTTGTTTGGTTTCCAAAAGCAAAATACCAAAGGCCAGAGTCTGAGAGATGTTGGAAACCAAACTTTCAATGCTCAAAATTCAAAGAAAAGCTCTCCTGAACAGCTCAGTTTCCATTTTGGCACTGAAATAAGAGTTTACATTGTCAGGATTGCAGCACGTTGGGTCTGAGGCTTAACTGCAAAGGCTCTTTTAGCTCTGGGTGATCTCTGGCTGTTGCTTCTCTTGCAGCTCCTTCTACAACTGAATCCCACAGGGACACCTCAGCAGGATTGGGACAATAATCTAAAGAAAAAGGGGTTCAGGATTGCACAATGAACATCTCTGCTGTCCTGATGAGATCCTGGCTCCTCCCTGGCTGTAGAGAACCAATTTCTCATCCCACTCCTGCCAGCCCCACTGCTCACCCCACGTCCCTCTGCAGTGCCAGTCTCGATGTGTGACAGGAGCTGTGGCTGAGTCACGGCTTCAGCCAGGCCCTTTATTGACCATGAGATCCTCACGAGCCTCAGCTCCCTCCCATGGGTTTATTTGTTTATTTTTCTTCCTCTTTCCAACTGTCATTCCAGAGTAAATGACTTCTGCCTGCATCTTTCTCAGGTTGTGGGGTCCCAGCAGCCCCAGCCCAGCTCGCCCTGCGCTCCTGTTCCAGGCTGGTTCTGTCCCTGTCCCTGTGTCTGCTGAGCATGGAGCATCCTCCATCTGTCTCACTTAAGTGGCACGAGCTACCTCGGCACTGGATGGAGACATCATTTTTATTGCGCCGAGTTCTGGTGCTTGTTTTTGCTCTGAATTATTTACTAACCCACTCCTGAGCAGGCGTGGGGCTGGAGGAGAGAGGCAGAGTTTTTAGATTGGGCGGTGGGAGGAAGAGCAAACAATTTTTCAAGCATCTCTCAGAAACTCTGCTGCGATTTTCTCGCCTTTGTTCCATCTCGTGTTAAACATGTTTGTGTCAGGCAAACAACCCACATTAGATGGAATTTCACACCATTCAAAGCATCAGTGTCTCCAGCCTTAATGTGTATTATGTTCAAACATGCAACGTAATCCATCACAAACCCCTGCAGACCTCGCGCTTCCCTCCCGATTTATCTGCTCCAGGCTCCCTCCCCTCACGCACGTAGCCAACCTTCTGTCGGTGGGTTTTTTATTTATTTGGAAACAGCAGAGCAGATTCTCAGTCAGTGTTCGCTATCACAGCTCCTCTGGCTCCCTGCCCGTGGATTTATCCCAGCGCTGGGGCTCGTTGCTGCCTGGAATCTGCAGGATTAACCAGGGGGTTTATCCCAGGCTCTGTTCCCAGCTCACCCACACTGACCAAACCTCTCTCATCACACCCTGCGTGGCTGTCAGGACCTGTCCTCCGCCGGCCTCACCTGGAAAAAATCCATTGTTTGGCCAGGAGGAAAATGTTTGGAAATGAAGGTTTGCACAAGGAGGGAAGGCAGCTCTGGAGGAGCCTGACCCTGCTCTGAGGGGTTTGCAGCTCTGAAAAGGAGCAAAATAGACTGGAAAGGGAAAAAAAGCTTTGGGTTTGTTTGCAGGACTTAATGCAAACAGAGCCAGAACCAACAAACCCAAACCCACTCCAGTGGGGAGGAAAAATCTGTATCTGGTGTGAAGCAGAAGAGCAGTGACTCCTGAAAAGGATCCTGAAATAAGTACCAGGGATACTTTAATTATAACGTATATTGAATTAGATTATACTGAAACTATGGAGTTTTTATTTAAAGAACAACACTGTGCTGAGAAACTCTCTGGTCTTCACTGGGAAAGCTTTCCTTTCAGAGAGGTCTCCAGTGAATTTTGAACCATTTTTGAGTCTATCTGGCTTTCCTGATAGAAATAGCAGGAAATATTGTGGCATGTCTAATTCTGTTTTTCACTGGAGAGTTAATTTTTTTCCTTCAAACTCATTTTTTTTAGCACAGCCTCCCCATCTCAGTTCATTTTTTTGCAGTGCACATCTTCATCTCTCATCACTCGGCGCTCACCGTTTAGCGAATCAACATGGCAATTTCTGCAAATCAGAAAGCAAAGCCATTAACATTTGAAGTGGAAATTTTGAGTTTCTGATCATTAAATAGCTTGGAAATGTAGGGAAAAATAACCTCCCTCTCCTGCAGTCCAAAGCTCCCAAATAAAACCCTCGGCTGAAGGGTTCTGGGTGAGCCTGGATGCTTCTCCAGAGTGGGAGGACAATGAGCATTGTCCAGGTTTTGCTCTCCACACAAATCCCACAAACCAGGGGAAGATGAAACAGCTTTGTCTGACCCATTTGTGTAGGGAAAAGGGCTGGGAGGGCCCTGAGTGACCCCAGGGAATGGTCACAGCCCCAAGGCTGCTCCCAGGCATGCCCAGGGTGGGATTTTGGGGTGTCTGTGCAGGGCCAGGAGTGGGATGGATGATCCTGGGGATCCTTTGTGGGGCCAGGAGTGGGATGGATGATCCTGGGGATCCTTTGTGGGGCCAGGAGTGGGATGGATGCTCCTGGGGATCCTCTCCCAGTCAGGACATTCCATGATTCTCTGGAGGGACTCCCAGCTCCCTGTGAGTTGCTGATTTTGGTGGCCCTGCTGCAGCCGTGATTAGGAAAATATGGTCCATTCCATCTGCTTTGCATGAATTTGAATGACTGATTAAAAATACAGGTTGAGCTATTACAGCTACTAATAATTTCTCCACATGGCTGGCTCTTAATGGATCAAGGGAAATTTGGGAATAAAGGTTTTTATCAATTTCCACAGGCAAGCTTTGTCATAATCCTTTTATTTCATCGAGAAATGTGTTTGTTTGTAGACATTTTATTTGTTTAACAATTTCCCTCTTTTTCTTAATCTTTTCAGTAATTATTTCATATTCTATAAATATTTAAAATAATTTAATTCTTCTTAAGAATTATTCTATTTTGCTTCATCCTTTTCCCAGTGAGCTTCAGCTCCTCAGCCTGGGATCCTACTGATCCTGGTGTTGCCCAGAAGGCTCAGCTGCCATTCAAGCCCCAAAATTAGGAATAATTTTCTCTGCCTTCCCCCAGTGCATTGTTTGCCCTTCACTTGCTTTTATGGACTCGTTTGGCCCTTGACTTCCTGCCCTCATGGTCTGAATTGAACACTTTTTTGTCTTTTGTAATCCCTCACCAGCTCGTCCTGCAGCAGGATTTTTAACTTCCTTCAGGTTCTGTATCCAAGAAAATAAGCAGAATACCGAGCAGGGAAAGAGATGTTTCATTAACACCAACACTGACATCACAAATATATCTTCTAATTGCTCCTCTAAAGGTGAAATCAATATCTGGGCTGAGACATTTCTAAAAAATTCCACATGCCATTTTTATTGGAGATGGATGTGGCTGAGAATTGGAGAGCTGCTGTTTGCATGAGTGATCTGCCCAATTTGCTGCATATTACTCATAAATCTGGGAAGGAAAAAAAAGTTATGTTGAGCTCCTCTGTTACAAAAACACAGGCATTAGATCAGAGGGGGAAGGCAAACGTAACAGATGAAAGCCATTAGAGCTGGCTGGGCTTTGCTGATTTCGTTCCTTTAATATTTTCACTTTACCAGCTTAGAGAATACATCTGCTCCTGACCTTGACCTCCCCACAATATCCATTTGGGTGGGGAAAAGGAGAATACATTAAAACCCAAACCAAGGGGAGGAGCAGATCTGTCCTCACACGCTGGGTGAGCAGCGAGCTCGCTCTCCGTTCAGATGACACATCCCAAATTTGTTAAGACAACAAGGCTTTAACAAGGTCAGCACAAGCCTGCGACAAACAGCTCTGAGATGATTTGGAATCCACCAGGGATTGTTGTTGTGGTACCCAAACGGTGCCTGCAACCTGCCAGGGACCTGCCCTGGAGGGGCTGGCATGGGATGGGGACAAACTCGGGGTTCTGCCAGGGACCTGCCTTGGAGGGGCTGGCACGGGATGGGGACAAACTCGGGGTTCTGCAGAGGCTGATGGATGGAAAGGGAGGATGTGCAGAGCAGAACTGCTCAGCTCAGTGTCTGCAGGGTGGATTAAAGCTGCAGAGCTGGGGCAGGGCTGGTCCTCCAACCTGTCCTACCCAAAATCTGCACAGGCATTTCCAGCGTGCAGGTAAATGGTGCCAGGTTAAGGTGGGGAGTGGGGATGCCACACACAGGCCTGGCCGTGGAGGTGTGGGGTGTGAGTGGTTTCCAGGTGGGTTTAAACTTGGGAAGGCATTTAATGTCCCCAGAGAGAGGCAGTGGTGGCAGCTGGGAGCAGAGGCTGTGTGGAAATCAGCTGGAGTTTGATCACAGCCTCCGAGCTGGAGGAGCTGGGGCAGGCTCAGAGCTCTGACCCAGCTCCATCACAGGTGACCTCTCTTTGTCGAGCCCCCACTGCCGATTGTTCAATTTGGTTGTTTTTGTTGCCTGAAACCACTCATTTCAGCACTTGCATAAATACTGTTCCTGCTGCCCGAGACCTCGGGGCTTTCATTCCCGGATTTGTGATTGCTGCTAAATGTCATCATTTCTTGCATTGTGCAAATGCTCAGAACGTGCTGTTCCAGCTCTCGCAGGCGAGGTCAGGGTGGGATGACAAAGGGAATGTGTTCAGTCACGCTGTTAAATGAAAGCTGGGGTTACAATGAACGGGGGAACGACAACTGCTGCTCCAGGAGATGGAGAGGCACGGAGTTGTCAGGATTTCCATGCGTTTGAGGCAGAAATTTCCCATCTTGAATTTTTGTGATGAAGCCCTTTTGGAGGGTCTGTGTTTCCCCATCTCCTGCTGTGGCTCAGGACATCCCCTGAGGAGCAAACAAGGGGAGCTGCAGCTCCTTTTCCAGAGCATCTGGTTCAGGTGTTGCTGCTTTGATCCTTCGGGAGCAGCTCTGGCTCAGGTGAGTTTGAGCGGGACACGTTTGTGCTGCAAAATGCCCAATGCCAGTCCAAGAATGAAAGCAGTGGTGCTGGGTTTGTATTTCTCAGTGTCCTGTAAACCCAGGGCAGCCTCTCCCTGGTGCTGATGTGAAATATTGTCCCTGTGGATGTCTCCTCCAGCCCTCTCCTGAGCCCAGGAGCCAAAGCCAGTGGAGACCTTTGCTCTTCCTTTAACCACAGCTGCCAAATTAAATTCCCTGCACTGACACCAGCACTGATTCCACAGCCCCGAATCAATTCCTCAATCACTCCCCATTCTTAGCTGTGATTAAAAACATGTGTCCCCTAATTAAGCTAACGAGGAATGGTTAATTGGCGCACAGCCCCCCTCTGAGTGTGCTCATTAGCTCTGACAGGAGAAGGAGCACAAAGGAAGGGCAGAGGGTTCTGCCACCACTCGGGCTTGGCCCTGGGGGTGCAGCTTTGTCGGGGTGGCAGCTGTGGGTGGAGGGCAGGGGGAGCTGGGGCAGGGCTGGCACGGGGCTAAAAAGGGGATTTGGAGGTGCTGGTGACCTCTTCTAGTGCTGCCTTGCCAAAACTCTGATCTGAACCCCCAAGGGAGGTGAAAGAGTTAAGGATTGGGTCTCCATTGTCCCAGCTCCACTTAATTCTGCAAAAAAAGAGAAAAGCAGAGCCAAGAGCTGCCAGGAGCAGCTCCTGCTCTGAGAAGCACCCACTTGGCTTTTGCTGTTGGAAAGGTTAAGTTTTGTTTTATTATCACCTGTGTTCGAGGCAGACTCCAGGATTTCTGTGGAGATCAAACTCCTGTCATGGTAACAGCTCTGCTCTCACCTGGGACTGACGTTCCCTTGAGCAGGAGGCTGCAGTCAGAGAGCTCACAGGAACCTGCAGAGAGGCTTTTCTTCATCAGTGTTTTCCTGGCAAAGACTGGGCCTTGTCACCAGAGCTTGTCACCAAACCCCACACTAAATTAGATTTTTTTTTTCTGACATAAAGCTTTTGAACATGACAAGTTTGAAATATTCACTGTCTCTGGGGCTGGGTTTTCCTGAGTCCTGCTAGAAATGTTCTTGAGGATAACAGGCAGGGTGCAGGGGACTGGAGCAGAGCTGTGAAGGGCTGTGGACACACCAAAGTGGCAAAAACCTGGCCAGGTGCACTCCTCAGGCTTTCTGTGATGCCCTTCCTCAGGGCAGACCTGCAGTGCTGATCCCAGAGGGACACACAAAGGGTTAATGGAGCAGTTTGGCTGCAGAGCTCGGGGATGGAGGAATCCCAGCCCTGGCACAGCCCTTGCTCCATCTGCAGCCTCGCCAGGGATGTTTTCCCTCATCATTTTTCTTCTCCCCCTGTTCACTCGAGGCTTTCCCGATCCAAGGGCGAGCTGCAGGCTGGGCTGGGGCAGCAGAGCTGCTCTGCACACCAGGGTTTGCTCCTCAGGCCTCTCCTGCCATCCCAACACCGATATCAGACACACTGCAGCCCACCCCAGCCTCCAGACTGGCAGTGCTGTTTTGACCACGCTGCCTTTTATTGACAGATAATAAAAGTTGCTCTCTGAGAGCCTGGCCTGCGATGGGTGAAGCCCAAGGGACTCGTGGGGCAGTGGCAGAGACGTTCCAAGCACCTCACATCTCTGTCCTGGGTCTGCTCTGTCACACTGAGGGGGACAGGGGGAGGTGAAACCACATGAAAGCACCTTGCTTTTATCAGCTGCTTGTATTTGGGGTGGAAGCCTTCCTGAGAAAATCCCTCACTTCCATGCCAGATGCAATCACCTATTTCCTTCCTTGGATGCTCCAACCTTAAAAGTCAAAACTTGCTGTGCTCTCAGATCTGCTGGTGGCTGCAAGGAACCACTGGGGTTAATTCTGGCTAAGCAGGGCACAGATCCTGAGCTCTGAGAGTGCTCTCAGTAAACACAGCCCTGCTGCTTGGGAGCTAATCCTGGGTTTAGCACTTAGGCTCCATCTCCCTCTAAATATAGGAAATATTGCAAATACCATGATATGGGAAATGCTCTAATCCCTGTGTTTTCTGTGCACCTGATCCCCAGGGTCACAGGGTCTGTGCCTGGCAGATTACAGCCCTGGGGAAAGGCAGGCTTGGGCCATCCAAGGTCATTTATTGGGGTTTCATTGCTTCACTCTTGTCACCAATACCTGCAGAACGCTTGGGTTCCAAACTTGTAGGGCCAGAATGGCAGCCTTGGCCCCAGTTTGTGCCCTGGATCGCCTGCAAGCCAAGGAATCATCAACTCGGGAGCTGGAGGAGCTTTGCACCTTCGTGGCAGTGAGGGGAGGAGAGAGCTGAGCTGTGCCAGGGTCTGAGAGCTGCCCTGGCCCTGCAGGGTGGGAATTGGGGTTCCAGGTGGGGTTAATCTCTGCAGGGATGGGAATTGGGGTTCCAGGTGGGTTAATCTCTGCAGGGATGGGTTCAGTGCATTATCTAACTGCCACCCTGAGCTGTGCTGATCTGAGCCCCCAGCCCTGTTCCACCTGCTGGCTGCTCCCAGCTGGAAACACATCTCAAACCCTGCTCAAGTGACAGATTTGTCATCAAATCTACTCTGTTCTGTCGGGGCTGATAAGGATGCCACTCCATGGATCACTCGAGGAGAGGTGTCTCAGAGACAGAGAAAAGCTCATATTTCTGCTCACTGAGGTGTTGCTGACACAATTTAGCATGTGGTACCCAGCTCATTTGGAATTCAGTGCCGACTTCATCCGCATCATAAAGTGAATCCTGTTTTACAATTCCCCTGAACATTCTCTAAATGATGGCATCTGAAAACAAGCAGCACAGTTTATGTGGTGGAATTGTGCTGCTGAAATTAATTCTTAGCTGTATAATCCAGGATATCAGTCAGACACACGCCAGGAGAGGCTGCAGGGATTGGGAACTGAGAGACTCAGGAGCCTGAGCAGCTCAGCCCTGAAACATCTCATTCCTGGACTGCCAGGGCTGGAGCAGCAGGAATGGTAAAGGAAATGGAAGTTTGGCCCTGGAAAAAAAACATGTGAATTGAGTCAGAATCTGGGAAGATTTATATTTACTTGTAAAAATCAAGGCTTTTCTTAGAAGCAAATCAAGTTATAGTGAAATAGATCTGTGCTGTAATTCCTGGTTCTGCTTTCCCAGCTTGGGTGCCTGACTTGCTCTGGTAGCACCAATCTCTGCCTCATTATCTTATCTCCAATGCTGCCACTTCCTTGGCACCTGATCCTGGCCTGAAAAGCAGATGCAGACACACAGGTGGAGGCTTGCAGCATGTCAGGTTTGTCAGCTGATTTAAAGCTTCCTGTATTTCAATAACTCAGAGGCAAAGGGCGCTTCAGTCACCAGAGCAGCAGCAGTTGGGCAGTGATTGCTGATCTGAGTCAATAAATGATGGATAAATGCACATTACAGTCAGACCTGAGTCCAGGTGTGTAAATCCCTTCTAAAGCATCCTTGGAGTTATGGCTGGGACGTTCAGCTCTGAGGGATGTGAGGAGCAGCCTTTCCACAGAGCTGAACTGAAGCACTTCCACGCCAACAGTTTGCTTTAAAATTCCTTTTCCATCTCATCTCTTGTGGAACGTGGAGGTGCTGGGGAGATCCAGGCAGCAGTGCCACAACAAAGCCTTGCTTTCATCATTTCCAGTCACAGGGGGAGAGTTGCTCATGTTCTGCTTTCAAGGCTTGCAGGATGTTGGGTCCCTGACAGAGCACAGCACATCAGGGCTCTGGAGCTGCTCAGGGAGACTCTTCCCTCTGCTTCCTGTGCTAAACTGGCCTCAAATATTCCCTGGGAGAATCCCAGCCAGGCAAGGGAAAAGCAGGAAAAGTGGGTCTCTGTAGCAGGAGTCCTTCTGGAAACATGGTGTTGGAATCGAGGTGGGGACACAATTAAAACTTTAGGAGTTAAGTGGGATATTTTTCTTTTATAAAACTGCCTTTTCCTGGTGTAGGGAGAACCAAACCTTGCAGGGAGCTCTGCCTGGAGCTGGTGCTCATGTCAGATTCGTGGCTGGTGTGGGGTCAGCAAAAGCACCTGCTCTGAGCAGAGCTAAACCTTCCCATCAGCCCAACCCCTCCAGGCTCTGTCCACGGCTCTGGGGCTCTCTGGGGCTCTCTCAGACACTCTCCAGCTCCCTTTGTGCCACACCCTGCTCTGTCCAGGCAGAGAGGAGCTCTGAGAGCTCATCCATCCCCTCACGAATCCTGTCCTGCTTCGGCAGCTCCCAGCCCTGCCAGCTGGGAACTCACTGAGGAAGTTTCAAAGGGAAGAAGCTGTGATTCATTCTTCTGTGACCAATGGATTACAGGCAATTATTCCAAAATTATATCCACATTTCCATCTACTTTCTTTGAAAACAAATGGAACCCAAAAAAAAAAGGAAAAAGAGGGGAGGCAGCTCATTGAATAGTTCTGAAGTGAGCAAAGTGTCTCTCATCACTGCAACTCATCCCCTGAGTGTTTGGTCTCAGAATCCACAGCTCCTGATGATTATTTGTATTTTTCCAAGAGGATGCAGATTCCAGTCCTTTCCCCTTGCCATTTCCCCTGCCTTGGATGTGAACTCCGAGTCCTTCATGTGCTCTTGCTGCTCCCCTTTGTTTGCTGCATTATCAGCAAACCCAGCTCATTTCCCACCAACACTCAATACTTCTGATTTGTTTGCAATCCACCTAAACCTTCCTGCTTGTCAGACATCCCAGCCCTTAGTGCAGGCCCGAGCTGAGCATCCAAACGTGAGGTTTATGCCAAGTGCCTGTGAATGTGCCCAGCCTGGCCTGGGGCTGAGCCTGGCTCTGATCCTGGCTCTGAGCCTGGCTCTGTGCAGGGACTGCAAACCAGGGAGAGCAGCTGAGCTCCCTGCAAACTGTGCCTGGGATTAAAGGGAAAAACACCAATAAATGAGGCTTCACTCTGCTCTTCCCCTCCCTCCTCTGCGCAGAACAACTCCAGTTTTGTCTGCAAAGTTTCAAAGTCTTTGGATATCTCTGTCCTGGAGTGCTTTGGGATGGAAGAGACCTTAAAGCTCTTCCAGTGCCGTGGGCAGGGACACTTTCTGCTACCCCTGGGTGCTCCCAGCCCTGTCCAGCCTGGCCTGGGACACTCCCAGGGATCCAGGGGCAGCCACAGCTGCTCTGGGCAAGAACTTTTCCCACCCAGAAGTTCTGTGCCACCTCCTGGAATGGGAGGGATTTGCTCACTGAGTCAAATTCTGCTCCTCTGAACATCTCCTCCCATCTGGAGTGGGGAATAGCCACATTAAAAAATGATTTTATAGTTCATTTCTGCTGCTTAGCACCTGTTGCAACTGATTAATGAAGTAGCTGCAGGTCCTGATGATATAAATTAGGATGATGAACACAGAGCTGCACTGAACATCACAGGCCAGCCTTAATTCCTAAGCTGCCCCAATTTTTTCCTGCGAAGGATTCAGTTTGACTTTTAGAGTGTCGCACACAGAAGAAATGAAAGAATTAATCCCTTTAGCAGGGAAAAAAAAAATTTGCACATATTTGAAACATCTCAGGTCTCATTTGTTAAACTCTGGATAATGTGGTCAGAGCACCTTCACTCAGATCCTGTGGGCAAACACCAGGGCTTGAGTTAATGATCACAGTGCTTTAATTAATTGCTTTTCATATTCATTTTGCCTGTGGATACACAGCTGAGTGTCCCCCGCTGCACCCCAGCTCAGGGGGAAGCACACCCAGGAAATGCAGTTTTAGGCATTTCTCAGCACCAACAGCCACTCCTGGAACTTTTATCAAGGTAATTGAACAAACCTCGCTGCTGTTCCTGTGGCACATCCTGACATCCTCTAATGACTTCAACCCTTTTGTGAGCAGGAATGCATCTGCCTTTATGTATTTACATAGATATACACCCAGCCTGGAAAATCAAATCTAATTTCCTGGCTGCTGAAACCATCTATAAAGGTAAATGCGGGTGCTGGGTTTTTTTTCTCTCATTCCCTTTCATAGTCATGATGCATTTCATGATTTCTTTGCTTTACAGCATCCTTTCAAATGACACATTTTATCAGTTCTCTGGGGAGTATTGATGTTTTGCCCTTTTAAACATGTCATTTGATTTTTTTGATGTTCCTCTCTTACTCTCCATCTGTTTTCTTGTAATGCTTTCATTTGGTGGCAATTTTTCATTGAGTCCCCAAAGGTTTTTTCCAGGAGTTGCCTTGAGCTTATTTTTTTTTCCCCCTTGTGTTTGGAAATGTTTGACATGTGACCCAGTTCCTCCCGGGGGAGTGGGGCTGCTCTGTGCTCCCCACAGCCTTGCCGAGGGATTCCTGCAGGCTGAGCACATCTTCCTGCCTTCAGCATCCCTGGGGATTCAATCAGAGAACAATTTTTAAAAGCAAATGAGGAGAAAAAACCCACGGTGATGTTTTAGATTGTGAACAGGGTTTGGAGAGGTTTCCAAAAAACAAAAATTAAGGGAATCCTGGGACATCAGAGAGCTCTGCTTCCCTGTTCCTCCCCTGCTTTTCCTGTTGCTTTCCCAAAACCAATGTTCATGGTCGGGTTTCAAATGGGGATTGTCCTTTGGAGATATTTTCAGAAGTTTCTCTAAGTTAGGGAGTGTTTTGTGAGGGAAGCACTGAAGGGAAGCCGAGGTCTGGAGGAGGATTTCGTGGTGGAAGCTCCTTCCATGGAGTTCTCCAGTGTTTGGAGGGTTCTGGACTGGAGAGGTGCCAGGAATTCCTGACCTTGGACAGGAACTGGCTGAAAAAGGAAAGTCCCTGCCTCAAACATGAAAAATTCAGCTCCTTTAATGCTCATTTTTAGTGAATTTAGTCAAGTCTGATTATCTTTAATTTCCTTATCCCTGCTGTTGCTGGCCCAGTTTTCAGCTGAGCACCACAAACGCACTCTGGGAATGTCAGAAATGGATGGGAAATGGCTCAGTTTGTGTGAATCCTCCTCTGGGCCCATCATGCCCATTATGGCTCAGCCACTCTAACAGGTGGGAGCAGAATTTTGTTCCTGGACTTGTGAACAGCTTCTGACTGTTTGCTACTAAATAACTCCTCTGGAAATAAATCCCAAATTATGTTCAGTGTCTGAACATGGAACTTGTGTGGGGATGAGATATTTTCCAGCTTGGCTTCAGCAGCCTGAGCTGATATTTTCCAGCAGTTTTTCATGTGCTGTAAAAGATATTTAGATACGGCCAATATATAACCCTGGGATTATCTGGAGCAGCATTTCCAGGTCTGCTCCCGTCCAGGATGACTTAAGGGACAAGTGATGTTCAGCTGCATTAGCACAGCAGATGGAGCATTATTCCAGCCTGGATGGCAGGAGAACACAGAACTCACCTCCAGACTCAGCAGATGTCAATTTATATTAACGAGCAGAGGCAACACACAATATATTTGATTTTCCTTGTAACCTGTCTCCATTACAAAACATCTGCATACATTATACCCCATTCCAGATGTTTAAAATTAATGCTGTAGCAAACAGCTCCCATTTTTGCCTTTCGCTGATAATTTTTTTTGTCAGCATAGAAATGAGGTCTGATAAAAATGAGAGAGCTGCTGATGGGTTTGGTGTGTTTGGGAGTCTATTACACCATCAATTGCACTTCCCCGGGCTGCTAAAAGCAGCAATAAGACAAGACTGCTTGTCACATATTTATGAGCTTATGAACCTTCCTGTCCCTTTTGTTATCCCTTCCCGTGGCAGTGCAGAGCCTGAGCCCTGAGCCAGTGCCGGAGGGATGAGGCTGAGCTCTGCTCCCTCCCTGCTGGTGCTGCCAGGCTGCAAATGTCACCCTGGGATTGGGGACAAGGAGCTGGGGCTGAGCCATCGAGGGTGGCCTTGTCAGGAAATGGATGGGGCAGTAATGAGCCCCAGATAAGCTCCTTTAATCTGAATGCCCTTTATGTTTTTTTTTTCTGTATCTTCGCCACAATCTACAGATGAATTTCCTAAGGGTGCAACCCTAAATCTTCTGCCCACAATCAGCTGTAAATCCTAAAGCTGGAGAGCCTCTGGTTGGCCTGAAAAGAGCTTTTCATGGGAACAGGCATGGCCTGAAGAATGGCTGGGAAATTATTCAAGGAATAATTGCAGCAATTGATCTGGAGATGTTTTGTGGCTTCTTCCATTCCAAAGCCTTTCCTGTGGCAGGGTTTGATGGGACCTGCTGGAAGCAGAGAGCTCCTGGTGAAGAGTTCATGAAAAGATAAAAGGCACCCAGGGGAGTGGGTGAAGAAGTTTGGGTGTTCACAGGGAATCCCAGAGGGGTTTGGGTTGGAATGACCTGAAATCCTGTCCTGTTCCACACCCTGCCATGGCACCTCCCACTGTCCCAGGGTGCTCCAACCTGGCTTGGGACACTCCCAGGTGTGTTTGTACCAACCCATCACACACACAGATGTGTGTATTTGGGTTTTGGGGTTGGAACTAGGTGAGCTTTAAGGTCCTTCCCGATCCCAGCCTCCCTCTGGTTGCATGGTTTGTGTATCTGTGCATTCCTGGATGTGTTCAGGTGCAGAAATCCAATCCAAACACCCTGAACAGCACAAAGCTCTCACTGGGAAATGCTCTCCAGCTGCTCAGGTGTTCTCTCTGCACCAATTTCCTTCTGGCCCAAATGAATTTGGCTTTTCCTGACCTGAGGGAGGGATGTGCCTTCCCCAGGGGCATCCTGGCAGAGCATCCTCGTGCAGGCCACAAGAAGAAATATATCTGTGTTTAATTCAGTATGACTTGATTGTTGACTCAACTGCAGGGCAGCAGCACACCCAGAAAATCGGATAAATCTTTCCTGTGCCATGTGGGGGAGAACAGGGATGGACCCTGGAGTACATTAATGTTCATTGTCCTTGGGAATCAATAGGAATCTGTATTTTATAAATGGCTCTGCTAAACACGAGAGAAAATTCATGAAGTGGAGATAGAAAGAGGCAGAGAATGAAAAGCCAGCTAATTCCTTTCAAACAACTGATGATTATCAGCATCCTTGGGAAGCACATCCAGTGGAGGGCATGGAGCAGGAGGCTCCTGCCTTTATTCCCAGCAGGATGATTGCATTAACTATGCAGAGATCAGGCCTGGTCTCGTATTTCTGGAGCACCCTCAGCCCTGCGGGGCTCCCTCACCCCCAGGGACAAACCTGTGCCTTGTTCAGCACCTGCTGATGGCTCTGGGGACCCTCAGAGGCTTCAGGGAGAGCTGGGTAAGGTCTGCATGTTAATCAGCAATTAAATGTGGCATCAGTGGATGCACGGGAAAAGGATTATAAGGTAAAAAAACCCCAAACAACCCAAAGATTTGGGAGAAGAGGACGGGGAGGATGATTCACAGGTGATTTTGGTGGGATTAGGAAAGTGCAGGTGAATTTCAGGGTTGAAGTGAAGCTGACAGGGAAGAGAGGTGAGAAAACAAAGATTTATGGAAGAGAGTGATGATGAAAAAGAAGCAGGAGAATAAAAGGTGAAGAGGAGGGAAATGGCAAGTTGAAACAAAAATCAAATCAGGCAAAAGATCAAGCTCAGAGTAAAGTGGAAACCCATCAGCAATAACATTTCCTGATGGGGCTGCTGCTCCTGCAGTCAGGGATCTGTCACTGTGACTCCAGCCACACATCCCCACAGTCCTGAAGGGTTTTTCCTCCTCTCTGCTGTTGGAATTTTCCCTGGGCAGAGTCAGGTTTGGAGACACAAACCTGGGTGTGGCTGAGTTCTGCCAGCCTGGTTTGAGCAGGACCTGCAGCTCCCCAAACCTTCCAGGGGTTTCCTGCACCTGGCAGATCCACATCTGGGGCAGCTCTGGGAGGCTCAGCCTGACCTCCCCAGCTCTGCTGGGCTCTGGCTGTGCTCAGTGCCCAGGATTTTATCCACAGGAGCTCTGTGGGGCTGAGCTGCATTCCCTGGGCTCCCTGCACCATCCACGCGCCCGTGGGTGAGGATGGATGGCTTCCAGCAGGGACACCAAGGATTTATTTTAGATTTCCTCCTGGCCTAGCCCATTTGCAATCCTGCTTCATTGCAGAGGCCAGCGGGGTCAGGGACACGTGGAGAATCCAAGGTGCTCTCCTGCCTCTGCCGCCGAGTCACAAAGTTTGCACAGACAAATGGTTCTGTCCCCTCCATGCCTGAGTTTGTTCAGCTGGGTAATGGCAGCGTTAAACCCACGGCAGAGGATGGAGATGGATAGAGCAGAACTCCTCCTGCACCACACAGGTGACAGAAGGAAAAAAGTTGTGAATCCTTGGGAAAAATGGGCCAGAGTGTGGAATCTGCACTGGTGGGGCTGCAGGAGCAGTGCAGCTAAAAATGCAGCTGCTCCTGGAGCTGCTGCGTGAGGAGGAGCAGGAGGAGCCCAGGGCTGAGCTCTGGGGCACAGCAAAGTTTGGGAGCCCCGGGGTGGGAACAGATTATCCATGAGATACTCAGAGATCTCCTCCTAAAGCCATCCAAGTCTTTAATCATTATCCCGAAAGCACAAAGCAGCTCCAGACACACACCAGGCTCACTGAAAGACTTGTCAAGACTGAAAGGGTAATTCACAAATTCACTAAAATTCCCTGCTCCACTGAGCAATGTGACAGCTCTGCCGACCGCAGTAACATTTCTATTCAAACTGGCTTTGGTGCTGGAGCTATAAATATCCCTGCAATATTTCCTGCTTCAGAACATAAAGACAGCTTTACAGTACTGATAAAATAGAAATTACTTTCTCTCGGAGGTCTAGCTGGAATTTTAATGTCTGTTTTGCAATAAAGCAGCTCCTGCACAATTCGATTTGAGGGAAGGAAAACAAACGGTCTAATTTAGTTACAGTAATGACTCCTCTTGGATTGCTGGCCACAGCTGAGCCTGGGCTGGGGAGCTTTGTACTGGTGAGCACTGAGATGATTTTTATTGTAATATGAATCCTTTTTATCCTTTAAATGTATAGATACACACACCCCTGCTTAATTACAGCCAGGGAAAAACAAGGCCCTGGAAAGTAAAAGGACATTAAAGTTTACAACCTCTGACAGTGCTCCTGGAGAAACTGTCACAGCTCTAAAGCTGGTGACCAAAGATGACCTGGATTAAAAAAGGTTCTTCAATTGAAAAGAGAAGTTGCAACTATTGGGCACATCAGTATTGCCTTTAATTATCCATAAATGTCACCCTGGCTCTCGTTAGCACCTTCTAAGGAAAAGCAAAAAATTTCCTCCAGAGTTTTGTTTTCCATTTGTTGGCTGCAGTCAGCGGGGAAGAGACCTGGAGCAGTTAAATGGGGAAGGGAGTGAAAAATAATGAAAACTAAGGATTCTCCTTTTGCAGTGAGGCAGAGGTGGAGTGACCTGAGCACAGTGAATGCTCTGAGCCACCAAGGACAGGTCCCAGCCAGGCTGGGCACTGGGGCTGGAGCAGCCTGGGGCAGGGAGAGGTGTCCCTGCCCATGGCTTTAAGTCCCTCCCAACCCTCACCAGTCTGATTTTTGACCTCCCCTGAACTTTACCTTTGCTGTTCTGCAGAAATCTCTCTCCTCCCCGAGCTGAGGTGGCTCTGCTTTGGTCTCAGAGGTTCTGGGGAAGATAAAGCAGCTGAAAGCAGCTGCAAGTCTGGCAAGGCTCGGGAGCAGTGGCAGAGGTGGGGCAGTGTGCCACTGACTGACAACACTGAGAGCAGAAATTCTGTTTCTCCTTCTCTTCTCTGCTGGATTTATTTGTTTGTGGTTTAGTCTGAGCTCTCCTTGCGTGCCTGTGAAATGCCTAGCAAGCTTCCAGGGCTGCATAAATAAATAATAACTATTTAGAATCTTCTAAAAGATACATAAGTGTATTTCTTTTCATAGACCTAAAGCTAATGGAAACCTCTGAGTTTTTATTTCAATGACAAAGCAGCCCTGGAGCAGCTGTGTGGGACTCGAATGGAGTCAGCTGCAAATGTGAGACACTATTTCCTTTAAAGAATTAGAATTTATAGTGCTGCAATGAATGCTGATTTACAGATATTTAAAAGAAAATAAATCCCTGTAGATATATTTTTTTTATTTCAAAAGGGAATGTGTGATGATGGCTTCCACTGCTTTAGGATAATGTTACAGAAGTGGTACCACATAGCAGGGAAAATGAGGGAGATTTTACAACAACCTGTTGACTTCTGTTCCCAAAGAGTCCTTCCTGAAACCCAGCACTAAGAGCTGGGGGGAAGAACAACATCAGTCCAACAATTCCATGGAAAAGCCTTTTCTGTGCAGGAGATCTGCTGGTGTCTGGCAGGCGAAACATTGGGGGAAGGGTTTTGCTCTGGAATGCTTTAAACCATCCAGACAAACAATAAACTCTGAGAGAAGCATTTTTTTCAGTTGAAATATCAAGAACGATCTGGCAGAGTTGTTATTTTTGAAGGGAAAAGCTTTTATTCTGGAGGACAAATGGTTCCTTTGGAGCAGCATTCCTGCTCTGCCTCTCAGGGCCCATGGGCTGCCCCAGGATGCCATCACTGAGAACCAAACCCAACCAGAGCTCCCAAAGTGCAGGGAAATTTCACTGAATGGGCACCTGAGCCTCCACTGGAAAAGGTTTCAGCATCTGTAGGTCAAGGGGATTGCCAGGAGGGAGGATGAGACACCAATGTCTGATGGGGAGGAGAAAAAGCCACCAAGAGTTGATTTGCTTTGTCAGGGTCATCCCAAAAGGATGCCAGAACCTGCCCTGTTCAATCCAGACTTGCCCAAGTGTTACAGACTTCAAAAGGGAGGAGAAACACAGAATATTTGATCTTAAAATCTGTCTCACTCACGCCTTGGCAAACAGAGGCATCATTCCCAAGCTGGGCTGGCAAGTTCAGGGTCCTATAAAGCAGCCATGGAAGAGGAAAGAATCCTGATTTTCCTGCCAGTTCTCCTTAATGTGGATGTTCCAGGCAATCCAACCACAATTGCATTTCGATTACATCCCATCCTACAGTAAGTGGGAAATCATCTCTGCTCCCTCTGACACTCAGTGTAATAACATTAACCATGATGAATTTCCCTTTGCTGTTCATGTGGCCTCCATACATTATTCCAGCTGAATTCCATTGGAACCGAGCACTAATTAATGTCTGCTGCTTATCAAGTGGTGCTCACTTCTCCCTTCCATCCCACTCCGATTCTGGAGGAATCCCACACGGGAATGCTGCAGGAGCTGCTGCTGCTGCCAGGGAATCTCCACAGGGTGGAAGAAGTCAAGTCTTGGTTCTGATGCCAGGCTTATATCAAAAGAACACCATTTTCTTCCAAACCCAGCATTAAATGAGGTTTGCCGAGGAGCTGAGACCATTTTCAAGAGTGATTCTGTGATGAAATTTCCTTATTAATTCTCCAGCTGAACTTCCAAGTTCAGCTTCTTCCCCTCCTTGGAGTCGCTGGGTTACAGAGTGGGGTTGGAAAGCCTCAGACCCTCAGTTGTGGCTGACGTGAGACCCAAGGGGCAGCTCCAGACCTTCCCCAGGCTCAGTTTCCAGGTTACAGCCCCAGAAATGCAGCAGAGCTCACCTGAGCCTCCAAGAGCTCTCCCTGCCAGGTGAGGCAACTCCCAAAGCTAAAGGAGAAATCCTTTCCCAGCACCTCCAAGTCACCGAGGCAGAGCTGATGGAAGTTTCCCTCTGAGCTCTGGGGGCTGCAAGAAGCCCTGGCAGGATGTTGGCTGCAGCTCAATTTGCAGATTTAATTAGTCCCTGCTCCTCGGAGCTGTCCTACCACAAGATGTCATCCTTCCGACAGGTCTGTCCTGGCCATGCTGGGCTGCCCTGGGGTCCCTCTTGTCCCTCCTGCCACTCGGGAAGGACCTCTGTGGTCATCCCAGGCTGGTTCCTGCTGGCAGCTGCTCCCCAGAACAGCAAAGCCACTTTCTCCCAGTGACTGATTCCCTGCCAAACTCGGGAACTCGGGACAGGGAGAGAGGAGTTTTCTGTGCGAGAAACAAACAACAGATCCCTGGCAGCAGAGAGCAAGAGCTAAACCATGCAAACGACTCTAATAAGCATAATTTAAACCTGTGGTTTTCTTTTTATGGCAGTTTCATATTCGGTGTTTTATATTCCAATTTTCCACCTTTTAGTCTTGCTTCTTCCTCTTTTTGCTGCAGAGCCCTATCACAAATGGGAGGGCAATTACCAGGCGAGCATGTAGTTCTTTAATTGAAACACTTATAGGTGTACACTTAAAAACTGTAAAGACTTTTATGGAATGGCAATGCCTTAATAGGCTCCTGTGTATGTACATTGTAATCTAATTCTGTGCCCTGTGAGCATTGCTGGGGGAAGCTGTTAATTTATGGTTCCCGGGAGCAATAAAGCAATAACAGTAATCGAGAGGTGCAATATCCCCTGCTTAGGGGGCATTTATGGGTGTGTATTAAAACTATAAATACATCAACACGCTGCAGAACTGATCTATAGAAAATGAAAGATAAGCTCTCCTCCCTTCCAAACGGGGAGTTTTCCAGCAGAGGAGCAGCCTGGTGAGCTCAGGGCTGGTATCAGACCCCAGGGCTCAGCAGGGACTGAGGAGTGACCAAGTGACCAAGTGACCACCTCCCCTCTCCCAGGTGTCCCCAGAGCTGCCTGGGCTCTCCTCAGCAGCTGCGATTCAGGAGCATTTCCGAGGACACTGCTTGACAGACTTGGCACAAACACTTCATTTTAACCAAGCTGGAGCGAGCAGGGGTGACAGGGAGGGATAATTACCTTGTCTGCACCAGGGCTCCGGGCAGGCACGGTGACATTTCAGAAACCCAGACGGCTTTGTTGTGTTATGATTGGGAAGAGAATGGAGGGCAGAGCCCCTGACATTCCAGGCTGCCAACAGCTCCTCGGGGAGGGCTGGCAGAGCCCTCTGCACCTCCCGAAATGAGCTGCTGCAGTAAATACTCTGCTTCGGGAGCTTGGGTTAATAACTGCGACTGGGGAAGAACTGGGAGCCAGAACCGACTGGTTTCCATTTGGAGCTCACACAAGTTCCTCTGATTTTTTCTCTTCTTCGCTGTGTCAATGTGAAGTTCCAGTGCTGAATTCCCATCAGTGTTTGCCATGCTCTGCCCTGGGGCTGCTCCCAGGTTTGCCTGTGCTGGGGTGGATGCTGCTCCAGGGTTTGCAGAGGCTGGAATTGGGACAGTTGTGAGCTCACAGGCAGGGCTGAGGTGTGTGCAAGGAAATTCAGGTATTCACATCTCCCTCCCAGAGTTCTGGAATGGTTTGGCTTGGAAGGAACCTTAAATCCAATCTCATTCCACCTCTGCAATGGGCAGGGACAAATTCCACTATCCCAGCTTGCTCCAACTTATTTTCTGTTTCATCCTTTTAAAAGGAGGTTGAAAATAAGCGTTTATTTTAAGTAAAGGTTGTGTGAGTACAGATTGGTTTTAATATTCAAACAGAGCTTTGAGACCTTCTAGAACAAAATTGTTGAGGAGCAGAGCTGTGCCGTCAGCAGTTCTTTCCTTTTCCCTGTTTCCTGGTGAAGTTCTCCTTCCCCTTTCTGCTGAGGCTGCCCCAGGAATGCAGAGCTCAGGTGGAATTTATGAGCTGCAGCTCAGAAAGGTCCAGAGGAAAGATGCCACTTTAATAAATAAACAGCAAATCTGCATCATTTTCTGGTAACTCCTTGCACTGCTCCATTATTTTCCCGTTCCCTGTGCTTTAAGGAATAAATCCAGGAGCTGTTCCACTCCTCCCTGGGAAAGGCTGCTGACAGAAAGGCCCTCCCAGGCCGTACCTACCCAGACCCATCATTTTATCAGGAACCAGCTGCTTGGCACAAGCCTTGCCAACTCAGCAACTCTGTCTGCTCTTCCCTTGAGGAATGCGTTCACCTCATCTCCGAAGAGAGACAGGGGGAAAGAATTCCATCTGTTACAGCTCAGAGCTAGAGAGCTCCATCATTGCGTGGGTACACAGGCTGCATATCAAATTTTTGGTTTTAGGAAGCACTTAGGGAGCGTTCGTTCTCCTTTTATTGTTGTTCCTCCTCACAAGTGACTTTATTTCACCTCCTCCGGGACTCAGAGTGGGGATTTCGGAGTGAATTTGTGGCTTAACGATGCCAGGGAGGTGTTTGGAACCACAAATCCATCCTGGAAAATCTTGTGTGCTCTGCTGAGGTCCGAGGGGAGCCTTTTCTGCTTCTCTGAAGTCAGGAGGGGGCAGCTGGGGGGTTTGGGTTCTGCAGTGGCTTCAAGCAAACCTTGGGGGCACCACAGTGAGAAAAAATCCTCCTAAATGCAGTTTACAGGGAGGAAATACTGCAGGATTCCTTGCAAAAAAGGGTTTGGGCCAAATGTCTTTCATCCCTCTGCTGCTGGCTTTGATTCTTCGAGTACAGGCAGACCTCAGATTGAATAGCAAGTGGTTCTGCTTTATTTGTTTTTATTGCTGCCAAAAGGGAAAAAAAAAAAGTCAGAGTAAACAGTGGGATGTTTGCAACCTTCTCACATTAGGCAGATTGAATAAACTGGCTCGCAGTTGATTGTTTTCCTTCAGATCAGTCATTGCATTTGTATTTATTTGATTTTATGGATGTAGTTCTGAGCCTTTTGTTTAGTCTTGGATTTTATTTTTTTTTTTTGTAGTTGTGACTTGTGTTGAGGGAGGTGGGAGCACAAAGGGCTCTCAGCTTCCCTCCCATCCCGGCAGGGTTTGCAGGATGCCATTCCTGGGATGGCAGCAAGCAGAGGACAGTGGGCAGAGGGATGCAGAGCCGTGCCTGGCACACAGCCCCAACCCAACCCTCTCCCTCCCAGCTCCCTACTCCCACTTCACCCTCACCTGGAGAGTTCCCCTGTGGGAAATGTAAAAGGTGAGAAGGATTTTAGTTTGAGTGAGAAAAACAGGTTTTGGAAATAAAGAAATATATTTTTTAGGAAAAGAAAAAGTACTCTGACATTCCCCTACTCCCATTTTATTCACAGCCAAAGAGTTCCCCTACTCCCACCTCTACCCCAATTGTTCCCCATGTCCCATTTCACCCCACCCCAATTGTTCTCCATCATCTCCCATTTCACCCCACCCCACTTGTTCTCCATCACCTCCCATTTCACTCTCTCCCAGCACCCACAGAATTCCCTGCCCGAGCAGCAGACAGGACTGGGAGCTGCCGAGAGGAATTCCCAACCCTCTCCCACTTTCCAAGAGTCCATCCTGTGCCCACTGGAGGCCAAAGCAGCTCCCTGAGGGGCTCTGGTTCCCCATGCAGGCCCCGATGGATTTTCCCTCTCTCGGTGAGGGTGGCACAGCCATGGTGCCACCTGCACATAAACACCTTTCTGTCCCTTTTTTCCTTCCCTCTCAGCATTACTGCAGCTCTCGGAGCACAGGGGAGGGGAAGTAGTGCAGGCAGCAAATTCCCAATATCCACCCTCAGCCTGGCTCCACCTCAGGGACTCCAAAAATCTGCATTTCCCTCCCCATCCTTCTCAGAAGGCAAAAGGAGTTGGAGTCGCGTGGCACTGCTGAGGAGAGTGAAAAAAGTGATTGTGGGGGTTTTTGAATGCCTCACAAATGCAAACAGGTTGTGGTTATTCCCTTTATGCAAGGGCATAGTAAGTGCAAGAACACTCATTAATTATGTATCATGCTCACAGTTCAGTTGCCAAAAAATCATATTTTTGGATATTGTTCACCAGAATATGACTTTAACCTACTGTCACCATTATTTTGCACATTGTGGTGTTTTAATGAACATATGGCACCACATTAGCTCATGCAAGCCCCTGATTTCCTAACTCCATTGGTTCCCAGTAGCTGCAGTGGGCATTGTGTGCATCACAAACCTGCTGAATATTGAAATGTTTGGGGCTGGGAGCTGTGGAGCTTCTCCTCCTCTGCATTCTGAGTCCTGGCCGTGTGTGAATATCAAACACTGCCCCAGACCTGGCTGGAGGGACATTCCTGACCCTGCTGCCAGAGCCTGCCCTTCAATTAAATCCATCTGCAACTCCCGATGTGGCCCCAGCCCATTCCCGGCTCTCAGCAAGGAGAAAATCTCTGAAATGTCTTCAGACATCTCAGTTCCATGCGAGCATCTTCAAAGGATCTGCCTTTTCCCCCCTGCCACGGCACATTGTTCTAAAGCTGATCTCATAATTGTATCGATTCACTTTTTTAGTTCTCTGCGTCAAAGCACTTCTTTAATCAAAAGTAAATTATGTAAAGGCCGTTAGGGTCAGCCCAGCCAGCAAAATGAAAACTGCAATACATCATTTATTTGTAAATGTCAGTGAAATCTGCAGATCAATATCCTGCCCAATGTGATTGATATTTATTATTCTCTGGAAGTCCTGAGGCAGCTGCTGGCTCGGGGTGGCCCAGCAGAGCAGGGACAGGTTTGGGGCCACCTCTGGGGCTGTCCCTGCTCTGTGCCAGCCCCGGGGCAGTGACAGATCCTCGCTCCTGTCTCTGTGTCCCCGAGGGTGCCACGTCCTGCCCGCTGCCGTGGCATTGATGTGCAGCTTGTGCCCAGGCAGACTCCAAACCCTGAATTTCCAGGAGGCTGTCACGCGTCCCTCCCTGTGTCCCACACTCCAAACCCGAGCTGTGGGAGCTGCTGGGATAGGGCTGGGAAAGGGGACTCAGCTCCAANGGCAGCTGCTGGCTCGGGGTGGCCCAGCAGAGCAGGGACAGGTTTGGGGCCACCTCTGGGGCTGTCCCTGCTCTGTGCCAGCCCCGGGGCAGTGACAGATCCTCGCTCCTGTCTCTGTGTGCCCGAGGGTGCCACGTCCTGCCCGCTGCGGTGGCATTGATGTGCAGCTTGTGCCAGGCAGACTCCAAACCCTGAGCTCCCAGGAGGCTGCCAGGCGTCCCTCCCTGTGTCCCACACCCCAAACCTGTGCTGTGGGAGCTGCTGGGATACTGGGAAAGGAGGACTCAGCTCCAGCCTTCCTAAACTCCATCTAGTGGCAAAAACCTCCTCATTTTGCGATGCTGGGAACCCTGGTGGGTCTGCATCGGGGCTGATCTCCCCCAGAGATGGGCTCAGATCCTTCCACGGCAGCTGGAAACTTGACCTGGATTACTCCCGAGTGCATCCAAAGGGTTAAACCCCACGCGCTGCTGTTCTGCCCCGACAATGAAGGCATTTTGTGGTGTAAAAAAAGCAATCCTGGTGTAACAAAGGGAAAAATTGCAGGGAGTTCTGGCTGGATGGCAAAGCAGGAGCTCTGGCAGTGTCAGAAGTATCTGTCCATCTTTTTATAGACTTCTGTGGCCCACGTGGGTCATTGTTATCTGGGCCCTGTAAGAGGAAATGAAGGAGGATATAACAGCAGATAGGATCTGAGCACTGCTCTCGCTCTTAAATATTCAAAAGAATTTTATGAGGGATGGGATTAAAATGGAGAGATTTTGCTGATGCTCTGTAGAAAAGGTGGTTATAAAGAATAACAATGGGCAGTGCTGGTGGTCAGGAGGGGCTGCAGGGCAGGGAGGTCCTGCCCAGGCCTGGCTCTGCCCCTCTGCTCCGAGCTGTGTGCCCGGGGGCAGGGAAAGGAGGAACCTGCCGAGTTCCTCGTGTGCCAGGGCTTGTGGGGCTTTCCTTCCAGCTCTCCTGGGGTTTTTATGGATTTAGAGCTGGGCTGGGGGAGGTGTCCTATCCCAAATCCCAGCCAAGGACTTGTGTGGATTGGGCTGAGCCTCGTTTTTAGCGAGATCAATTCAGCTGCTGAGGTCAGGGAGAGTTTCCCTGCCCGAGCACAGACCGAGGGTTTCCTACAGCCCGGAGGGAGGGAGGGAGGCAGGGAATGCTCCCAAACCGCCCCAGACATCCCTGGCTGCCTCCTGTCCCTGCCGAGGAGCTCTCGGTGTAAAGGCTTTGACCCCAAAGCAGCAGCCCCAGGCGGGAGAGCAGCCAGGGAAGGAACATTCCTGCGGCAGGAGCTCGGGGAAGCATTCCCGGCGCATCCCTGGGATGCTCCCGGGGGTCCCGGGGGGATAACGCGGCGGTGGCAGTCTGGGATGGTCCCGGGGGATGCTCCCGGGGGTCCCTGCGGGGATAACGCGGCGGTGGCAGCCGGGGACACCCCTGGGGACCGGCCCGGGATCCCTCGGGGATGCCGAACGGGAGCACAAAGGGCACAGCCCGGCCGGGGAGCCACGCGCCGCTAATTGCGCTGCGGTTAATGAAGGCAGACGCAGAGCGGCTGCTCTCATTAAAATATGAAAATGGTGCGAGGCTGCTCCGAGCAGGGGGAGGGAGGGGATGGCCCTGATGGAGCCGGGGAGGGGAGCCATGGAGGGACATTGCAGCATCTCCTTTCTGTGGGGTCCTTTCTGTGCTGGGCCCGCAGCTCTGCCTGTCCGAGCCCCACGCGAGCTGCTGGCATGGCACAGACAGGGCTGGGATGGCACAGACAGGGCTGGGATGGGATGGGGATGGCACGGACAGGGATGGGATGGGACAGGGAGGCACGGACAGGGCTGGCATGGCACGGACAGGGCTGGCATGGCACGGACAGGGCTGGGATGGGACTGGGATGGCACGGACAGGGCTGGGATGGAATGGGCAGGGCTGGGATGGCACGGACAGGGCTGGGATGGGATGGACAGGGTTGGGATGGAATGGACAGGGCTGGGATGGAATGGGCAGGGCTGGGATGGCACGGACAGGGCTGGGATGGGATGGGACGGGGAGGGCTGGGATGGCACGGACAGGGCTGGGATGGCTCCGCTCAGAGCCAGGGAGATGCATCAGGAAACCAAACTCCCACTCCAGACTTCCCTTCCGAGCAGGAAACACTTCCACCAAACCACCCCTGGGATGAGGAGCGCTGCCGTCAGTTCCTCACCATCCAGCACTTCCCAAAATCCGCCTGCTCCCAAACGTTCCCCAAAATCACCTGTCGGGAAGGGTGGGAAATCCACGCGGGGATATTCTGAGGAAACGGAACAACTTTGCATTCAGGGAATTGTGGTGCGTTTTTCTCTTAATCAACTCTGCAGTCTCTGGATTTAACTCCGTGTGAGAGCCACAAACCGCAGCTGTAAGTCCTGCAGGTCTGGGACGAGAAAAATTCTGCAAGGCAACTTCCAATCCTTCTGAAAACAGAGAAAAAGGAAAGGGGGGGAAACGCCTAAAGCTGTGATTCCACTTGGGATAAAGCATTAAGAGGTTTTATGAAGTTATCATTTAAAAAAAAATAAAGATTTGAGAACAGCTTGGCCTGGAACAATATTTCAGGCATGGCTAGCTGTTAAAAATAAGCTAATTCAGAAGAGCCACATTTAAATAAATATAATGCAAAGGCATAATGACACAGATAATAGTTTTGAATGGGGAATTCTAATGACTTTGAGGGCATTTTACAGGGCAATTAATACACATGAAAATGCTGCTCTATTCAACCGATGGAAAGAAAGGAAAATAAAATAAAATAAAGCCGGCAGAAAGAGAAAGGGAGATGGTTGTGACTGGTAAAAATAGGGTTTGATTTTCTTTTCAATAGGATCACTGCTTACAAACATAATAAAAGGAAAAATAAGCATGTCAGGTTCTATAATGTGGCTCGTGAAATCCCCAATGATTGGTTTCTAAAGAGGGGCAATTAGGAGCCTTTTGCATATGCATGTGACTTGTGCGGGGCTTTCTCCGCTCCCTTCTCCTCCTCCTCTTCATCAACAGGCTAAAAATACCTCTCGGGTTCGTTCCGCCCGCAGCATCTCCCGCTGAAGCTCCCGGAGGGGCTTTAGGGCCCCTCTGGAAGGGACCAGCGGCGCTTTGGGGTCAGTGAGTGAGAAAATCCCACCCGGGCCGCTCCCCGGGGCTCGCTGGCAGATGGGAGCCGAAACTGCTGCGAAAATCTCCTGGCGAGGAGCTGCTCCGGGAAATCCCAGCGCTTCTCCCTCCGAATTCACTCACTGAGCGCTCGGGGCCGGGAGGAGGAGAGCACCGAGTTTATCCTTTAATGTGTTTAGTGTTGGTGGTGTTTGGCCAAAGGCCAATGACCTCGGAGGCCTTTTCCACCCTTAACGATTCTAAATGCTGGTCCCAACTCCATCTTTTCCCGGTGGGAAGGGGCAGGGTGCCCATCCCGAGCTGCTGGCCTGGCAGAGCTGCTGGGCACAAGTTCCCAGCTCTGCTGGCAGGGCAGGGCTGAGCCGGGGGGTCCCTGGGGACCCCACAGCCCAAACCCCTCCTGCTGTGCCCCCCTTGCCCATCTGCACCGGGACTGAGCTGCCCCTGCCCCTGCAATGAGCCTGTCCAGATCCTGAGCTGCGTTTCTGCAATGTATAAATAAATATTACATATGCTAACAGATGGTTCATTAGCCAGTTGTTATGGCAATCAGCATTTCAGCCAATTAAAATCCTTTCTTGTGGCTTTAAACATGTCAGTGATCGGGACATTTAAATGGCCAGAGAACAAACAGCCTCTCTGCAGCCTGGCACTGTGCAAAAGGCATTTTCTGTGAGTTTGTGGAGAAAGGAAGAGGAGAAATTGAGTGAGAGCTGGAAATGCTTTGTGCTGAAGGAGTGAAAGGTGCTGCCCCTGAGGATGAATTAATGGGAGAGGTTGTTGGACACCCAAATTAGCCAGTTTGGGGTGACCCCTTGGGAGCCCCAGAGGTGCATCCAGGACATCTCCATCTTCCCTGGGGTTTTCCTGCAGGAATTGTCTGGGGAGGGCTCAGAGTTCAGCACCCACAGGCAGGGGCAGACTTTGTCCCCAGGTGTGCAGGAATTCCTGAGCTCCTGTTCCTCAGAGCCTTGCATCCCTTGGGGGATGCTCAGCAAAGTTCAAGTTCAGGCTGGGTTTGAGCCAGGAGCTCCAAGTGTCCAGGCCAGAGGGGATGATAATCCAAGGGAATTTAAATTATTCTTGTAGGAACACCAGGATACCCAGAGATGGTGGAGATGGGGCAGTCCCAGGGGAGGAATGGAGGAAGGAAGCGACAATTCCTCATAATTCCTGGTGGTTTTGAGGTTGCAGGTGGCTTGAACAGAAAAGAACTGCTTAGGTCCTAAAAATTCATTCTAAATACCTTTTCCTTGGGTTGGTTGTGCTGCCAGCACTCAGCCTCTCCAGCGAGGGGCTGTGGGTGCAGGAATGAAGTTGTGGCATGGGAAGGCAAAGCTTTTTCATCCCAAATTGGTGCTGCGGCAGGACAGGCCCTCGAGTGGGGAGAAAACCTCCAGAGAGATCCTCCAGAGAGATCCTCCTGCAGGCAGGGCTCAGGATTGTCCATATCCCATGTTAATGAAGGTGAAATTCCCCAAACCTCGTGTTCAGACAGGGCAGGACCGATTTTTCCCCCTGTCCCTGCCACATCCCAGGGCTGTGCTGCCCTGGCAGCCAGCACGGAGCAGGAGCCTGGATTTGATGAGTCACAGCCTCACCAGGACTGATTCTCTTTTTCTAATCTCTGCTGTCTTTTGCAACCGTTTAGAGGAGCAAAAAATAGCTCCCACAGACAATCAGGACAGATTATTTTAATGAGAGCTCAAAAATGAGAAACAAACGGCTCAAATTGAGCCTTCAAACGTTTCTCCCCACGTCTGCAAGGAGCTGCACGATGCCTGAATCAGCAGGTCTGCAGCAGAGACGCCTGCTGCCAGCAGGGCAGGTTCCAGCCCTCTTTTTTAAATGTTTTTTATCCCAGTAGCTGCACTGAACACCCCGAGTGGAAGCTGCCTGCGATCAGCAGCTCCATTTTCTGCTTGTAATTGTCTTTTATCTGCTGGAGTCGGCAGCGCCCAGCTCCCATCTGCTCCCCATTCACTCCCTGCAAACGCCAGCGAGGGAAACAATCCCTTGGCCCATATGCGCTCCAACAGGCCCAGGTAGGATGGAGATAAAACCTTTCAAACCTTCCTTCCTCCCTGGATTGTGGCCACTTTTTTAATGGTCATTGTTGGCTCACTGATTCATTCAGCCTGGCCTTGGACGGGGCAGGCACAGCTTCCCTGGGCAGCCTCTGCCAACTCCCTCCCAGGGCAAGGATTTCTTCCTGAAGATGAAGATTTAGCAGAATATTGAGTCAGAACTGCAGGAAATTGTTGCATTTTCACAGAGGGGTGATTTGCTTCAGTAGGGAGAAGAGAAGCCCCAGCAGAGGCAGCACCTCCCTCCCTGACCTGTCCCTCAGGGGATTCTGCAGCACAGGAGGCTTTGAGAACCACTCTGGCATTTCATCCTGTCTGTGCTATCCAGAGAACTCCCCATGACCCAGGAATAGATTTCCCCCTTCCCTTTATTTCTCTCCTCCCTTTTGGTCTGCGATGGCTGCTCCAAAAGCTTTAGAGCTGCTCCTTGATGGGCATAAAAATATCATGAGTACTTGTTTAAACATCAGAAAGGTATTAGCTCAATTTTGCACTTCAATGCTACCAAGAATGTTTAGGCCCATTGGGCATGAATTTAATTTTCTTACAGGCTGCAGAGAGAAGAAAAATCAGCCTCCCTATCTGAGCATTAACTGCTGCTCCCTGTGACAGCTCAAAGCATCACCTTTCCAGGGCTCCAGGCTCCAAACCGTGCTGAAATGAAGTCCTGAGCAGGCAGAGGCCCCCAGATCTGTCCCCAGGGCTGTTCTGCACCTTTGCTCGGTGTTTGAACAGGAAAAGCTTCAGCAGGGCCACAAGAATCAAATAATTCAGCCCCCACCAAACCCCACCACGCTCCCTGTGGCAGGAGAAAATCCTTCCTCACCTCGTTGGTGATAAAACATTGGGTCTGAATGCATTAAATCAGGCTGGGGATTTTTAGCAGTGCATTAATGACACAGTTGATAGTCACAAAGGCAGATTTTTTTTTGGCTGTGTCCTGTTTGGTAACTGATTTCCAGCTCAGGGCCATGAGTGTGTGCTCTGAGGGGCTGTGAGGCTGTGAGGATGTCAGGACACCAACTGCTCCTTCCCCAAGGATCCAGGAATGTCAATAGTCCTTGTGACACGGGGGAAAATCACCTTTTAATGGCCAATAGTAATAACCAGCCTGTTTAAACTTTGATGGCAAAGCTGTGGACAGTCCCTGGCTGTGAATTTTGCACAGCCCTGTGGTGGCTGCGAGCTCAGGACAGTCCCAGTGCTGCTGTCACCTTCCTGTCACCTTCCCCCAGCTCCTGCCCTGGTGGCTCTGCTGCTCTGCCCTGGGCTCTTCGCAGAGCTCCCATTCAGGGGGAGCCAAATAATCAGTGCTGGAGACTCCTGGGCACCCCTGGAGCTTCATCTGTGCTGGTGAGGAGAGGCTTGGTCTGTGCCACCAGGAGCCTGAGGGAGAGGAGTCCTTCAGGGCAGTGGTGGCTGTGGAGACAGCAAAATTCCTGCTGCAGGAATAACTGCAATAATAATGTCCCTGCTGCAGGAACAACTGCAATGTCCCTGCTGCAGGAATAACTGCAATGTCCCTGCTGCAGGAATAACTGCAATGTCCCTGCTGCAGGAATAGCAGCAATGTCCCTGCTACAGGAATAACTGCAATGTCCCTGCTGCAGGAGGTGACTGCAGGGCCTGGGATAAATGCATGCAGTGCTTTGCTTATTTTCCACATTTCTGTGCCCTGACGAAGCCCATTTCTGTGCCCTTCCCTTCTCGCCCTCAGAGGAGATGCAAGGCCACAGAGGATTTATCATCTTAGAGAGTTTGCAGCTCTGAGCTCCAATGGAGATGTGCTCGCAGGGACTTGGAGCCCAGCTCGAGAGCCTGGGCTGGGGTTCAGAGAAGCCTTAGCAGAGCATCCAAAAGTGACAGATTCCCCTCTGTGCTCTGCCCAAACGCTGCCTCCTTTGAAGCTCACCCAGGGCTGCTGGGCAGGAGATCAGAGCCACAGGGAGGGACCAGGGAGAGGGTGGCAACAAAAACAAAGGGGACAAAGGCAAACTCTGGCACTACCAGAGCCCTCTGCACCTGCACATCTGCACCCTGGCTGGGCTGCACAACTCCCTGGGGATGCCTGCTGGTGCAGAAGGAGATTTTGGATGCTGCCCAAGGTACAGGTGGAAAAGGTTCCAGTGAATAAATAAATAATTGTTGGAAAGCTGAAAGGAAGGCATTAGAGTGAGATCAGAGAAAGCCCAATGAGTAAAGCCTGCAGTAAAGGAACAAATAATCCTGGAGCTTCGGGGAGCTGGGAGAGAGGCTGGAGCAGCCATGGGAGAGTGGAGGGTGTGAGATCCTTGGAAAAACCCTTGGAGGATGGCAGAGCTCTGCTGGCCAGGGCTGGAGGGCAGGACCCTGGTTTGGGGGATCAGCAGGAGATGAGGCAGGATGGGGCTGATGGAAACACCATCCCTGTGAGCCAAGGGGACCCCAGAGCTGCTCCTCAAGGTGGGAGCCTTCCCCTGTCCCTGTGGAAGGAGCCTGCTGGAGCTGGGCAGGGACAGAGCCCTGACAGGCCCATCACCCCTGGGTTTGGAGAGCAGGACATGGAGCACAGGTCACGTCATTCATCCAACCCCCAAAGTCTCATTTTATCTCCATGCCAAACCATAATCCTCTCCCAGCTCCCCAGGGTTCTGCTGGAGGTTTGATTCTGCCTCTGTCCCTCCCTTTTAAAACTCATTTCATTATCAAATGGCGTTGGGGGATCTGATCTGTAATGAGGAACTTGGCAGAGCTCCCAGAGCCATCAGAGGGGCAGAGATCCAGCCAGGTAAAGCCACCACTCCCCAAAAAATTGCAATTAAAATGAATTAAAAATCACGAAACAAACCTTCACGGCTGCTGTTGCTCGTGCTGCTGGGCTGATGTGGGGCAGGGGAAGGGCTCAGGAGCTGGAGGCTCTCACAGCCCCCAGGGTTTGGTGCAGGAGCCAGTGCAGATGCTGAGGGTTCTCCCCGTGCTGCTGGGCTGTGGGATGAGGCTTTTCTCCCTGATGCTCACAGAGTTTCCCTCGCTCACCAGGGGACAGTGATGGAGTTTTTGAGAAGCTGAATCTGTAGCAGCAGGAAGGGAATTTGCCATTTTCTCTCACCCTGCTGAGCTCTGACACTGCTGGTGCCAACACTGAGGTGACAAAGGTTCATCCTCACCCTCGGGGCTGTTCACTCACAGGTGGGGTTTGGTGGCTGCCTGGAGAAGGAGACTTCCACCAGCCTGTCCCACACCTGCCCCTGGGCAGGAGCTCCCCAGAGAAGGGTTTGGGAGCTCGGAGCCCCTCAGGGCTGTTTTCCAGCCCAGCATCACAGTGGCTCCTTGTGTTCCACTCTCCAGGCCTCTCCATCTCCTCTGAGCCCGAGGAACATCGATAAATGCTGTGAAAAAGTCTGCTGTAAATAACAGGAGTTTCTGCCTATTCTAATCGATAAAATATTGTTTATAGGAGCCCTCGTGGCCCTCTCAGCTGCAGTGGAAGCTCTGGCAGTAGGTTTATAAACTTGCTTTCCAGGTGGCTGTAACAGGGAGTGCTGCTCTGCCAGGGATGTAAATCAGGTTAAGGTTTGTAGCTCCTGGGTTTGCTGTTTGTTTTTTTTAAAACTATTTTTCCTTGCTAGGCCATAGCTTAATAAAGGGGGTGCAGAGGGTGGATGGATGTGAAGGAGGTGCAGAGGGTGGATGGATGGATTTTTGCAGTTAAACTCTATCGATGTCTTCTCACATGCAGGGAGAGGGGAACAAGCAAACAAATAATGTCGTGATGGATTCGCAGTATCTGCATTTAAAAGCCAAGCACCACACAAAAAGCACAATAACTGCAGCCCATAACTCTCCCTCTACAAAGCCAAACTGGGCACTGCTGAATTATTTCCTTCTGCTGCCTGCATTTCAGACTCCTTCTTTCTCTAGATTTCATCCTGGCCTTTTGCTACCCCAGCAGCCAAAGCCTCAGCGTGTGCAGCAAACCACACCAAACCTCATCTTCACTTCTCAAAATATTAGTTCAGTCCTCACAGCAACGCTTGATTTATGGAATGCTAAAAGAATATAAATAATTTCTTCTTGTTTTCACAAGATTAGTTGCCAGATGCAGAGCTAGAAATCAGGGATGAAAGGTCTGTGCTTGCTGTTGGGCATCAAAATCCTTTAATGATTTATTAATGTCAACATTTTTACTTTCCATACAGACTGTTGTTCTGTGTGTGCCTATTTATTTCTGCGCACAGCCAAAGGTCAGTGCTTGGAAAACAGTTGGAAAGATGTTTAGAAGTGCCTGAGAAAGCACCAGCAAGCTTTGTAAGTGGTCTGGAGAGCTTTTGGGATCTCTGTCTGCAAATCCACACTTCTCTCCCTGCCAGAGGTGCCAGGTGCCCGCAGGGTTTGCTGCTCTGCAGGGCAGGGAGCTGCAGGTCTGAGCAGGGAGAGCTGCTTGGAGTGCCCAAGGCCAGGCTGGAAGGGGCTGGCAGCACCCTGGGAGGGTGAAGTTGTCCCTCCTGAGTGAATTTAATGTCCCTCCTGGATGAATTTAATGTCCCTTCCCACCCAAGCCATCAGTGGTTCTGTGTCTGTGCCTGTACCTGAGGCTGGATTCACAGTGAAATTCCTCTCTGCAAACGTCCCAAGGCTTCCTGTGGAGCTGGAAGTGCTTCCCTCAGCACTGCAGGTGGTTCTGAAGGACACAGGCATGCATTCACTCCCACAAACCCTCACAAAACCTCTCTGGCATTACTGAGGGCTGCTGATGTAAGTGAGCAAAAAGAGCTCCAGGAGTGAGCATTGTCCTGGCCAGGCTGGAACAGCACTAAATGTCCAACAGCAGGGCCAGAAAGTGACATTTGACAAATAAATTCCATTTACAAAACATTCGGTATCTGTGAAAAGCATGGCAGAGAATTGTAATACAAACCAGCTTCGTTCCACAACAAAGCTGAAAACTTATTGACTTGGAAATGTGTGTTCGAGCTATCAAAAAGGGCAATATTCAAATGGAAAATTCTCCCTTTTTAGTCGTGGCAAAACTCTGTCCTGTGAATTCAGTAGATTCAGAACAATTTTCTAGCGATGTTGTCTGGGAAAAAATGTCTTTGCCTGTAAGAGCACAGGTTCCTTTAATGGGAGTTGTCATCTAAATAATTCCATATCATCAAGCAAAAAGATAATTTATAAGGGGAAAAAAAAAAACAGAGCAGCTTAAAGTCTCAGAGTCACCCACAAAATTGCTTCTGAATGTGCTATTAGTTGGAGGTAAAAGTTAATGGAGAGCTGGCTGGGCCTCGGGGGAGCAATAAATGGGATCCTGAGTCTGCTGCTCCAGGGCAGCATTTCAGAATTGGTCCAAGGCTGCCATGATTTGAAAGAAGTTCCTGTCTGATGCTTATTTGTTGGTCTAAGTGAGATAATGCATTGATGAGCCCCAGCCTAATTCCAAATGAAAACCAGTTCCAGGATGATAATTTTTATTACAGAAATGCTCAGAGGCCACAAACTGTGCCTGGATTTATAATTCCTGCCCATGGTACAAATCTTTCCCCCTGAGCAGGAGGAACATCCATAAATCAATGTGGGGTTGCTCACCAGGCAGGGAGAGGCAGAAATTGGGCTTGGGGGCTGGAATTTTACTGCTCCTGGATTTGGTCCATCCCTGGCAGTGCCCAAGGCCAGGCTGGAGCACCCAGGGGAGTGGAATTGTCCCATGGATGAGCCTTGATGTCCTTCCCAACCCAAACCACTCCATGATTGTCTGAAAGGGTTTTTTTTAATGTATATTTTTGTTTTATATTTTTCATTTTTTGTTTTATACTTTTAATTCGCACAAATGGAGCTTAATTGACATGTGATAAAGTGAGACCATTCCTGGAAGCTCTCTGAAAGCTCCAGGGGAGGAGAAACCACCTCAGCCCAGCCCTGGGCCAGGATGTGGAAAGTAGGGAGGGAAAACCACCTGCAGTTGTCCTCCACACTCACCCAACAGAGAAACTCCAACTCTTGCAGAGAGGCAGAGCTTGGTGGGTTTGGTGTCTGTGCTGTGCTCCTCCTCTCTGCAGTAATTTATCAATAATTCCATTGCTCAGAGGGCTTTGGAGCTCGGGCTGGGAAGGTTTAGCATGAGCAGGGAAAAAAAAAAGGATTAGATTAGAGGATTAGACATTAGGCATTTATATGAATATGAATGGTCTTTGCAGCTACATCAGCCAGGAGAAAATTACATGGGGCTGATAATCTTCATGCTCGAGGGCCTAAGCCGCTCATGAGAGCTGCTCAAATTATTTGTTGGGAGCCATTTATTTGAAGAATTCAGCCTTTTTCTGTTTGTGTGCGGATCATGGTTTTTATTCATGCCCTTCTTGCTCAGGACAGTTTGATGGCACTGGGGCTGAGCTGTGCATGGTTTATCATGGATATTCCATCAGTCATTCCCTGGCTGGGGTTTGTTCTCTGCGAGGGAAGAGGAGCACAAAGAGCTGAGACAGAGCCCAATCCTCTCCTCTGCTCTGCTGCTCGAGGCAGCCTGGCTTCAGTGCAGACAAACTCAATCCCAAGGCATTTCCTCAGTGCCATCCCTGCTCCTCCTGCCCTTCAGCATCTTCCTCCCTTGCCCAAGACAGAAAATTCCACCCTGGCAGTGCCATTGTAATCCCTGGGATTGTGGGGAGCAGGATGGGCTGGGAGGGATGAATTGGAGCCCTCTGGACAAAGCCCCAGCTGACCTGGGCCATGTGAACACCTGAGTGGAGCTTTAACTCCTCAGAGCACCTCATTCGAGAGCTCCTTTGGTTCATTTTTGGAGTTCTTGGGTGTTTCTGTTCCTTTTTGCCAAGCTGGTTCCACTCCAGCCCTCGATTAATAGCTCTGAAAAAAAATCACACTCCGGTTGCAGGGAAGTTTGTGCAAGTGACAGCTTTGCTAACACGTCTGTGGAGCTTCCCAAAATATTGTAGGGGAGAAACGTGTGCGTGTGAGTCTGCAAACAGACGTGTTCTGCATGGCCCTGTGCAGCCAGGGAAACACACACACAGTCCTGGGGAAACTGAGCCTCCCCTCCTGGCAGCAGCTCCAACCCCAATCCCTGCAAACTCCTTCTGGGATGTGGGAGTGGCACAGGACATTCGCTGGCCCTGGTCAGGAGCAATCTGCAGGCAGAGCTGGAGCTGCTCCCAGCCCCACTGTGCCCAGGTGACACGAGGGAAGCTGAACTCCAGGGAGAACAGATCCAGGGAGAACAGATCCAGGGAGAACAGATCCAGGGAGAACAGATCCGGGGAGAACAGATCCAGGAAGAACAGATCCAGGGGTCACTGAGCTTGGAAAAGACATCCAGGATCGTCCTGTCCATCCTGTGCCTGATCCTCGTCCCCAGCCCAGAGCTCTGAGTGTCCTCTGGACACCTCCAGGGATGGGAACTCCACCTGGGCAGCTCCTTCCGGGGCCTGACCACCCTTTCCAGGAGGGAAGATCCTGGTGGTGGACAAGAAAAGGGGAGGAGAGCAGAGCAGGATGCCAGGAACCCTGAGCCCCCTGAGCTGGGGGAGCCTGACTGCCACAGAGCTCGAAGGATAACAAGAAGAAAAATGGAGCTTGTGCTGCTCTGCCAGCACGGCCTTCACATCAATTGGAAGCGACAGAATTACCATTGATACAAATTAAAAACAAATAAAAAGGGTACACAGCAGTGATTCCCGGAGTTCCAACTCCATTACTGCCTGATTTACTGGGCGCTGACCTGTGGCTGTGTGCTCGGGGAAGGTGCTGGGAGGATCCCCCAGGCCGCAGCTCTCTCCAGTCAATAAGCTATTTAGTTTAATGAGAAATGGTATTGATGGGGGAATGCAGCTCCCACAAAAAAAAAAAAGGAAGAAAAAAAAGGAGGGAAGAAAGACGCAGGTGCAAAGAGCAGATAAAGTCTTCAGCTCAGGGGTTCACTCTTTGGGTGTTTTCCCGTTTGTTATCTCATTAATTAAAGTCCTGAGAAGGCGGATTTGGGAGTGCCAGAGCCTCACAGGAGAGGTGCTGGAGGTGGGATTGCTGCAGGGACAGGGGAGTCAGGAGGAGATCATGCAGAGTGCAGTGTAGTGCCAACCTCCAGTGAACAATTCCATGGAGGGACAAAGGAGTTCCAAAGAAAACTCTGTCAGATCGGCCAAGGAGAGCCAAACTGTCTGGCAACACTCTTGAGTTTATGAGATTAAAGTTACATTAATGATGTCACATCTCAAAATAAAGTAAAAAAAAAGGGAAAATATAAACGCACATGCTCCTGGTGCTCAGTGCAGGTTTCCTGTGAGGTGGCACTGCAGGGTCAGCCTGGTGACTCTTTTGGAAACATGAATGTGGCCAAAAATGGCCTCAGCAGATCATGGAATGGTTAAGGCTGGAAATGACCTGTAGGATCACCCAGTTCAGTCACAAACCCACCACCATCCATGTCCTCACTGCAGCGAGGGAGAGGAGAGCCAGGGGCTGGGAGAATCAAAGCTTGATCAAGCTGCATTTTCATCTCTAAATTATTCCAGGAGCCTTTCCCGTGGACAGCTCTGCCTCAGTCTCCTGCGTGTCCCTGAACACAACAGAATGATCCAATTTCCAAGTTCATTAAAGTTCAGCATCCCCTGGAAATGAATTCCCAGCTAACAGAGTGCGATGTCGATGCATAAACTGCAGCTGATTGCTGCAAGTGTCTGCAGTTAGTAGCCTGTAAAGAAAACACACATTTAAGGAAATTAGAGTAGCAAGACAAATGAGGTGGAACCATCAAGAGGAGCAGAAGCTGGAGATAATCCATATTTAAAAATACTGCAGTGGTTTGCAGGGTTTGGAGGAAGAAATATTCTGTGTTTTTTGTGCTCTGGGCCCCACAGCTCTGCCCTGCAATGAGACGTGAGCAGCCTGACGGGGAGAGCCAATATCTCACTCAAAAATCTGTGTCCAAATCCCCATCAGATCACTCCATGGGGTGCAGCTCTGATCCAGACTGATCCTGGCACCCTGGAACAGCTTTTCAGTCCATACCAGGATTTTCTGGCACCTCAGTGGGACATTGTCCTTGGCACGGCAGGAAAACCAGCACCAAAAACCACTTAATATTTAACATTTAATCGTTAGCATTTAATATTTAACATTTAATATTTAATGCTGCCCTGGTGTTGGCTGGCACAGCTGCTGCCTGGGGTGTGAGGAAGGTGCACCAAAGCACAGGGAAGGAGCTCCATGAGCCAATTCCTGGCACCATCCCTCAAGGCAAAGCCAGGATGTGCAGCTCTGGCATGGCAGGAATGCCAATCCCTGGACAGGCCCTGCCCTGCTGCTTCCTCTGCCACCCTCGTCCTTTGCTGTTTCTGCATCCTTTGTGCCACAAAAAGAGGAGGAAGAGCACTACAGGTGACATTATGCCAACTCAAGGAGGGAGGAAATTGTGCAATTTGCTAGAAATGAGCATTTTTCTGGCTCGTGGAGAAGCTGGGGGTGCAGACAGGCAGAGGGGAGGTGTGGGGGCAGTGCCAGGGTGCCCACCCTGAGCAGCCCCCGTGCACCAGGGCACTCCTCATGCTCCTTTTCCAGCAGCCTGGATCACGGAGAAGAAGCCCCAGACAGCACAAACGACATTTTCAGGAGCCCAGGTTTCCTTATTATGTATGGCAGCTCCGACTGCCTGCATGGGAAGCATTATTTTAAGCAAAAGAGGCAGATTGGGAGTGCAGACACAGGAAAGCATGGCAAATGAGAGAAACTTTGATCAAAATTCAAATCCAACTCAGCCTCCAGCTATCTGCTGAGCAGCCTGCATTCTCCTGGAGAGGTTTTTTTTCCCCTTTTTTTAAGAACAGGAACATGAAGAAAGCACTTGGTATGAGGGAGGTCAATAGACACACTGCATTTCAGAAGTTCAATTTAATCTCATTTTCTTTGGCCTCAGTGATTTGCTTTTCCAGGACTGGTGGCCCCTTGAGAAACTTTTCATTCTCTCCTTTCAGGTGCTCAGTAATGCACTGTTAAGACGACTTTCCACTTTGTGGCCTAATTATGGAAAAATTCATTTCTGAGTGGGCTGTCTGGGCTGCTTTTACGCTGATTCCCTGGGCTCTCGAGTCAGGCTCCTGGCAAGGCATCATTTACAGAGAGCTAAAATCACCCTTTTACAGGTGTTTCATCCCAGGGATGCTGTGCTGGGAATTCAGGGATCCTGGAGGGAAGGGCTGTGCCCTGCTGGGACCTCACTGCTCCCCCTGGCAAAGTCCTCATTCCCCATCTGCTCCTGAAAAACCTCCACACCTTAAACAACTCCCCAGCCTGCCTCACACAGGTTGGAAAAAACCACAAGTTTTTTTTTAAACCAGGGGTTTAAAATGTGATTACCTTGAGAGGGGAGATGGGCTGGGAGTCTGCTTTGGCATTAGGTCATTATGCTGTGACAATGATTCTACTTTAATGAAGGAGGGGAAAAACAATTTAAGGTGTTAGAAATGAGCCTGAGCTGCCACCATCCCCAGCTCTGCGAGGTGGTGGAAACACTGAGAATAATCACCAATAATCGCCAGTGGCTGCATTTATTTCATCAGGGCAGGAAGGCTTGCAGGGTTAGTGAGACAGAGCAGGAAATGCTGCTGTGGGTATATAATACACCTCCCTCAGTGCAGAGCTGGGAGCAGCAGCAGCCCAGGGCCGGGGGCAGTGGGAACAGAATCCTGTCTGGATTTCTCTCGCAGCAGGAACCACTGCAGGGAGCAGCAGGGAAATCCTCACCCAGGCAGGACAAGGGCGTTTGTCACCCAGGCCATGATTACCTGTGCAGGGCAGCTCTGGCTGCCACTGAACCCTCACAGAAAACAGGGAAAGGAACAGGGAAATCCGTGAGGGATGAGCCCAGTGGGCACTGATCACACTGATCAGAGCACTTGGGATGCAATCTCTGGGTGAACGAGTCCCCAAATCTGCCCTGGGTGAGGAGAGTGGGGAACGGCTCTGTGCTGGAGCAGGGAGGGTTTGGATGGGAGATTGGGCAGGAGTTGTTCCCTGAGGGTGGGGAGAGCCTGCAGTGAATTCCCAGAGCAGCTGTGGCTGCCCCTGGATCCCTGGCAGTGCCCAAGGCCAGGCTGGGCAGGGCTGGGAGCAGCCTGGGACAGTTGGAGGTGTCCCTGAATGAGCTTTAAGGTCCCTCCCAACCCAAACCATTCGGGGTCTCTGAAAGCTGTGCGAGGCAATATTTCAGCTTTGAGCTATTGCTTTATCCTCGGCACTGGCAGCAGAATGAAGGATGGATGTGACCGAGGCTGGTGATGTCATTTCTGTTTGAAAGAGAATTACTGAGTGTTGGCAGTGATTTGGGTTTGTCAACTTCAGTGAACTCAGAAGTAAAACAAAAGCAAGGAAAAACTTCTGCTGTCCTCAAAAAGCAGCAGCTGGTGAAATAGAAAATTCTGCATCAACTCCTAAAAACATTTTCACAGATTTTCCTTCTATTAAATAACCCAAAGTAGTTTTAAGAACAAAACCAAAACAAATAGAATTTTGTGGGAAAGGAGAAGCCTGGGCTCTATTTCTCTCTTCAAAAACCAATATCCTGTTCTAGGATTGGGAGCAGAAGTGGCTGTGATTGTCCTGGCAATTTAGTCTCTCCTGCAAATGGAGCGAGGAAATGCTGCATCACAAATACAGAAACCCACAAATCACTGACATTTTTGAGAATGAACTCCTAAAATACCCCAAAATGCTTTCGTCTCTATCAGTATCATTTACTCCAGGGGTGTGCAGCTCTCTCCAGGGTACAGTCCCATGATTTCCGGGAGAAGTGGGTGGTTTTATTCCCACTTTGCAGATTGGGAAATGAGAAAAGGAGAATCGAGGTGCTTTTCTCTGAGAACACTGAACTGAAGGCAGATTTTGCAGCTCAGATTTGCCCTCTCGAGTTGGAGCCATGGTGGCTGTCCAGGCACGACTTGATTCAGCTTTTCCCTTGAGAAGCTGTGCAGTTGCAGATGTTCAGGAGAGATTTGTCCCTGAAATAATCAGATTAAAGCCCCTCACAAGTGACTGATAACAGGTAACACAAGGTGGGAGAGTGCAGATGAGCAATGAGGGTGTGCATTAGGAAGGGCCTCAGTGAGAGCATCACCCCTCCAGGGCAGGGGAAGGTCCCTGGGATGTTAGGACTGGATTTGGGTTGTTCTCTGGAGCTTCTTTAGGCCTTTATTTCACATTTCCATGGTGTGGGAGGAAGGGATCCGGAGGAGTTTCCAGGCCGTGGGCTGGGACCAGCTGGACTCTGGATGCTGAACACAATGTGCCTGAGCAGAGGGGATTGAGGCTGAGTGAGGACACAAAGCCATTAAAGCGCTCCATGTCTGGGCAGGTGATGTGGATCCCCCATGCCTGCTGCCACCTGTGCTGCTCTCAGCCCAGGGCTTTGCCTCTCCCCAGCTCTCCTGCCTGGCACAGCTCCCTCTCACCTCCCCGTGCTCGTGGAGCTGGAGCTCTCCCCTCTCTTTTAGGAGACAGAAATGTGGTTGGGAAATAGGAATGCCATGAAACAAACCCTGCTCAGCTGTTCCTGGACATTCCCTCCGTCCCTCCCCTGGCCCTGACCGCAGTATTTCCTGCAGCCATGGCATCACCTGGTTACATTTCCCTCTCTCCTGGCCATCCTCGGGCTCCCAGTGCCCTCTGTTTTTTTTTTCTCCTTAAGAAAACAAGGAGGGAAGAATGGGTGGATAAGAGACTCGAGGCTGGCAGCTCTGGATGTTCTCACCAGAGGCTGCCCAAGGTGGTCCTCACTGTGTTTTAATTAAGAGCCTGCACGCGTTTGGCTGTTTGACAACTGCAGCCGAGCTCGTAGGAGCAGCAGGGGGGAAAGTTCTCCTGTCTCCAATTCCACACCTCAGCCCTCCCTCGCCCTCCCAGTGCCCCCTGTGCTCACACACCTGAGCAGTGCGAGCCTCCCCCGGAATCAATATCATGATTTATGCATAAAAGCCCAGAAATCCTGCAAAACAATTGTGCAAGTAATTTTTCATGAACTCGGCTTAAAGCACTTGCCAACAGGCTAAATTACCCTCTTGTTAAGTGTTGTATTTTGTTCTTCCTCCTTTCTTCTGCTCCGTGTATGCCTTAATATTGATAAGTGTTCTCCAGCATGAGGGAACATTTGCATTTTGTGCTAAACACGGCGCGGTGAGCACATCAAAGGAGCCTTTTGTTCTTCCCCCCTCGCTCCTTCCCTGCCTTTCAGGATTCCTGAGCCCGCTGAGGGTTCTGTGCTGGGGCTCGTCACTCACAGCCACCCCTGGTATCCCCGAGCAGTTTGCTCAGACCCTGCAAATCCTGGGAAAGCCTTTCCTGGGATCTCCAGCGAGATGTTTGTGCTCTGAGCTTCCCTGTGCTTCCCTCTGTGCTGACTCAGGGCCTTGCCCGCCCGTGGTGAGGCTGCAATCCCTGCTGCAAATCAAATTAATGATAATAATTCCTTCCCTTCCTCCTGGCTGCTCTTTGTTTCCGAGCACTCGGCTCCTCTCAGCCCCACTCTCTGCAGCCTTTCCTGGGCTTTTGGTGCCCAACTTCCCTTGCCAGAATGATTTCAGAGATGGGAACTGCTCAGCCTGAGAGCAGGAGCTGAGCAGTGTGTGTGTGACACAATCCAGACAATTCTCCATTTCCATGGAATCACAAACCCAGAATGGCTCTGCTTGGAAAGGCCCCTAAAGATCACCCTAAAGTTCCAACCCCTTGGACCTTCCACGAGAGATTTCTTGCACTTCCCAAAGTCAGAGAACCCCAGGTTTGGAATATTGACTCCCTGCACATCAACACTGCAATGTCCAATGGAAAATTGGATGCTTTGACTCCTTGCCTCCATCTCTGCCAGCCCCAAACTCCCTCCCTGCCCTCCCCTGGCACTGGCAGCCCCAGCTGCAGTGCCCAGCGCCAGGAGAGGAGCAGTTATGGGCTGTAATTCAGATAATCTGTCTCTAAAAATGCTACCTATTAAAAAGAATAAGACTTTAACTATCTTCTCTGTCAGAAACCAATTGCTACTGCGACATCAAAGTTCCCCAGCTTAGTTAATGTTTATTTAAATGACCATTTTCCACTGGCAGATAAAAGATTGAAGTGTTTTGTTGCTATTGTTGTTTTTTAAAGCCTTCGGATATGAAGGCGCCTGAAGCCAACATTTGATTCTCATTATGTTATGACATTTTTTTCCCCCTACATAATTTGAATAAGACTCTGCTTAACTCAACAGCTGGAGGGATATGGCTTTTCCTTCACGTTTCAGAAGGGAAGATAGTTCTGTGCAACTGAAAAAACCAAAGAAAAGCAGTCTGGTGTAGGGAGCAGAGCACTCCTTTGCCCTGAACACCTTTCCGTGCCTCTGGAAAGCATCACCCGCAGGTTTTATGGAAGCACAAGCACTCAGACATGGGAAAAGCACAAAGGGGACTGCAATGGCACAAAGGGGACTGCAATGGCCCCAGCCTCCCTCAGGGAGGAATGGACTGGCAGTTACTGGGAGTGCTCAGATTTCCATCTCTAAAGGCATCATTAGGATCAATTAACATGCCCCCAACTAGGTCTGTAGGGTTTCTGTTTGCTTTGGAGCTGCAGGGCTGGAGCTGGAGCAGGTGGCTCAGAGAAGGAAATGCTGCCCTGGCTGGGTTTGAGGATTCGGAGTAAAGTCCTTTCAGGATTCCCTGCTCTGCTCCTCCTCCATGGAGCTGCCCAGGACACCCAGCAAAGCTCCCTCAGCTCCATCAGCACCACTCTGCACTGTGGTAAATCCAGCCCTGGGCAGGTTTAGTGGGGAACACCCTGGTGCTGCTGGGCTGAGATGTTCCCAGAGGGCTCTTCTGAAGGACTCCAGGATTTTGATTGTGGCTGGAGTGCTCCTCAAACCTCATCCTTCATCCCACGTTTCAGAAGAGCATCAGGTCCTTGCAAGGTCCAGCTCTCAGTGGGAGACAAATGGATTTTATCCTCCCTAAGGCAGCAGTGCTTTTAAACTGGGATTTCTGCAGCACTTTGGATTTTCTTCCCTCCCTCCTCATCCCTGAACCACAAAGTGCTGCTGCCTCCCCAATCATATGCAAGTTGAAATGAAAGTCAGATTTGATTCAAGTTTCCTTAAATCTTCCTTCTTACTGCTCCTCTGGGCACATTATTGAAACTCCAGAAACTCTTCCTCATTTAAGGAGTTAATGAGAGTCATTTTAAACCCTTGGAACATACTCAGGGCTCACCTGCTCTTCACAAATGAGTTTCCAAGGTCTCCTCCCAAGCAGCTCTGCTCTGGAACAGATTTCAGCAGAGGTTTTGCTGAATTCCTTCTCTCTCTGGCATTTCTGCACTTCATTGTGCAAACTCACATCTCTCAAGGTTTGCCTGGCCCTTGGGAAGGTCACTCCTGGCTGCCTTGAGCCTCATTAATTGTTAATGAGGGATTGTTAATTGGTCATCTTCAAGTCGAGGTCAATAGGCAATGATTGAGTTGAATTTTGCATCCCCTCATGTCCATCCCTGCCTTGTGTTTCTCCCACCAAGGCCAAGCCTGCTCTGTGTTCCTCACTGACACCCCAGGGACGCTGCTGCTCCACGTTAAGCCTTTCCCATGGTTCAGAAGCCTCTCCCAAGCTCCCAGATGTTGCACCTCACTCCAAGCTTGGCTGCAGGCAGGCAGCAGCTGGGCTGGAGCTGCCAGAGCTGCTCCCTGCTGCTGTCCAGTTCCTTCCTTTATTGCAACATCATCCCAAACTGGGCAATCATGTCAGGAGGAAAAAAAAACAAAACCCAGACATGAAGTGTGAGAGTTTTTCCTTTGTTTTTACACCAATTCCCACTTGCAAAGTTACAAAGTGTTCACAACTATCAGCAAGTCAGAGCAACCTTTGTTTAATTTAATTCAAAACATTAATTAATCCAGCCCCATAAAACTTTGAAGGAAGATGGAGGAATAGTCCTTAACTACAGGACCTGGGAATTTAGGAGTTATGGCACAGAACCAGCAGCAGCTTTTCCCAGGCTGTGATGCTCAGGCAGAGCGCAGGGGAGCAGAAGGAAGTGCCCTGCAGCCACAAAATCAGGTTATTCACAGGCAGGGCTCTGCCTCGGTGTGACAGCACCTCACAATCCCTAAAACACAGAAATCAGTGTCCCTAAAACACAGCAATCAGTGTCCCTAAAACACACAAATCAGTGTCCCTAAAACACAGAAATCAGTGTCCCTAAAACACACAAATCAGTGTCCCTAAAACCCAGAAATCAGTGTCCCTAAAACACACAAATCAGTGTCCCTAAAACCCAGAAATCAATGTCCCTAAAACACACAAATCAGTGTCCCTAAAACACAGAAATCAGTGTCCCTAAAACACACAAATCAGTGTCCCTAAACCACAGAAATCAGTGTCCCTAAAACACACAAATCAGTGTCCCTAAAACCCAGAAATCAATGTCCCTAAAACACACAAATCAGTGTCCCTAAAACACAGAAATCAGTGTCCCTAAAACACAGAGATCAGTGTCCCTAAAACACACAAATCAGTGTCCCTAAAACACACAAATCAGTGTCCCTAAAACACAGAATTCAGTGTCCCTAAAACACACAAATCAGTGTCCCAGCCACCGAAGGAGCTGCCAGAGCAGCCCTGCAGAGGGACAGTGACAGTGATGGGACATCTCTGTCCCTGCACTGGCACTGCTGTGCTCCATCAGGGAATTAATCTCCTCCCTCCTCTCCATCGCTGGGACTTCCCTCCCTGACCCCAACCAGGCAGGGGTGAGAAAAATCAGCATTTTACATGTCAGGAACAGGTGAAACTTTGCAGAGTTTAGTGCTGATACTGCAGCAGACTTGGGGTTTGCAGGTTGGGTTCAGACCCTGAACCAAACCCTCAGGGGTTTATCAGGGCTGAGCCTGACCAGCACAGCAGAAATCTCACCTGCAGGGGGATTTTGATAAGATTTCCAGAGCTCCCTCCTGGCTCCAGCCCCGACGTGCAGAAAAAGCCTTTCTGCCCATGCTTGGGGTTTCCATTTCCAGCTCGTTCCATGGGCTTGGAAGTGTCAGAAGTGGAACTGAGAGTGCAAATTATTTTTACCCGAATTTATCTGAGCCTCCCAGCAGGCTGGGTGCAGGGATGGACGTCCCTCATCTGTTTATGGTCTGTCTGAGCCACTGGCTCAGAACAAAGGGGTCAGCAGCCTTCATTTCCTTGACCTCTGAATTGCTAAACTCCTCTCACTTCTGTCTCATGCTGCTTCCAAAAATATAAAAGGTTTCATCCTAAATCCTTAGCAGGGCAAGAAGGAAATCTATCCCCAGGGGAGGAAAGGCAGCAAAGGAGAAAATAAACTCTCAGATTAAATTCTAAAATTGCTTTATTAACACTTTTTTCTGTTTAAAGCTTAGCTCCCCTGTGAACATTCGCATCCTCAAACCTTTCTCTTCCTTAATAGCACTCTCATTTAAACCCCAATAAAAAGATGTTGAGGGGAGAATGGAAGTGTCTCTAATTTCCCCTTAGCCTCTTACAAAATTGCTATGGAAACCACAAATGCCATATTTCAGTGGTCATTCAGCATCCTCATGGCCACAGAGTTATTTGCCATTGCAGAGGCTGCACTGCAGGTGGGCTGCTCCCAAAAAAACTCCTTGGAAAGACTCGAGTTTGGGCAGGCCCAGAGCTGGATTGTGACCCACAGGAGCACAGGGTCACCTCCTGCCCCGAGTGCCCCCAGGGACCTCTGCCTGTGGATAATTTCCTGCCAAAGGGGAATGACAACACCTGGGATGGTGGAAGGTGTCCCTGCCCAGGCAGGGGTGGGACTGGATGGGCTTTAAGGTCCTTCCCAGCCCCAACCATCCTGGTTTTCCTGGAATTTCCTGGAATTCCGGGATTCCCTTGGCAGGTTCCTGAGCACAATCCCCTGCCAAGTGCCAGCCCACAGCCCTCTCCAGCCTCCCCGTGTCCCACAGCGTGTGTTTATCCAGCCTGTATTTCCACGGGCTCTGTGTACCCTACACACATCATTGACAGTGATTAATGCCTTTCACAGTTTGATTCCATAGAAATTGCCTACGCCAAAAGCTCGGTGTATTTCCTTAAACAAATCAAGCTCAATAAATATTAATGCGCCGTGGCCTCGCCGTACAGCACGGCTGGATCTTGTAGCTGCTGATTTGAATGGCTGATAAAATTATATTTCAATATTTTATGCAGGAAGGGCCCTGTAGCTGAGGCAGCTTCGCACAGGCATGAGGGCAGCTCTGCACTCCCAAAGTCCCCTCCAGAGGTCCCCAGCTCTTCGACTGCTCTCTCCATCCTTCCTTCCTCTCCTCTTGATGCTTCTTGTGCCAGCCAGAAACCATCTCACAGCTGTGCTTTCAGAGAGCAAAACTCCTCTGCTCTGGGCAGGAAATGTGGGGGGGATCCAGGACAGGGAAGGTCTCCCAGAGCTCCTGTTCCCTTTCCCTGCCCCAGCCTCTCCTCCTCGCTGAGGGGCTGCAGTTGTGCTCTCTGGGCAGCAGCTCCTGGTGTGTAGAGCCAGGAATTTCCTCTCTGGGCTTGGCAGTACCATGGCAGAGCTCCCCTGGACGTTTCCCTTTCCCCTCTGCTGGGATGCCTGGGAAGCTGTGCTGGACAGGGCTGGGGAAGCAAGGGAATGGTTCTTGGGAAATATCACCTGGCAAGGGATTTCAAAGGCTTGAACCCACCGGATTCCCCTGGCTCTCAGAGTCACAGGCTTGACTGCAGCTTTCTGACTCGTCCTCACCCTAAAAATACACCAGGAGGATTTTAGATGAGTCTGAGCACAGTCCCCATCCCTCAGGGTGTGGGAACAGGACATGTGCAGCTCAGCTCTCATGCTATCCCCAAAATGTTCTCTCCCTGTGCTCTGCAATCCCTCCCTCCTCCTTTAATTTCAGCTCCATGTCGAGGATTTTCCCCTCTGTGATATATTAATTTCAAATATTGACTCACCAGATTCTGTGATTGATAGAACTCAAACATATTAGTCTTATTACATCCCATATACTTTAATTAACTTCAGCAGGTGATGTTAATCAATTTGAAGGCTGAAATGTGGAGCAGCTAAATAAATGAAAGGGAGATGGAAAAATATCTCCTGCATTATCTGCCAGTGTGGATGGCTCCTGCTCCCAAGCCAGGCACATTTAGAAAGGTTTTTTTGAACTCAAACCTGTGTGGGGGACATTTGATAGCAGTTTCTTCCTTTAGGTTAAAAGAGCTGTTCAGACCCTACAGTATTTTGATCAGGGTAAGAAAAACATTGGAAGGAAACATTATTTAAAAAATAGTGATGTTTCAAAGAAACATCCAAGCTGCAGGAATTCAGTGCAGGCTTCCGATTTCCTGAAGCAGTGTGGAGACCTTTCTGGAAGCCTCATGTACCCAAATTGAGTGTTTCATGGGAAAAGCAGAGTCACGGAATTCCAGTGTGCTTTGGATTGGGAGGGAGCTAAAAGCCCAGCTTGTGCCACCATGGCAGGGACACCTCTCACCACCCCAGGGTGCTCCCAGCCCCAATGTCCAGCCTGGCCCTGGGCACTGCCAGGGATCCAGGGGCAGCCACAGGATCCCTGGAGTGAGGCTGATGTCCTCAGGAACCAGGGGCTGAATTTCCCAATCCCATTCAAAAGGGCTTGTAAGGAAAATGGAGGCCTTGGAAGGACATCCACTCAGGGGAAATGTTTGAGTATCTTGAGGTTTCCTCATGACCTTGCAACGTTCCTCAGTTCTGCAGCACCCCTGGGTGCTTTCCTCCTTGTCATGGCCATGTGCAGGCAGCATTTAAACCTTGCCAAACTTCCAGCTCTGATGTCAAAGGAGTTGTAATTCCTGAGCCAAAGAGCTGAACACCCTGGGCCAGTACAGAGCCACTTCCAGCAGGGGAACTCTCCCTCTCCATGGGGGATCCATGGGCTCACTGGGTGATGGACCTGGGTCAGGAGATGCCCCAATTGATTCAGAAAGTGATGTTTTCTCTTTGGCTTTTTGGGGTTTTTTTGTTGTGGTTTTTTGGTTTTCTTTTGGTTTTTTTTGGTTGGGGTTTTTTTCTTTTTTTTTTTTCAGTTCTAAATGATTGGTTTCTCCTCTGGGTAATTTACTCACTGCTGGGGAGCTCAGTTCACCAGGCACTGAGGCGGTTTCTCAATGAACCCCCTGTCAGCACCAGCACTAACTCTGCCTCCCTGCACGGCTGATGTGGCCACGATAACATCAAATCCTGCTCCGAGAAGCATTTTATATGCAAAGATGTAACGTGACAAATGTCCAATATGTTATGCAAATAGAATCAGCTGCTTCCGAGCCTGCAAAATGCACAAACATGGAAATATCCTCCACAATTTCTTTCCATTTCCCCAGCCCTTGTAGCCATGCAATATTTGGTGGTTTCTGTAAGACACCAGGTCAGGAGCATCCCCCGGAGCCCCACGGGGCACCCCAGGGAGCTGCTGCTGCTCCCATCCCTGAGCAGCAACAGGGCTGAGCAGCAACAGGGCTGAGCAGCAGCTGCTCTGCACTCGCATGTGCAAACCCTGCTGGAGCTGCTCCTGCACTCCCATGTGCAAACCCTGCCGGAGCTGCTCTGCACTCACATGTGCAAACCCTGCTGGAGCTGCTCCTGCACTCCCATGTGCAAACCCTGCCAGAGCTGCTCCTGCACTCCCATGTGCAAACCCTGCCAGAGCTGCTCCTGCTTGGAGCCCTCGCCCAGCCCGGAATGCTGCTCCTGCCATGTTCCCAAAGGTGGCACCGCGCTGGGCACCGCCAGGGAACACAAAATGTCACACACAGCCACACCGAGCAGACATGGGCTGGCTGGAAGGGACCTAAAAGCTCCTCTGGTTCCATGGGCCCTGTCCAGCCCTGCCTGCCAGGGACAGCCACAGCCCCGTGGATGTGGCTCTGGGATGTGAATCGCGGCCAGGAGGCTCGGTAGGGACAGGACCGAGCAGGAATTTGGGCTGTGAGGTCTCCCTGCCCCAAACACGACTCCCTCTCTCCAGCCCTGGTGGGGGACATGGTGGCACCTGGGTTGCCCTCCCCACACATCCCCCAGCCCAAGGGGACAGTCCCTGTGTCCCCAAGGCCTCAGGAGACTCTTCCATGGCCAGGACCAGGTGATTCCTGAGGTGATTCCTGGGGTCTCATGGTGTGCTGGTGTCACCTTTGTCACCCAGGGAAGTCTCCTGCAGCCTTTGGCTGCCTGGCTTTTTATAGAATATTAATTTATGGAACAAAGGCTGCCTTTTCCTATGTGTATTGAGAGCATCTGGCACCAATTATGAGTCAGGCTTCAAAGTGCTTAAATACTATCAATGCAAACCAAAACTGCCAAAAATCTCTTTTTTTCCCCCCCTCTCTGCAGCTGGGTGAAATGCTGCCATCTTGTCATCAGAAATGACCTTGGGCTTGACTTTGGGATTTACCTGACAGGAATTTCATGGTGTAAACCCAAAGTCTGATAAACTTTCAGCCCTGCATGTAAAACACGTGCCCACCCATCTCCTGATCAATTTGCCTGGCAGCACTGGAAGCTGCCAGGATTCCAGCCAGGTTTAGCTTCAGACCTGAAGATAAAACCATTCCCCAGGTTTGACCAAACTTTTTTGTTGTTTCTTCATCTTGAAAATCAATGAAATATAATTGATTTTTACCAGCATAAATCATAAGTGGCTCTTAGAGCTCGGGGAGTTCAGTCAGTCTTGGTAATGAGACTGAAAGATCTCCTCTTTGTTTTGCTCCACGAGCTGTTTGTCATGTTCAAGAGGCTGCTGTGAATGACTCACTTCACTTTGAAGAGAGATTTATTTTTGTAAACCATTATTCCTTTCCTTGCAAAGACACAAAGACATATCCTCCACCCTCACATCATGGTGGTGTGATTCCATTTCTCGTTTCCACTGCAGAGGGTGCAGCCCTGCAGTCCCTGTCCCTTTTCCCCCAATCCTGGCTGCCTGGCTTGGGTTTCTCCCTGGGACAAACCCTGGCAGGAATTTTGGGTTCAGCACATCCCTGGGAGTGCTGGGATGAGTTATTCCCACACGAGGAGAGGAGCAGGCAATGCTGGCACAGAGGAGAATCTCTTTTCCTCTCCAGTGATAGTTCCTTGTGTTCCAAAGGAAGCAGCTACTTTCCCAGGTATTTATCCCAGGGTTTTCCTTCCCAGCTGGCTTTAGGATGCTCCCTGGGGCTGGGTTTGGTTCAGGCTGGGCTGCAGGTCCTGCTCCTCTCTGCCACCCTGGCCCTGCTTTTAGGGCTTGGCTTTGTCACATCCCCTGCAGAGCTCTGGGCTGGGCTGGATTTAGGGCTCCACATCACAGAGCCACCTGAGTGACGTCACTGCCCCATCACCTGTGACATCACTGCCCCATCACCTGAGTGACATCACTGCCCGCCCACCTGGGTGATGTCACTGGTGATGTCACTGCCCCATGACCTGAGTGATGTCACTGCCCCATCACCTGTGACATCACTGCCCGCCCACCTGAGTGATGTCACTGGTGATGTCACTGCCCTATCACCTGTGACATCACTACCTGCCCACCTGGGTGATGTCACTGCTCCATCACCTGAGTGACATCACTGCCCACCCACCTGAGTGATGTCACTGGTGATGTCACTGCCTGCCCACCTGGGTGATGTCACTGGTGATGTCACAACCCCATCACCTGTGACATCACTGCCCCATCACCTGAGTGATGTCACTGGTGACATCACTGACCCATCATCTGTGATGTCACTGCCCATCACCTGTGACATCACTGCCCCATCACCTGGGTGATGTCACTGGTGATGTCACTGCCCCATCACCTGGGTGATGTCACTGATGATGTCACTGGTGACGTCACTGCCCCATCACCTGTGACATCACTGCCCAGCAGTGACAGGAGCAGGGCTTTTGTCCCAGTGAGAGCTGCAGGAGTTGGCTCTTCTTTTGAAATCCATTGATATAAAAAGTAATATCCACCTTGTCTGGGCTCTTCTTGACAGTGACTTATAACTGATGTTCTAAAAAATATGCAAAAACTCCTGCAATGTCTCCAGCCTGTCGGCAATATATGCAAGAAAATTGCTTCCTGACCTCCATCATTTCATAACCTGAAGCATGAGGGCTCCTAATCTCAGCCACTGTGTGTGCTCCAGCTCCTGGAGCTGCAGATCCTCATCTTATTATTATGGACACATTGGATGCCAAACAGTTATAGCTTAATTTAAATGTCCCTTCTAATCTTTACTCTTTACTTCCTCCCTAGTTTTTATTGAAGTAAACAATCTATTTGCAAAATGAAATGCTTAAAATAGGAAGGTGGTTTTTTTTTTTTCTAGTGGGGAAATTCAGGCCTGGAATTATTTACATGAGCTGGTCAGAAATTGGTGGCTGGTTTACTTGAGAAGTTAAAAGCTTTTGAGACAGCTTTTGTTCCTGCAGAACATAAATATAAGAACAGAGATCAGTTTGTTTTAATGGTCTGTTGACACAAACTGATGTTCTTATGGCTCGCTGCTAATGGAGACTTTGTTAGAGGTGTACATTTAATTTTAGCTGCCTGTTTGCTTGGGGCTTTATGTTTGTCTCCACTCATCACACATCATTACAGCACCATCCCAGCTTTGGGCCATTCCTGTCACATTTATCCATCGTCCTGCCCTCTCCAGCCCTTCTTTGGGACCAACCCTCCCTTCTCCCTCCTGCTCCCTGCCAGGGGTTCAGCTCCCGTTCCAGTCAGGGAGGAACTCACACATTGATTTCTGTGTTGCTCTGATCAATATTTATGTGCATTAATGTTGTTTCCAGTGTCTAACCAGTAAGGACATGAGTCTTAATTCACCTGTTAGGGAATCTTTGCTCCGTGTTGCTTGGATGCTGAGCAAACCATGGGAATTTTGTATCAGCAGAGCTGAATAAATCTCCCCCCAGACCTTCCTCCTTTCCATTTTTCTAATCAGGACTGTTGTCATCTGCTCTGACAGATTATTAATGCTACACACAAGCACGTAATAGAGATTGTGTTTTTCCATTCAGGGATTTTTGTCCTGATAAACAGCCTGGCAGAGACAAGTTACCCCAGCCCTGCACGAATGGTGGAGTTTAAACGCAGCCAAATCCTTGAGAGCCGCTGGCCCGGCGCCAGGAGCCCTCTGTCATCGCTCTTGGCTCCTCCTCTGCAATCCATCACCACTGACCCATCACCCTGGCAGCTACCAGAAGAAATCTGGCATCTGGTGCCTGTTTTTATCCCAGCTCAGGTTCTGGTTTCTTTCCTTTATCTCTGTGTCTGCTCAAGCAAAGAAGGATCTCTCTGTTGAATTCAACAAGCTTCATATTTGGCTTTTTTCCCCTCAGATATGTCCTGCTCCTGGTTATTTTTCATGTTCCTTTGTGTAAGGAAATAAAAATTAACCTTCTCTGTGTTTTCTCTATCTCTTGTCTTTGTCTCTTCCGTATGTTGTTGTTACTGATTTTACATTTCTAGCTCCTTATCTCAGATATTCCTCCTCCTCAGCATTTCTCAAACCAGAAGGAGAGGGCTGGGATGAGATGTGGAGGATTTCCCAGCTGGGCCAGCAGCTCAGCTCAGCCAGTTCAGTGAGGAGCACGAGGCGCAGAAATCTCAGCTTTTGGGTGATGTGGAGCAGGGCTCCAGACCTGACCCAGAGGGGATGATTTGGGCTGTGAGATGGGAGGGTGGCATTCCAGCAGGGCATGAGCTCCTGCCAGGGCTGGGCTTGGGCAGCACCAGGCTCTCTGGAACAGACTGACCCTGCTCCTGCGGTGAGGATGGAAACAGACCATGAAGTGTGTGGGAAGCACAAAATGCAGGTGGGAAGGTCACGCCTGTGTGCTCAGATCAGGGCCAGGTGTGGCTCCTGGCACTGCTGCTCCTTCCCTGCACCAGGAAAATCCAGATTTTGGGAGCTGTTGTGGCTGCAGGAGGCTCTGAGGGGAGCAGAGAGGCTCCAGCAGCAGCCCATGGACAGAGACTGTGAGCACAAAGCGCCAGGGTTGCGTTCTCTGCTGAGATACAGAAGCTGCTGCTGTAAATTATTCATTCGTTTGCCAGTTTGTTTGGGTTTTATTTAGTTTGACATGGTCTAGAAGTTGGAGTAATTTTCTAACCCACTGAATGATCTTTTTTTACTCTCCTAAGCACCTTCTCTGTCACATGAAAACAATTTTCAATCAAGACTACAAAGCACCCACTCATAGCCGATGGACTTCATTCCCTGTGAATGTCATTGACAGCTTTGGATATATTTCATTTAAATACATTTGCATGGGGAGGTGAGGGCAGCCTTTGGGGTGAACCAAACTTGTTACTATGCAAATACTGCCAGAAGGATAGCCCAGCACAGCCAGGTTAGACTCCTTTGCATAGTGCTGTGAAATGCCATTTCTGCCTCTCTCCTCCTCACCTTTCCTTTGTTTTAACAGAAAGGAATTTCAGTGAAGCATTTGAGGGAATTTCGGGGTGGATTTTGCTCCTCCCAAGCCCTGCTGAGTGCGCAGAGCTGCGGAGGGAAGGGCCCTGCTGGCAGTGACAGGCGGTGAGCTGGGCACAGCCCTGCCAGCCGGGCAGAGCCAACGCCAGAATGGCTCTCTGCTCCCCAGATCCCCTTCCCTGAGCCAGTTATTAATTACAGCGTGCCCACTGGAGAATGAAGCTTGGCCTCATTTCTGAGTGCCAGGGGATGAGCAGAGCTCGGGAGCAGGGGTGGAGCCCAGGACAGGTGAGCTGGGAGGAGCAGAGCTCGCTGATCTTCAGTTAAACATTTCAGTGCCTCTCGCTGGGAGAGCAAGGAAGGTTTTCCAGGTTAGAAAAGTGGAAGATGGGGAGCAGGAATGGCTTGGTGAAGGTCGTTCAGGGAGTGAATCCCTGCTCTGAACCAGAGCTGAGGCTGCAGTTCCTCCCTGGAACCATGATGGGCTCCAGCCCTTTCCACTCCCTAATCCATGGGTCACTTCCATCACCCTTAAACTCAGGAGGCATCCAATGCTGGCAGTTTAATCTGCCTAAAACTGGCCAAGTCTGAAACGCTGACTCCAAATTGAAATGCAGCTAATCTAGTATGTATTGATTTTTTCCTTTTTTTTGTAGCAGAGTTGTCTAGGAAATGCAAGGTTTCTAGAAACGGCTCAGGCCAAATCCACTTATTCTGTGGTTTGTTAGGAAACATCAGGGAGAGGTTTGCTGTCATTTCAGTGCCTTTTTTTTTTTTTTTTTTTTTTTGGAAATTTAGAGAAAGCAAGAGTGGTTTAAATCCAGGTTCAAAGTAACACTGGAGGATTTCAAGCCACTGCTTTCTCAGGTGTGTTTGTCTTTCCTTATCTTGCTGGAGAAAATATATTTGGGGACCTGAGATCACCTGGAACTTTAGTTGTTTTATTCCTAAAAGAACTGGCCCAAGGTTCCTATGAAATTAAAGGTGTGCATTAAAATGCACGAAGCTGTGTTGATTCACCCAGGCAAGGTTTGATCCAGACCATGAACTCTCTGACTGTTCCCCAATCCCACCCAGAAATCCTGCCCAGGGATATTCTCATGAAGGAGAATTCTTCTAATAAATCCCATTTCTGCCTAGGAAGATAAACCCGCTGGGAATATTTCGCAGGCTGCTCCCATGGAATGTGAAATTTCCTCGGATGGGAAGTGCTGCAGCTCTCACATTTAATTAATCTC